>JAJPUD010001576.1:173096-189712 GCA_023553655.1 Myrmecobius fasciatus
AGGAAGAGGAAGGAAATAAAAACAAGAAGCAGAGAAAGAAAAGGAAAAAAACAAGAAGAGGAGGAAAGAGGAAGCAAGAAAAATAGGAAGAAGAGGAAGAAGGGGAAAGAGAACAAAAATAAGAAGGGGAAGGTAAAGAGGAAAAGGAAGAGAAACAAAAATAGGAAAAAAGAGAAAGAGGAAGGAAATAAAAACAAGAAGCAAAGGAAGAAAAGGAAAGAAACCAGGAAGAGGAGGAAAGAGGTAGGGGAAGAAAACTAGAAAAAGGGGGAAGAAGGGGAAAGAGAAGAAAAATGAGAAGGGGAAGAAAAATAGGAAGGAGAGAAACAAGAATAGGAAAAAAGAGAAAGAGGAAGGAAATAAAAACAAGAAGCAGAGAAAGAAAAGGAAAAAACAGGAGGAGGAGGAAGAAGGAAAAAGAGAAGAAAAAGAAGAAAAAGAGGAAGAAAAGGAAAAGGAAGAAGGGGAAGAAAAATAAGAAGAGGGAGAAGAAGAAAGGGAAGAAAAAAGAAAAAGGAGAAAGAAGAAGGGGAAAATAATGGAGGACTGACTGGACAAAGTCCAGTGAGAAAGAGAGCATTCTACAATTCATTGCCATATGGACCAGTTTTTCCTTCGATCGCATTATAGATTGGAAGAATATCAAGTGCTCATGGGTAGGTTGAGCTAATATAATAAAAATGACAATTCTACCTAAAGTAACTTACTTATTCAGTGCCATACCAATCAAACTCCCAAGAATTTTTTTTCCAGAGACAGAAAAAATAATAACAAAGTTTATCTGGAAGAACAAAAGGTCAAGGTTTTCAAGGAAAGTAGTGATCATATCATACTTTCCATTTCTTTAGTGTTTTAAAGCTTATCAAAGGCTTTTCTTCTGACAATATAAAAGACACTCAGGGCAAGCATTGTTATCTCCATCTTACAGTTGAGGAAGATTAAGACTCAGTAAAGAAAATAATTTGTGAAAACTCACTCACCTAGTAAGGGTCTAGATGAGCCAGTATTCCCAAGCACATTGTTTCCATCCCAGAAAATGTTAGCATTGTGTTATTTATGTATGCTTTCAAATCTGCAATTGTGTATTTTTATTGATTATTATAGAACCTTTATTTTTTCTGAAGTTTGGACTCCTTGATAAAACACCTTATTTAATCTTTTATTAGTTGTGTGATCATGGCTCACTTTCCATCTATATGCCAATCCATAGGTAATAGTATACGTCCCACTTGCTAAGAACATCTATATGATTATTTTCAGTGTTATTGCTATGCCCTGCACTGAGAAATAGGAAGCTGGTATTTCCTATATTATAGCTTGAAGCTGATCTTAAGATGGGATCTTTCACAGAATCTCAGGAAGCCTCCACCCAGACAAATGACTGCAAAGAGGAAACAAATCAGTGAAACTAGAAGGGGGCTAGCTATTGGAAGGGTGAGAGGTTTCTATCATTTTGTCTACTCCAAATTTTTTCCCCAAACAAAAAAAATGTTCATTCTATTTTGCAGGGCACACTTGGGAATCCTTGCAAATAATATTCAATTTGCCCATGTTTCTTTATTCTCCCCATCAAAAAAAATACTCTAAGAAAATTTTATGAAATTCAACTTGACTATCAAATATTCCCAACAGCGGGTGATATTGTGTAGAGAAACACAGAGAGAGAGAGACAGAGACAGAGACACAGAGAGAAACACAGAGACAGAGAGAGCAAGAGAGACAGAGATACACAGAGATGCAGAGAGAGACAGAGAGAGAGACAGAGAGAGAGAGAGACAGAGAGAGACAGAGAGAGAGAGAGAGAGAGAGAGACAGAGACAGAGACAGAAACACAGAGACAGAGAGAGAAACACAGAGACAGAGACAGAGAGAGCAAGAGAGACAGACAGATACACAGAGATGTAGAGGGAGACAGAGAGACAGAGAGAAAGAGAGAGAGACAGACAGAGAGACAGAGAGACAGAGAGAGAGAGAGAAATCAAGCAGGAACTTGAGACTTCAGCAATAGCCATGGGAGATGCCAGGTAAACTTGTGGTTATGGATTTTTTCCTAAGTATTTTTTCAAAGGGAACATTTAATTCTTAATTATGCTTTTAACTGAAGTTATTACAAGATAGATCCCTCTTAAACATGTCACATTTGGAAAGATCTTGACATGCTGTGATTCTCCAAGATTGTACAAGGCAAAGGGACATTCATGAGTCTCAAATCACTAGGTATAGCTTTTCTAAATATTGTTTTATAAACAGAAATTGTTATGCTCAAGATGGTGGAATGAATGAAATTCTTCTGCTATAGATCATTGGCCATAACAACCATAAATCATTAGACTGGAAATGGTCAAAGAATGTTCCTTTCTGGGTCCCAGTGGATCCATATGTCTTCTGAGAGTATTTCCAGCTCAATGATTCTGGGATTCAGTTAAAAAAACAAGCAAGGAAACAACATTCAATAAGATGCATTTTGAATCTGTTTTCATCATCAGAAAACAAAAGGACCTTGGAATCAGAGCTTCAGATCAAGTAGAGGAAAGAGATGATTGATATGTTCAGGAGAAATGGGGCATTGTGGGATTTATTATTAGGAAGCTATAGGGTGAAGTTTCAAACTGACTCTGAAATATTTAGGTTCAAATCCTTTCCCTGATACTTAAGAGCTACCAGACACTTCTCTGACACTATTTTAGCCTCTACAAAATTTGGGAAATAATACACATAGGATGCCAACCTTGAAATTAGCTTTGGGTTCAAGACATACACACTAGATATTTGATCATGAGTATGTAATCTAGCCACTTAGTGCTCCCAGAAACTCTCTTAAGATGCTGAGTTATGACAATTATGGGTCATTGACAGGAATTTACACACTGGGATGAAATCACAGATACTTTCCAAAAAAAAGAAAGGGAAAGAAAGCTATGAGGCTCCTAGAGTTAATCTGGACCAGATTCTGAATAAAGGATGTTTTACAATGCTTTCCTGTCCTAAAATGCACAAACCCCAACCAATATCCAGTCTAGTAGGAGAGCCTCATTTAGAAGAAATGGAAACCTTCAGGCTTGTCCTTTATAGGATTAGCTGTGCGTGCGTGTGTGTGTGTGTGTGTGTGTGTTTATGAGAGAGAGACAGACATACAGAGACAGACACAGAGACAAAGACAGAGAGAGAGACAGAGACAGAGACAGAGACAGAGACAGAGACAGACAGAGACAGAGAGACAGAAACAGAGAGACAGAGAGAGAGAGACAGAGAGAGAGAGAGACAGAGAGAGATACTTATAACTAAATGAGTAATACTGAAATTCAAGTTGCTGATAATAGGTCAGGGTCAGTCTCCTACCTCCTCCCAAGCAAAGATGGGCAGATGTATCTAGGTAGACCCCAATTTTTTGCCCCCCACCAGCCAAATTCAGGGTTCCTTTTATTTCCTTGCTGGCTAATTTCAGACATTAATTCCTAGAAAGTATGTAATTAAAGCCTTGCAAGTTTGATAGGTAACTGATCTGTTTATCATCTTCAGGTGGCCCCATCAGTCCTGGGACCCACTGGCTTGTCCCTGACTTCCCTCCTCCTTTTCACCCCCCAATTCCCAGCTCAGAGCAGCACACATAAATATTGAAAGAGGGGGAAAAAACATGCTCAGAACACATTCCCCTCTGCTGTCAGAAGGGAATCAACAAGAGTAATCCCTTGTTGAGGGTTCCCCTTTCTCATTTTTTTCCATCTTAAAAGGCTATGAACATTTGCTTCCCTTGTTGTTCTAAACAACTCTTTGAAAAAAAAAAACCCACACCAATTCATCCTTCAGGCTTTAGGAAGTTGACTGATCCTATCAGCCTAATAACACCCGGCGACATTGATGAGAAGGCACCAGAACTCTTGACTATTGTCTTCCTTCTGCCAGCAAGGTAAAGAGGGCTGCCTCTCTGCTTGTCATTAGGGTGGTCTGGAGATTAGACAGTCAGAGATGCAGAAACTGCTCTGATCAATTCAGATTCCCCCCTCTTGGTCCAATTCATTTGTAGCTGGGAATGGGGCAGGGGGTGGCCCACCCTCCAAGACTACAACTAAAGATCTGGGAAATTGGGGGACATCTCCATCTGTGCCCCAAACTATGAGTGCAGTCTTCCTAAGAAAGCCTGCTATAGCATCCACAATGGGTACAATAATACAAGGCAGCAGGGCATGGGCAATGGCAAGGTTGATTTACCATTTGGGAAAGCTGGGTTCAAATTCTGTTTTTATTTGTTGTGTGGTCCTCTCTCAGACTAAGTTAACTTGTCCATAAAATGAGAACTTGGAGGTCATCATCTAGTCTGGTCCCTTTATTTGACTGATGAGGAAGCTGTACCCTCGAGAAGAGAAATGACTTACTCATTGTCACACAGGTCTTAAATGGCAGAGTTAGGATTTCAAACTCAGATGTTGTGACTTCAAATCCAGGACTCTTCCTACTGTACTATACTTTTAAAATCATATTTTCTGTAATAATGCTCAAATTACCAAAGAGACCAAATGAGATTAACTCAAGTAAGTTGTTTTGAAAACCCTAATTTAATAGAGAAACATCCATTGATACACAATTTGGCCAGAGGGTAGAGCTGACCTCAGAGCCAGGGAAAGCTGCTTCAAGCTCTGCCTTGGATCCTTGTGGTTGTGCAATTCAGGGGGAAGTTCCTGGACCTTTTGGCCCTCAAGGTGCCTGTTGGAGACTTGACATTTCAGGAAGGTTTCCAACTTGCCCAGGCAGAAAGGGACTAATTCAGGAGCTTCTGCTGTCAATGAGTCACTGATTCTGTTTTTATTTCAACGGAGCTCAGTTATTTCTCCTTGTCAGTAGTAGTAATGGTAGTGGTAGAGGTGGTAGTAGTAGCAGTAGTAATAGTAGTAGTGGTAGTTGTAATAGTAGTAGTGGTAGTATTAATAGTAGTAGTAGTGTAGTAGCAATAGTAATAGTAGTAATAGTAGTAGTGGTAGTATTAATAGTAGTAGTAGTAGTGGTGGTAGTAGTAGTGTAGTAGTAATAGTAGTAGTGGTAGTTGTAATAGTAGTAATGGTAGTAGTAATAGTAGTAATGGTAGTAGTAATAATAGTGGTAGTTGTAATAGTAGTAATGGTAGTAATAGTAGTAATGGTAGTAGTAATAGTAGTAGTGGTAGTTTTAATAGTAGTAGTAGTAGTAGTTGTAATAGTAGTAGTTGTTGTAATAGTACTAGTGGTAGTTGTTGCTGTATTTGCAGTGGTGGTAACTGTACCGCTTGTAGCACTGGCTGTAGTAGTAGGAGCAGTCGTAGCAGTAGCAGCTACTATTTTAGTGGTGCCAGTAGAGTAGAAGTAGTAGCCATAGTATTTTACCTGTAGTAGTAGCAGTAGCAAAAGTGGTTGTATTGTAGCTGTTATTGTTGTAGTAATTGTTTTTGTAGTAATGATTGCAGTAGTAGTTGTTACAATGGAAGTAGTACTAGTTATAACCAGTAATAGTGCTATTAGTAGCAGTATTATTAGTATATTAGCATCAGTTATAGCAGTAGATTTAATAGTAGGTGTTATTGTAGTGGTGGTAGTAGTATTATTAGTTGTAAAAGTTGTTGCTTTTACAATAGTGATTACAGTAGCAGTTGTAATTATGATAGTACAAGTTGTTACAGTAGTAGTCAGAGTACTGGTAGAAACAGTAGTTGAAGTAGTTGTACTAGTAGTGATACCAGTTGTACTAGTAGTAGTAGTAACACTTGCATCATAGTTGTTATTGTTGTAGTAATTGTTTTTGTAGTAATGATTACAGTAGCAGTTGTAATGATAATAGTACAAGTTGTTACAGTAGTAGTCAGAATATTACTAGAAACAATAGTTGAAGTAGTTGTACTAGTAGTGATACCAGTTGCACTAGTAGTGTTACCAGTTGTACAAGTAGTAGTAGTAGTAACACTTGTTATATCATAGTTATTATTATAGTAATTGTTTTTGTAGTAATGATTACAGTAGCAGTTGTAAGGATAATAGTATAAGTTGTTACAGTAGTAGAGAAGTAGTATTACTACTAGAAACAGTAGTTGAAGTAGTTGTACTAGTAGTGGAACCAGTTGTGGTAGAAGTAGTAGTGCTAGTTCTAGTAGTAGTGGTAGTAAGTGTTGTGGGTAATAGTAGAAAGAGTGGTGGTAGTAGTAGTGGAAGTTCTAGTGGTGGTGGAGATAGCAGTAGTAGTAGTGATGGTGGTGGTGGTCATGGTTGCTATAGTAGTAATAGTGGTGATGGTAGTAATAGCAGTAGTAGAAGAATTAAATGAATTATTAAGATGATAAAAAGAAGGTTTTTGTGAGACTCTGATAAAATTAATAAGTACAGTGCTTTGCAACTTATAAAATGGACTAAGTACGAATCAGTTATTACTTTCCTGTAGACATTAGAGAAATGTCCATTTTCAAACCAGCAGAACCCCTGGAAATTTCCTCTCCGACATGGGGTTAGGGCTCAGCTTCCCAGTTTGGGAAGAGAGGAGGGGTGTGGCAGGAAAAGCCAGATGTGAAGGTGCAGCTAAGACAATGGCTTTGTTTCACCTGCCCCAGGTGGAAGGCTGAGGGTTCTCTCCTTGGGCCGCAGGAATGGAGCCCATTTTCTGTTGGTTAACCAAGCAATTAGAAGGAATTGTGGCTGGAGAGCAGCTGCAGGAGCACAGGCTCAAGGTGGAGGTGAGGGAGGGCAAAACAGCTTCTTTCTCCATGGGCTAGAAAGAGAGGGGGAAAAATCATCTGTCTCTACAGAATGACTTTGGCAGCCAAGGTAATCGGGCTTATTTCCTGCTCAAGAAATCAGCTTAAATCTTCCAAATCCTTTTAGGTAATGAAATTTGATAAAGGGCAATGAAAGGAGTATTGGCTCTGGACTCGTTGATGGAGCTTCAACTCCCACCTGTAAAGCTTGCCACTGTGTGTGACCTTGCATAAATCGCATCTCCCTGGGCCTCAGTTTCCCCATTGTAAAATGAAGAAGCTAGGTCTAGGTGGCTTTCAAGGTTCCTTCCAGCTGGGATCCCATGCACCTTCCACTGGGTTTAGAGAATAACACCCATCCACAGCTGCATGGTGGAGTGGAGGAAGCCCTCAATTCAGAACCTGAGAACATGAATTCAAAATCTGGCCTAGTGTGATCTTTTGCGAATTTTAACTTAACTTAGCCTTGGCCCACTCAAGCATAAAGTGAGAGGATTGGGCTAGATGCTGATGTAAACCTTTGATTAGAGCCATCCCCCTGCCTTTATGGCCTTAGCACTTGCTCCTCCCTCTCTGACCTAAGCCCTCTGACCTCTAAGAAACCTAAAACTCTTTCTGGGTGTCCGGTGCTTTGACGCTCCTGGACTCTCTTTGTTTGACCACTTGGACATTTCCTCACTTTAGGCTCTAATCTGGAAGCTTTGACCTCCTTCCCCAAATCCTGAACAGTGCCCCATTTATGCACAGGGTTCAGCATTTATAAAACTTCATCTCAAAGCTAAGATCTTATAGACAAGCAGCCATGCTTGATTTATTTTTGCTTAATTACTTCCCTTTTCTTTGATTAGCAATCATTTTTTTCATTTGAAAAATATAATTGTATCCTCAAGAAAAAACTGTAAAATTTTATCCATTAATAGATTGGGATGAATTAATATGCATTTATCATAATTATCCTCTGAGACAGGCAACATGATTAGAGAGTGTCTAATCATGTGTTCAAATTTTACTTCTGGAATTCATGATTCCCCTGTGGTTCAGAGATCGAGAACTGGCAAAATCTCAGAGATCATCTAATCCAATTCTCAATTTTACAGATGATGAAAATGAGTCCCAAAGAGGTGAAATGATTTATAATTAATTTAAAATATTTTATAAGAAGTTAAAGACTCACCCAAGATCACACAATATATAAGAGAAAGAGCCAACATTCAAACCCAGGTCTCTCACACAAAGACCATTGTACATCCCAACATAAATTAACAATTGAATCTAAATTGAACTTCTCTCTAATGCACCATAGTATAACTCCTCTTAATTGTTTATTAGTCTGGGTGTATACTTAATTCTTAAATGCATTTATTTATCTAGACAGCAGCCTTTCAACCAGATTTTCGCCAATTAACAGCCAGTTCAAGAGCCTGGATTACCTATGCAGACATGCAGACATGCACATCCTCCCACAAAGGCCAATTAGGGAAGAGAAAAAGGGGCTCAGGAGACCTGCATATAATTGTATGTATATTATCAAAATGATGGTCAGTGGTAGAGACAAACTTAACGTGTTAAAGATCGGATACCCCAAAGTGGAGAGTATCAGTGAAATGATTGCAAGTCACTGGGATTGGCCATCTAATGACGATTAAGTATGCTATAAATTTAAATCTTTGAAATCCTTGTTGGGATTTATTCAGGCAGACAAACAAAGATAACAAAAGTCTTTTGTGTGTTTGTCACTCATTTCCCCTCCTCTGTTGTGATGGTGTCAAATAATGTCAGTTCTTGGAGGACAATTACTGTAATTTTAAATTCTCAACAAATTAAACTAGAAAGCCTCCTAGTCCAAGAAGGACACCACTCATTTTTTTTCAAGTATATTTTCCTTCTTTTTTTTTCAAGGTAAGTTGTAATTGACTGAGTGTTTGGGGGGGGAAAAAGTGTAAAAAATCATTTACTTTTTTTCTCTGTTGAAGGGAACATTTTTTTAATCTATAAAAACCAATGTCATAAGGTTTAAAACATTTTTGAGCAAAGTTTTAGGGAGCTGCCTCTTGATGGAACTCTGTTGGTGAGTAAAATGATTTCCAAGAGATTTGATATGGTTTTTTGGTTTGTTTGTTTTGGGAATAGCCATGCTTGAAGTTTTTTTTTTAATCTTATGAGATATTTATGTCTATTTCTCTTACTAAACTTAGGTGAGACAGATTAAGGAAGGTTAGGAAAAATGCCCAGGAAGGTAAATGGAGACCAAGAAACACAGAGAAAACAAAACAAAACATGGAGCTTAAAGAAAAGTCCATGTAATTAAAAGACTATTATAGGAAGGTTAATCTTGAAGATGAAAGTAAGTAAAGTCATTTGAATGGGACCTTGAAAGTCGTTTCATAAAAAATAATTTAAAGTGTACTTGGGGCCTCACTTCCCATTGTTGGCCAGGCCTGTTGACAGAAGTTAAATGTGCCATAATTTCAGGGGAAGAGACCAATGCATTTTATATTTTGTGAGATCTTCTTTTTTTTCTTTTTTTTTCCTTTTTTTAAGATTTAGAGCAGCGGCTAGAATTTCTTTTCCATAATAAAGACAATGATCCCCTATGTTCTTCTATTACTAATTATTCTATAAAGATTGTCTGCTCCAAAAGATAATTAGAAAGGGTGAAATTTAATTCCGTTAAACAGAACTCAACTGGGACATAATGAAATTTCGCTGTGAAGTAGGAGACTTTGAAGCCAAAGAAAAAGCTTTTACAGAGATTGGAAGGGGGAGATTGTCAAGCTCCCACCTCATTCAGGCAGGAAAGGTTGACAAAATCTGGGGATAAAATTGTATTTAAATTATCAGTGTATAACTAGGTGGTGCATATGTTTACTTGGAGTGCTGAACCTAAAGCCAGGAGGGCTTGAATTCAAACCTAGCCTCAGACATTGGGTAGCTATGTGCCTCTGGATCAGTCACTTAACCTTTGTCTAATTTACCTCAACAGTAAAAAGAGGATAATAAAATAACCTATCACTCAGCACAGTGCCTGAAATGTAACAGGTACTATATAAATGTTATATCCTTTTTTTTTACTGAATTGGATAACTTCATAAAGCAGAAGTCCTCCCCTCTTTCGTTTTTAATAATGAAACCTTTTTTTAGCATGAGAGAAAATGAATCATAAGAGTCCAGATTTCTTTCTAAGCACATATTCTTAGACATCTCTGTGTTATTAACATTAGTCCTAATATGAGTGATCTTCAGGCTAGAGGATTCATCAGAAGTTCCAAGCTACTGATTCTGGATAGATTTCCTCTTTCTATCTCTTGCTGCTGGTTTTGGGTGGAAATATATAGAAATATTGATGATTTATGTACTTTTATCTTATGTCCTTCAACTTTGCTGAAGTTGTAAATTATTTCAAGTAGTTTTTTTTAGTTGATTCTCTAGGCTTCTCTAAGTATACCATCATATCATCTGCAAAGAGTTTTGTTTCAATTTGTTTCCTTCAATTTCTTTTTCTTCCCTTACTGTTAAAGCTAGCATTTCTAGTACAATATTGAATAACAGCAGTGATAATGGATTTCCTTGTTTCACCCTGATCTTACAGGGAATGCTTCTAGCCTATCCCCATTGCACATAATGCTTGCTGATGGTTTCAGGTAAATGCTGCTTATCATTTTAGGGAAAACTCCATTTATTCCTTTGCTCTCTAGTGTTTTTAATAGGAATGGGTCCAAGCTACTGATCCTGCTCCTGATAAAGGAACTGGGAGATATTATCAGCTCCACTGGGAAGGCATCTTTCATCCAGCTAATGGGCTAATGTGGTTGAAAAGTCCAGCAAAAGATTGTGCATCAGTGACAATAATAACAACGTATGTATAAGAGGCGGTGAGTGTATTGTAATTATTAGAGAATTGTCCTTGAAGTCAGAAAGACAAGAATTCTTCCTCTGGCATGTGCTATCTGTGTTTCTTTAGGCAGGTCCTTAACCTCTGTGGCCATCTCTCTAGGACTGTGAATTGTGGAGAAAATGCTGACCTGCTTTAACTGAAAGATTTTCCTCATCTGAGAATTCCCTATATCAGTGAAATCACAGCTCTAGTTCCTTTTCCAATAATATCAATTAAACTCAGTCTGCCTCAATTTTCCCAACTATAAAATGGGGATAATCAAAGCACTTCCCTTCCAAGATCATTGTGAGGAGCAAATAAGATAATATTTGGAAAAACTTAGAATAGTTCATTGTACATAGCAGGTGCTGTATAAAAATACTAGATAGTATTGCTATCAAGAATGAAATATAATCCAGAAAGCATTTATTATGCATCTATTGTGTGCAAAGACAAATAAAAAAAAGTTCTGCCTCCATGGGGCTTACATCTGGGAATGGAGGTGGGAGAAGGGCACTAATATACCATGTAAATAGATCAGTTCTGGAGAAATTTAATTTTTTGAAAGTTTTTCCTTATGAAGTCTATATTTTCCTCTTTTCAGCTTCTGCTCATTTTTCCTTTTTCATCTCCACTTTACTTAATAAGCATTTGTTGAGTGCCTAATATGTGGTAAACACTAGGAGAGGTGACAGAAAAGCAAAAATAAAATACTCTTCACCATCAAGGAAATTACATTCTATTGAGATACAACAAGTAAATGGATAAGTTTTAAATAACTCTAATTGTTTGATGGTTTTCCACCAGGCTAAATTTGCATCAATATTTTATATATAGATGCATGTGTTTGTATATATTTGCATATGTGTGTGTATGTGTGGTTAAATATATCTAGACATATATTATATATAATCATTTAAGGAAAGAGACAATACTAATATGTAGGGAGAACAGGAAAGGCTTTCCATAGCAGGTGACACAAGATTTAAACTTGAAGGAAGGTTTGGATTCTAAGAGACAGAGGTGAGGAGTGAGGGCTTTTTATGTTAGAGGGATATCTGTGCAATGGAATGGAGGTGGGAAATGATTTTTAGGGGAAAAAAAGCAAATGATTATCTTATCTTCTTCCTCATACAAGGTTATGTTATGGTCCAATTCGACTTAAACAAACATTTATCAAACATTTGTTATGAAAAAGGCATTGGGAAAAATCTGGAATCCTATGTGTAAATTGATGGAGCAGGAAAACAAGGCAAGAAAAACTCCAAAGAAAGACAAGTCAATTGCTCACAAGAAGGATATAGTAAGAGCTGTGGAGAAGAGAGGAAAAACAAATGTGGAGGAGACTTCATGAGTTTAGGATCTGAGGTGGTACTTGAAGGAAATTTGGAGAGGCAAGATGAAAGGGACAATCAGGAATGAAAACTGTGTGTGGAAAGATAGGGAAGGATCCTGCCTGCCAGGCTGAAATAGAAAAGGGAAGATGGCATCCAGTAATTCTCTGTCTCCCTCCTCATATTACCAAGGTCAGAAATGGGGTATACGGGATGTTCATGGTGGTCAAGCACATCTGATGTGTAAATTGGCTGAGCTCTTTGCTCCTCCACCTTTGGTGTCCACCCAACTCTCACCTGTGGCTGTAGCATGCTCAGCGGTCACACGCCAATAAAAATGATGGGCTAAACCAGGTTTAAGGTAACCTACAGACCTCAAACCTGTTGGTGAATTAGGGGGATGTCTGTCCCAAACATGCAAAAACTCCAGGTGGAACGAGCAGCTGAGTACAATTTGTTCCAGAGTCAATGAAGGCAGCTGAAGCAGACTCTTGTGAAGTGCTTAGAGCTTGGTCAGACACTGAAGATGCAAGGTCATCTACTGCATCCTAGCCCATTGGCAGTTGTCTTGCCATTGAACTTTGATGATTCTGGAAGAGAGAAAAAGGTTAATGACTTTGCACAATTCTGCCACACTTAAATCCAATTCAGTGTAAGTCAAGATGTCATCTTGTGATGCCGTCAGTCCTCTTCAAAAAGAAAGGACAAACAATAGGGTTGAGAACATTCCATACCTCATATCATATTTCTCAGTGTACTTCTAGTAGAATATTTTAAATCTTTGTCTTCCCATCAGAGAGCACAGAGCCTTAAATAAAAGGAAGATCTGTGATTTCCTTTTTTTTCTAGGAGACTTCCTTCACCAACACAGAGCACAACCTGTCAATGGCAGAATTATGATTGTTGTCAGTTGCCTGAGATGCACAGAAAGAAGTAACTTGGCCAGGCACTTGGTAGTAAGTGTCAGAGGCAAGATTTGAGGTGGGAGGCTGATAGCATTTTCACAAGAATAAATATGGTGCTGATCAATAATCATTTATAACTTACACTCTTGGATAGTTGTCTCAGGGTACTGGGGAGAGCTATCATTTTTCTGTAATTCCACAGCTAATAAAGGCTATCCCTTCTCATGCATTATGTTATACTATCTCTCAGATAGCACCCAGTAGGCTTTTTATTATCATGTATTGATTGAAAAAAGGAATGAGTAAATAGATGAATGAATGAATGAATGAATACAGCTAAGTAGCTTAGAAAAGTGGAGAATGATCAGGATATAATTTTATGGTCAATAATATTGTGAAGGAACTAGAAAGGATGACTTTGGCCCTGTTCAACATTTTTAAAAAATCAATAACTATTTAGTAATCATCACAGGAGGATAGATATAAAACTAAAAAGGATCTCAGAGAACATCTAGTCTATAAGCATGCATGTGTATGTATGTATATATGTGTGTGTGTGTATATGTATATATATATATAATAGATTCAAGGTGATTTGGGAGAAGGCACTAGCAGCTGTGGAGAAGGGGTCATATAGGACTAAGTTTTCAATGAAATCAGAGAATCTGAGAGACAGAGATGAAAAGGAGTGCATTCTTAGCCAAGGATCGGCCATTGTAAAGACAGGAAAGAGGAAAAGGAATAGAAAGAAGAAAATTTTAACTAAACAGTAGTATGCATGGAGAGGATTAATGTTTTATAAGGATGGAAAGGTAGATTGGTTGTGGGGAGGAGAGACAGAGCATGAAAGGTTGAGAGAATGGTTGGGTTTGATGCTGTTGTTTTTTTTGAGGTTGAAGGAAACTTGGAGTGTATTTTTGCAGGGAAAGATCCAATAGAAAGTGTGAAATGAAAGATTGGTGGTGATGGTCATTGTAAGGGCAATCTGCTGGGAAACACATAAATAAAATGGATAAAATACTTAGGGGATAGATAGATATCACTTTATAGAATAATAGAAAAGACTATGGGTGAACGCCAATAGACTTATTAAGTACAAATAAAAATGTTTTGCCTTTGGATGAAACCTATGAAATGACTAATATCTAAAAGTAGATTTGAAAAGGCCTTCCATAGGCAGCATCCACATGGATACATTGACAAAGATATATTCAACAAGTACAGATCATTGTCACCAGACAAAAGGAGAGGGGAGAGAGACAGAGACAGAGAGACAGAGACAGAGACAGAGACAAACAGACAGACAGAGAGAGAGAAGGAGGGAATGGATTATTAAACATAGATACAACTGTTGGTCACAACCCCCCTGACATCCTATTGGTCTATAAAAATTTGCAGTTCTAGTCTTCACACCAAATATAATTTAGAAAGTCTGTAGAATGAAGAGCTCCAAAATATAGAGAACTAGCAAAAGAAATTTTATATAGAAATTACACATATATATATAAACACACATACACACACATGCACACACCTTTCAGATATTTCCAATAGCATAGAGGATAATAGGGATCATGTTTCCATGTGGTTTTTATTTCTTTTGCTAGTTCTCTACTAGTAAAATATGTCTGTGCATTTTACAGAATACACATATATGTATATTTTTATTTAGTTATCTTTTTTGATATGACAATAATTTCACAAAATAGATTCTATTACCCCATTTTACAGATGTGAAAACAAAAGTACAGAAAGCGCCAGTGACCATGAAGCTAGGATATGAGAGTCAAGAATACTCAAACCTTTCTTGATTCCAAGTATAGTACTCTTTCCAGCATATCATGCTATCTCTTGAGAAAAATATCTTTTACCGGTCTCACCAACAGTTAACTCATATGACTAGAATAGTTCCTCTACCAATGTGAAACTTAGTAATTTTATTGATCATTATATTCATTAGGGGGTCAATTGGTTTGCTTTGATATGTCCTATAATTTTCCTGATCATTTTCCTGTGGACATGCTTTCCAAATTTTAATCTTGAAATATATCAATCAGGAGGGGGAGGAGAAAGGGAAAGGAAAAGGAAAGAGGAAGAATGAAGGGAAGAAAGAGAAGGAGGGATGGTTATATACAATCAGGACTGACTCTAAGACAGCTTTCATATAGCAATGGCTTTTGTAACACTTTTCAAATGTACTTTAGGCCAACTATAAACAACTCTAGTTTTGTTAAAGCTTAAAATAAGAGGGATGTTAGATTCTTGTGACAAGATCTCTTGAAAATGATATATGCTCACTGGATCTTAATTGATTTTTGTTCATGCATTATAGTAATAATATATTAAAATATAATAAATTTTCAATGGAGCTCAAAAGAAAATGTGGCTTTGGAATCTTGGCTTTCCAAATACCAGCTTGGGATATTGAGTTTGTCACTTAAATTCTGTATGTATCAATTTTCCTCACCATGGATGATCTCTATGATCCTTTTAAATTTTAAATTTGATGCTCCTATGAAGCTATGGAGATAGTGAGCCATGGTGGATAGAGGACCCAACTTGGAGTCAGGAAGACCTGGTTTCATATGTTATTCCTGACACATAGTGGTTGTGTGACTCTAGGAAAGTCTCTTAAGTGAACAGTACCCTCCCCACC
Organism: Myrmecobius fasciatus; assembly: GCA_023553655.1. Lineage (NCBI taxonomy): Eukaryota > Metazoa > Chordata > Mammalia > Dasyuromorphia > Myrmecobiidae > Myrmecobius > Myrmecobius fasciatus. The sequence goes on from JAJPUD010001576.1 coordinate 188,575, forward strand.
CCAGCCAACCCTTGGCTATGTTTCATTTAGAAATGGGTTTGATAGACCATATTTTTTTTAGAAATTTTTAAATTTAAGTCTACTCTCTCCAGGAATAGAGGGGATAGAGGAGAATGAGTTTGGATTAACAGTATTGGTTTATGTTTATGCTTCTTTTCTTTCTAAACTTTCTCAGTAAAAGATGTTTAAGAATCAGATTAGAATAGCCTTTTATATATACACATATATTATATATGTATATATTAGGTATGTAGTATATATATATATGTGTGTATGTATGTATGTAAGTATTATACATAACCAACCTGAGTGTGTGAGAGCTGTACATATGCACTCCTGCCTTCAAAGAGCAGACAATCTCCCCAAATTTTTATCTAATAAGTTTGTGGATCTGTATTTTCAAAGATAGTACCTTTGATGCCCTTATGATTTGGGGGAACAAAAACTGACCTTACAAAAGTACCACCTTTTAATCAACATAAACATGGAGTGTTATGGAACAAGAGATTCTCAAAATACTTTGCAGGAAAGCCCAGTGTCATCCCCTCCCCCTTTCAATGCCACTGGGGCCTAAGAGTGATGGGTTTCCAGGCCATCCTAGCTCATGGGGACCTTAGAGAACATTCCCATGAAGAGATCCGGAGCAGATGAAGGTTTGTGTACATTTCACAGAAACTTGGCAAGCAGGACTGACTTTTACTTAGGCCTGAGCTGCTCTTCTAGACAGAAGTCACAAAAGAAAGGATTAGAGGGGTTACTCTCAGGCTGTCTGTCACATAAATAGCTAATTAACTCCTGATTGGATCCTGCTAAATCCCTATTTCCTTTTGAATTTCATCCAGTCACTTCCCCCCTACCCCCTCCACCCCTAAAAATTATAAAGTACGTAGAAATGGGAAAATGTGTAGCTGAGGGTCTTAATTACCTAATCCTATGCCTGCACTGGCGGCATTTTCGTGTTTGGAAACATTGTGTTTGCTTTCCTTCTCAAACAGTCATTGGAATGAGTAGTGGCAATGATCAGGCAGGAAAGAAGAAAGAGAAAGAAAGAAAGAAAGAAAGAAAGAAAGAAAGAAAGAAAGAAAGAAAGAAAGAAAGAAAGAAAGAAAGAAAGAAAGAAAGAAAGAAAGAAAGAAAG
>JAJPUD010001576.1:195409-239234 GCA_023553655.1 Myrmecobius fasciatus
AGAAGAAGAAGAAGAAGAAGAAGAAGAAGAAGAAGAAGAAGAAGAAGGAGAAGAAGGAGGAGGAGGAGGAGGAGAAGGAGAAGGAGAAGAAGAACAAGAAGAAGAAGAACAAGAAGAAGAAGAACAAGAAGAAGAAGAACAAGAAGAACAAGAAGAACAAGAAAAGGTGAAAATGCTATATTTTGATCTACATTCAGTCTCCATAGTTCTCTCTCTGGATACAGATGGCTCTTTCCATCACAAGCCTATTGGAAATTATCTTGAATTACTTCATTGTTGAAAAGAACCTAGTCCACCACAATTGATCATCACATAATCTTGTTGGTACTGTGTACAATGTTCTCTTGGTTCTACTCATTTCACTCAGCATCAGTTCATATCAGTCTTTCTATGCTTTTCTGAAATCAGCCTGCTCATCATTTCTTATGGAAAAATAATATTCCATTACATTCATATACCATAATTTATTCAGCCATTCTCCAATTGATGGGCATCTATTCAATTTCCAGTTCCTTGCCACTACAGAAAGGGGTGGTACAAACATTTTTGGACATGTGGGTCCCTTTTTCTTGATGAGCCATTTTTGAACCCAGAAGACATGTCAGTATCCTAGATTGCAAACCAACTGGGCATCTTAACAGGTATGTAGCTTAACTCCCTAATTTTACAGAGGAAACTCAGACCCAGGAAAGAACATTTCTGAAAACACACAGGTGCAAGGATTAAGACCCAACTTTTCTGACTCCAAGTTCAGTGTTCTCTCTACTATATACCACACTGCTAATGAGTAAATATAAATTATTGAATTTTTGTTTGAACCTGTGATTTCATTGGTGGAGGCCAGAGGTGTTAAACTTTGCAGGACTGCACAAAATTCTCCAGTGGTATGGTCTGAACCAGATTAAAATGTAATTGGGAAATATTTAACAAAAATAAATAAAAATACAATACAACACAGATAATGCTAACTTGTGGTTTTCTTAGTCATCGTGCAGTGAGAAGATAGCTTATTTTTTTTAAAAGTTTGACACCATTGAGTAAACAATTCCTTTTACCAATGCCAAGGTGCACCTCCTCTGCAACTTAAGAATCAGTCTGTCCATACACATTTATTAAGCACTCATATATGCCAATGGTAGGTTCTAGACGTGTGTGTTTGAACAATGTGAATTATATTTGTGCTGTCAATCTCTGTCATGAATTAAACACTTTGTAAACTCTAAAGAGCTATAGAAATCTGGATTGTTTTTAATCATATGTGAAATCCTCAGATTCCTCTCTGTGTTAGAATTGCTTTTAAAGCCCAGGAGCCTGACAAGGAAGACCTGAGTTCAAATCCAGCCTCAAACAATTCCCAGCTTTGGGACCCTGGACAAATCATTTAACCCTGTTTGCCCCAGTTTCCTCTTCTGTAAAATGAGTTGGAAAAAAAATGGCAAACCACTCCAATATCTCTACCACAATAAATCTAAAAGGGGTCACAAAAATTGGACACAATCATCAACAAAATTATCACCACTACCACAACCACCACAATAACAAGGAATAAAATAGTTTTCCTGTAGTTTGAAAAGGAAGATAAATAATAGGACACATTTATGTGGTGCTCAACAATTATACAACACCCTATATAAACTAATGTGATAGCTTCTTAGCTGGTCTTTCATTCCTCCTGTAGAAGCCAAATTAATGCTTTTAAATTTCGTCTGACTACATCACTTTCTTGCCTTTCATTAATCAGTGTCCAAACTACCTTACTTGTTATTCCCTGTTCTAGATATTCCATCTCCCATCTCTGTACCTTTAAATGGTCTGTCCTCCTTGCCTGAAATTCTCTTGCAAGTTACTTAATCTCTCAGTGGCCTGCAAACTTTTCTGATAATCCTCCATAAACTTTTCTGATAATCCTCCATAAATGTTTTAAGCACAATCCCTCTATATGTGTTTTTATGAATTTATGAATTATTTTGTAAATTTATGCATTATTTTCATGTACTAATTATGGTGCTAATAATTATGTACATAATAAAAGGAATGGGAACAGACACTTTAAAGGGATGAGATGAAGATCACCCCAGAGTCACAGATCATGCATTGCCAGGGAGTGTCAATTCCTTCAAGAGATTGTTATTATTTTATTTTACTTTATTTTTTGCTGAGGCAATTGGGTATAAGTAACTTGCCCAGGGTCGCACAGCTAGGAAGCATTAAGTGTCTGAGGCCACATTTGAAATCAGGTCCCCCTGACTTCAAGGCTGATGCTCTATTCATTGCCCCACCCTTTAAAAGATTTCTGTCTCAGAAATTGGAGAGCAAAGTGCGGCTATGCTGAAGTGGGAGGATGAAATTTTCCCAGTGGTACCTATCCAATTGTTATCATGGGTGCTCTGATAATATATAGGTTATAACTGCCCAAGGGACCAAACTTGGCTCAAAATCTGGGAGATTGAAAGATGGCAAAGTCAGGCAGAGAGTTTTCAGGTAAATGTTGGTGTGGTGCTGTTGGAGATTGACTTTCAAGGAGAGGCTGGATTGGAGCATCTTTCCCCACCCTCTGTCTGAGTTAGGGACAAGGGTCCGACTTTGGAGGTTAAGTGCCTTCCACAGTTTTGAGGACTATAAATGTCAGTGAAACTACCAGTCTAAATTGATGTAAATTTCCTCTCTGGGAGTTGCCTATGCCAACGAAATGACAGCCAGTCCCTATCTCTCTATTTAATTTACTTATTTATGTAAATAAGTAAAATATGAGATCCTTGAAAGCAGGGACTTTGTCTTTGTATCCTCCAGTGCTTAGCAAAGTTATCTTCCACGTGGTAACTGTTTCATCACTACTTCTAGAATTGAATTCATATTCTTTCTTCCTTATATAGCAAGTCCTGTTTTTATTATACAGAAGGGGAAACTGAGGCTCAGCAAGCTTAAATGATTCCTGCAACCAGCTAGCAAAGTGGCTGGGTTTGAAAAACCCAGGTTTCCCAAAATCAAGTCGTGAACTTATCCACTGTCATCTTGTCTCATAAGAAAGGAAAGAAACCCATCTGTTTAAATAATAATGTTTTTTTAATTAAGATTTTGTTTTTGTTTTGAGAGAGAGGGAGAGAGAGAGAGAGAGAGAGAGAGAGAGAGAGAGAGAGAGAGAGAGAGAGAGAGAGAGAGAGAGAGAGAGAGAGGAGTTTCGGTATTTTTCAAAGACTTTTCCTAGGCAAATAGAAATACTGGCTGGTCAGTACCCAGCTCTCCCTGTTTCCCTTTTGATTTATATTAGGAAAACGAAAAGGAATATTCTTAGAAAGACATCTGTGCAGGGGGATAACTCACATTTGATCCCTCCCCACCCCGAGCTGAGCTTTCCAGAGGCTGTACCATTATTTGCTCACTTAGGCTTAAACTTTTTATTTATCTCATCACTAATCACCCGCCTGTTCCGCTTTGATCTGAGCTTCCAAGGCCTCTTTTTCCACCACTTTAGCTACATATTTTAGGTCTTACTGTCTAATCACCTCCAGCCCGTAAAACATGCAACGTCCTGCTTTAAAGCGGCCCATTAGGAAATCAGCGGCCACCGGGATCTCCCAGACGCCCCCTTTGCGTGGAGTGAGCTGCCTGCAAGTGCCCTTCAGACCATTATTCCGGGAGGGCCTGGGAGAACCGGCAGCCACCGAGGCGGGTACAGCGGAGCAGAGACAGCGGCGGCTCCGGCTCCTTAGTGCCGGCGGTTGCCGAGTTACTCAGAGGTGAACCGCGGCTTTCTGCAAGTGCACCCGCGGGAGGGTTGGCCCGGCTCCACCGCTCAGGGCTGGTAAACGCTTAGTTCGTTAGTTTCATGGGGTTACTCAGCAGTCCCAATTGGACTGTATTGGAGTTACCAAAAAAAGAAAAAAATAATAAAAAGGAAAACGAAAAAGAAAAAGAAAAAGAAAAGAAAAAGAAAAAAGAAAAAAAGGGAAAAGGAAAAAGAAAAAAAAAGGAAAAGGAAAGTGTTTCAGGAGTGAAGAGCAGCTTTGAAATTGAATAATAAAACCTGTCATTTGGAAATTAAATTAGAAAATGTGTTAATTTCAAATCTTTTGACTTACACGAATTGATGCTGAGTGAAGTGAGCAGAACTAGAAGAACATTGTACACAATTAACAGTAACTGTGCAATGATCAACCACTATAGACTCAGCTCTTCTCAGCAAGAAAATGATTCGAGACAATTCCAAGGGACTTGTGATGGAAAATGCTGACCACATCCAGAGAAAGAACTATGGAGTCTGAATGCAGATTGAAGAGTATTGTTTTCACTTTTTTGTGGCTTTTCTCTTTTGTTCTGTTTCTTCTTTGGCAATACGAGTCATGTGGAAATATGTTTCCATGATTGCATATGTGTAAAACCTGTATCAGATTGCTTGCCATCTTGGGGAAGAAGGAGGGAAGGAAGGGAGGAAGCTCAAAAATGTTATAAAAATGAATGTTGAAAACTATCTTTACATGTAATTGGAAAAATAAAATGCTATTTATATAAAAAAGAATAAAAATTTGAAAATTAAAGCAAAATCTTTGGAAAGAAAAATAGTGGACAAAGAGTAGTTTCATTACAAAGGAGATATTGTAATGCTATTCCTCCTCTCTTTCCCCCCCACCCTTGGTGGGGGGGATTGTAGTTAAATGTCCATCAACTGACTACTGACCATTGGAATTATTTAATCAATAAGTGTGTAGAATCTACCTATGTTGACACTTCTAGTTTCTACTCCAAGACTTATTTAGTTAAGTATTCCTAATTATTCTTATAGGAATGCTCAGTACATCAGAATAACACTTTTAAAAATTACATAATTTGTCTTGAAACAGTTTTATTACAAAAGAGGTATTATAATGGCATTCCTCCTCTTTTTCCTTACCTTGCTGGTACTTCCATGGCATTCTACAGATTGTAGTTAAATGTCCATCAACTGACTACTGACCATTAGAATTATTAATCTACAAGTATGTAGAATCTGCCTGTGTTGATGCTAAAAGTTTCTACTCCAAGACTTATTTAATTAACTATTCCTAATTATTCTTATTGGATGCTCACATCAGAATAACACTTTACAAAATTATATAATTTGCCATGAGACAAACAGTAGTTTTATTACAAAGGAGGTATTATAATGGTATTCCTCCTCTATTCCCCACCCCTCTTGCTGGTGCTTCCATGGCATTCTACAGAGTGTAGTTAAATACCCATCAGCTGATTAATGGCCATTGGAATTATTAATCAGCGAGTGTGTACAATCTGCCTGTATTGACACTTCTAGTTTCTACTCAAGATCTATTTAGTTAACTAGTCCTAACTATTCTTATTGGGATGTTCAGCACATCAAAATAACACTTTTCAAAATTACATAATTTTCATTTGGGAACATAAGCAGAAACCCAATCTTAAGCTTGCTTCATCTTGACAAACTCTAATATGCTAAGACTCCAATTGTTAACATTACCAGTAGTACTACTAGGGAGAAAGACTGGTCCTCTCCAGTATAGACAACTCTTAGGTACTTATCCTAACAATATAAATTGGCACTGTATATGTATAATAAAAATAGTATTAATAACAAAATGATAATTATAAAATGATTAATGAAAATATAATTTTAATAATTGATAATAATACATTTATGTGGCACTTTAAGGTTTCCAAATTGCAATACAAATTATACTGTGATTATAAATTATTACAAATCACAAATATGTAATCTCATTTGATCCTCACAACTACCTTGAGGAGATAGGTGCTATTATCCCCATTTTATAGACCTCAGGAAACTGAGGCAGAGGCACATTAAATGGCTTTCCTAGAGTCTCTTTAGATAATTAGAAAATTACCTAGTGACTAGAAAATTATTTAGTAAATGCCTGAGGTAGTATTCATACTAAAATGGTCCGCCCTCGGATAATTAGCCATTATCTGAGAAAGTTGCCTAGACCCTAAAGTATTAAGGGGTTAAATGGCTTGCCCAGAGTTACTAAGCCAGAATGTGTCAGAGCCAGGACTTACACCCAGCTCATCATGGTTTTGAGGCCCATTACAACAACCACAATCCAACTACCATTAGGTCATATTATATGGAGCTTTGTAGTTTGCAAAGCATTTTCTTCACAGCTAATGAATATAGGAACCATCAATTACCCAAATAGTGAGGTTGGGGGGAAAAAAAAAAGGTGTGTCCACAGAAGTGAATGGAAACAAGAATTTGGAGACTTCAGACAGGAGCAGAAAAGTAATTTCCCTCAATTATCTTGGTTATTTTCACTGAGGTCACTACTAGAGCTTTTCCGGAAACTCAGAACCAAAGTCCAATTAAGTAGGATCACCACAATGTTAATGTGCCCTGATGAAGCCTGCAGGCTAAGGAGAAAATCTTCTTCCCAGAGATGCTTCAACTCAATTCAATTCCACAGAGCTTTCTTCCTCGAGGAAATTACAATCTAATAGCAAATATATTCAGAGAATATGCTCAGTTAATGATAACTGCTATATAGTATGAAGTATAAACATGTCTCTGTCTTAGTTTCCTCACCTATAAAATGGGAATAATAGTACCTATCTCCTCAGGGTAGTTGTGAGGATAGAGAACACATCTTTGTGATTTGTAATAATTTGTAATCTCAGTTTAATTTTTATTATACTTTGCAAACCCTAAACTAGTACATAAATGCTATTATTATCTATTATTAATATCATTACTTTCATTAGTCATTTTATAATTAAGGTGTTCAAATTCTATTTCAGACACTAACAGTAGCTGTGTGATCCTGGGCAAGTCACTTAACCCCAAATGCCTTACCAAAAAAAGAAAAAGAGAGAAAGAAGAAGGAGATGAAGAAGAAGAAGAAGAAGAAGAAGAAGAAGAAGAAGAAGAAGAAGAAAAAGAAAAAGAAAGAAAGAAAGAAAAAAGAAGGAAGAAGAAAGAAAAAAGAAAGAAGGAAGAAGAAAGAAGAAAGAAGGAAGAAGAAAGAAAGAAGAAAGAAGGAAGAAGAAAGAAAGAAGGAAGAAAGAAGAAAGAAAGGAAGAAGAAGAAAGGAAGGAAGGAAGGAAGAATGGACCTAGAGAAAGCTGTCTCAATGAAGATTAGATCAGTTTATCCAACATCAGAATTCAGAATATAAACTTTCCTCCCTTACTTCTTCCTCCTCCTTCTCCCTTTCTTCCTCCTGCTTTCCCTCTTTCTCTTATTCCTTCTCCTTCTCCTCCTCAACAGTAATAGCAATATCAGGTATTTATTGAGCACCAACTATGTGCCAGGCACTTTGCTAATCAGTAGGGCTACAGTTTTTTAAAAGTATCTGCCCTCAAAGAGTTCCCATTTTAATGGAAGAGACAATACATAAACAATTTATGTCATTATTTCCCTTCCTGGAAAAACAGTATGGCATAGTGCAGAAGCCAGCTTAGGGAGTCAGAAAAACCAGAATTCAAGTTTTATTTTTCATTCAAGCTGACTGTGAGACCTTGAGCAAATCATTTAATTTCTTAACTCTCCTAGGCAATTTTTGTACCATTCCCTAATCCCCCTTTTCTATCAAAAGCACTGTTTTTCTTTTCAGCCTAATTCATAGCCTCCTCCTTACTCTATCATCTGGAATATCCAATCAATTGCCAAACCTTCATATTTCTAGGTTCACAACATCTTTCACATTTTAAAGTTTCTTGGTACTCCCAAAGTGAACACCCTAGATCAATCCCTCATCATCCTCCCTGTTTTGATTATTGCAGTGATCCCTTAATTCACTTTGTGGCTCAAGTCTCTCTCTGCTCTAGTCAATTCTCCACCTAACTTCTAAAGGAATTTGCTTAAAGAAGAAATGTGAGAATAGCTAAGTGGCACAGTGGATGGAGCACCAGCCCTGAAGTCAGGAGGACTTGAGTTCAAATCTGGTCTCAGACATTTAACACTTCCTAGTTGTGTGACCCTGGGCAAATCACTTAACCCCAATTGCCTCAGAAAAAAAAAATGTGATTGTTTTCCTTCCCTATTTGATAATCAATTAATCCCCAAATATTTATAAAGCACTTACCATTGTCTTAAGCACTGAGGACAGAAAGAAATGCAAAAAGAGTTCCTGTCTCTAGGATTAATTCTAAATTCCCCTAGTTATAAAATCTCTCCACAATGTGGCCCTAACCTCTCATTCTAGTCTTGTGATACACTGCTCACCTGCCCATATTTGGTGATCCAGCCAAATTGGGCTCTCTTCTACTCACACATGTCACTCATCTTCCATTGGCTTCAGCCACTTCCAGATACCTAGAACGCCTCCCTTCCTCAGATCTACCTCATAGAATGCCTAATTTTCTTCAGGATATAGCTCCAGCTGAACCTTCTGATCCAAGTCTTTCCTGACTTCACCCCCCTTTCTCCTTAATCACCTTACATTGAACATCCTTGTATTTATTTGATATATGCTCAAATATGCCTTAGTCATCTCCTGCATAGAATGTAAACTCCTTTAAATTAGAATTGTGACTTTCTTTATTTTTGTGTCTCTACCAATGGGCACAGTGTCTGGCACATATTCAGAACTTAACAAATATCAATTAATTGATTAATTGATAAATGGCAGAGCAGGTTCTGATCTGCACTGGAAAAAATCTGGGAGTCCTGTAGACCAATAAAAGTTTCAGACTCCAAACAAAGACCAATAAAATCACAATTTCAGACTCCAAACAAAACAAAAACCCAACTGTGAGTAACGATTGCTTATCATTTTATTGGGTATTTGATCATACATGACTTTATGTCATCCCTTGTCTTATAATTCTCCAGAGATAATTTGGCATAATGGATGAGTCTTAGACTTACAGTCAAGAAGACTTTGGTTCCAAGGAAGTACATCAGCAAAATAGAACACTGGGCCTGAAGTCAGGAATACTGAGTTTAGATATGGCCTGTGTGGCCCTTAACAACTAATTTCACTGCTACCTGCCTCAGTTTCCCCAATTCTAAAATAGGGATGATTATAGTATCTCTCAGCGCTGTTATGAGAATCAAATGAGATATTATTTATAAAGTGTTTTCCACAGTGCTGAGTACATAGTAGGAGCTTAATATATACTCGCTCCCTCCCCTCTCTTCAAGTCAGACCTCAGCAATGTGAGCATGTGACTTAACCTCCCTCAGTCTCCTCATCTGTAAAATGGGAATAATAATAGAGCCCATTTCACAGAGTTGTTATAAGGAACACATGAGATATTGTACATATTGTTCTCTACAAATCTTCAATGTAAAATGGATTGGAGAAGGAAATGGCAAACCACTTCAATATCTCCACCAAGAAAAACCCAAATGGGATCATGAAGAATTGGACTCAACTAAAAGGCTGAACAACAATAATAACAAATCTTCAGAAGCAATGTGAAAGTTAGCATCCATGATGATTATTATGGGCACACAAAATTTAGAGCTGGGAGTGACCTTAGAGATTATCCAGGCCAATGGTGTCAAATTTAAACAAAATCAGGGCTGTTAAACCATTCATAAGGACCCTTGTAAGCTGCATGTGGATTTCACAACAAACAATAAACAAAAAAAAATCACAAATCAACATTATGTTCTGTTGCATTTTTATTTATTTTGTTCAATGTTTCCCAATTACATTTTAATTATTCTTATTCTATGCCAAAGTTTGCTATGCCAAAGAATGCCTTCTTTTTCCAGTCCACATGTGCTATATTCTTTTATTAGCTTGCCTCACTGCCTATGTATGAGAGGTGGCAGGAATTGGGAAAAAAAAACCTATTTTCTGCCACCCCACCATCACTTTGATTCTTAAAATGCCTTTAGTCTTTGTGTCTCCCTCCTTTCAGCTGATCTTCCTGGGAAGCAGGGCTTGTTCAGCCATTTTGAATCAATTACATCCTACATAAATGTGTAGGGAAATATATGAAAATATACGAAAAATATATGAAAGCTCTCTAGATTTGGTTTTGATAGAAAGAGAATGCAGATAATGGCCCAGAGTATGCCCCTGCCTAAGGAGGGCAGAACCAAGTGAATTATCATAAAAAGAGCCACTTGGAAATCATTTTAATTAACTCAATAAATATTTGTTAAGCTCTTACTGTGTGCCTAGCACTTTGCTTAGGACTGGTGATACAAAGACCAACACAAAAAAGTCCCTGCCCTTAAAGAGCTTACATTATACCTGAAGGGACAAATGTAAGCCTTTGGGCAGTTAAAAAAAAAAAGGATGTTGGAAGATGTCCAAAAACCCCCAGATTGTCTGTTCCATAATTTTGCCCAAGTTTGATGTTGAATTGAATCGAATTTGATAATTATTCATTAAACATCTGCTATATGCTAGACACTTTGCTAGGTATTTGTTCTATAAAGATAACAATTAAATAGTCCTTGCCCTCAAGGAGTTTCCATTTTATGCAAAGAATATAGCATATTCCTAGTAAGGAAACTCAAAAGTAATTTCACAGAAGGAGAGACCATTAAAAAAAATGGGAAAGCAGGAAAGGCTATCTTGTAAAATGTGGTACCTGAGTTGTTTTGTGAGTGAAGTGAAGGATTTGAAGAGAAACCAAGTGAGGAAGGAAAACATTCATGATTTAGATCCCTGGAGCCCAGGCAGGTAAGGATCAAAGTCAGAATGGGAAGGGGGTGAAGGCAGAGGGCAGAGGATGGAGCCTGATGGATCAGGATACATTTCTCTGAGTCCCCTAAGGCCACAGATAGCCCAATTGCTACTGCTGGAGAAAGTCAGAGCAAGGAGGGACAGCAGTAGGTATCAAGAGTAGCTTGCAGTTGGGGTCACTGAGATGGGTTGATAGGAGAGGAACACAAGGATCAAAGGACAGGAAGGGTAAACACTTAGAGCGGAGATGAGATCAGGGATAGAGAAGGTACAAACAGTGATGGGTGATGGATGGCGCAGGAGAAGAGGGGAGGAAGGTCAGAGTCTCCACACTGGCTAGTTGGATAAGATCTGCTTTCCGTGATTAGAACATTTCAAATCAGAATCAGAATTACAGATCCAGATGTCAATTACTCCAGCCTTTCCATTTTACAAATAAGAGCATCCGAGGTCTAGATTTGAAGACTTATCTGAGGTTACTCTAGTCTAAAATGGAATTCAGTTCCATATTCAATAATCCTTCATTCAGATTACTTCCCAGTGATTGTTAGAGATAGAAATGTCAGAGAAGATGGGGGCCTCTTTGAGAGATATTGCAGAGATGAAACCAATGGACCCTGGCAATAGATTGGATATGAGAATAAGAAGTAGTGAGAAATCAAGGAAATTTCCTAGGTTGAAAGCTTGAGACCCTGGGAAGCTCATACTGTCCTTTATAGTAATAGGGAAAGTAGGAAGGAAAGGAAGGGCTATGACAGAAAGATAACAAAGTCTGTTTGGAGCATTTGGAGATTCACTCGTCCAAATTTCTCTTCCTGGGGACAAAGTTGCAGTTCTGGAGATATTGTAGTTATCTTTGTTTCAACTTTCATTTCCATGTCAGTGAAGTACCAAAATTTCTTTATGGGTCTTAGTTAGCCAATCTGCAAAATAGGTTAACCATGGCTGAAAGGAGAATTAGGGAGGTTCATCAGAGACCCTGTTTTGAGGAGCTCCCATACATCTAAGAACTTTGGAAATAAACTATCATATAGAATGACCTTTGGAGATTCTTAGATGAAAGAACAAATGGAAGGCAGAACAGTTTAGTTAGTCAATAAACATTTATTACATGTTTGTTATATGGTAAACATTGTACTGAGTGCAAGGGATTCCCCAAAAGGCAAGAACAAGGAGCTCACATTTTAATGGTGAACATGCAAGACATACAAAATATGTGCAAATTAATGCCAGAGAGGAAGGCATTAGTAAAAAGAACATGGGATTGGGGTTCCAGAGACCCAGACTAGTAATTTTTCTGCCACTGCTAACTTTTAGACCTTGGACAAATCACATTGCCTCAGTTTCCCCAGCTGTAGAATGAGGGACTTAGGTAGGACAGCTTTCTGAGGACCTTTCCAGATTGAGATCTTTGATACTCTGAAAAGGGAAGTCATCTGATGATACATCCCAGTATCATTCAAGCTCATTTCGTATTAAACTATAAAAACTTCACTAGAAGTGAATCGGAGTTCTCTGGGCAATGCAGGCCCTGCCCCCCAGGTGGCTGAGCATGAAAGTTGAAAGCGGCTATAAATATCTTGGTTTTTTTAGGGGCTGATTGAAGCTGATCTAGGTGTACTTGGCATTGGATTTAGGGAGGCTGGGTCTTTAAAAAATTTTCCCCCTTGTCTAATAATACGGTTTGGCAGCTTTTCATGATATCTTACCACAGATCTTTGCCAAAACTTGAACCAACTTCCGTCAGATTAACTGTCTCTGAAAACAAGCTGGCAGGCCTTCTGAGGGCCCCTATTGAAAGGATAAGCATGAATGACATCCCCTGAAATGGCTGGAGGTTCTCACAGGGCCAGAAAAGCAAACCAGGAAAGGTAGTGAGGCTTCTGTCCAAGCAGTAAGCAATTCTTGCCTATTCACTTGAATAATGCAATAGACCGTATTTTCATTTCAATCTTGATAAGCAGCTTGTTTGGCCCCAAAGGCAAAATGATCGTTTTGAACATGAATCTATTCCTACTGAAAAGAAAATCCCCATAGATATTTTGGCTGCCTTCTTGTCAGAAACTACATCCCTTCCTTCTCTGGTTTACTTTACCCCATATTTCTGCATTTTCCTGAAAACTTGTTACCTGGGAAGCCAAAGATGGTGGATATCCCTAGGAAACTGAGGGAGGGCCTCCAGTCCATATGTAGAGGCCAATGTGACTAGAATTTTAATGAGGCAGCCTTACAAGGGCAAGGCTTTCCATGCTAATGGACTCAGAGGAGAACAAGAGAGTTGAATGAAAGCTATGTTTCTATGCCAGTTACTTTACTCACCTTTCCCTGTTAAAGACACTAGAGACCCAGAGTCATGTCCAAATGAGTTTCCAAACAAGTATTATTTACAACTTGGAATATTTTTTCTTTGAAATTTGCTTACTTCCAAGGCAAGAGGGAGAACAGAGAAAAGGGGTGAGAAAGGAAAATGAAGGTTACATGTCAAAAAGATTCACTTGCACTCAATGAAATTGAGGTCCAAGCATCATTGTCCAAATGATGGGCAAGACTTGATTTTCTGTTCCAGAAGAAGTATCTCTACTCATCCATAAATGTTTGAGATATATCTCTATCTATCTATCTATCTATCTATCTATCTATCTATCTATCTATCTATCTACCTATATCTATATCTATATCTATATCTATCTATATATATATATATATATTTCTCTGAAATAAAAAAAAAAACTTTGCAAAAACCCAAGAAAACTTGGGGAAAATTCTCTTGGTCAAAAGCTAGAATCCATACATACAAAACATGATACTCACAAGTTGAATTGCATTGTATTATCGTGGAAGACATAATATCAACTCTGCTTCCTCCTTCATAATAAGAAACTGATGAATCTTTAAAAAAACAAAAATCTGTGTCTAAATGAAAACTTCTATCCTTTATGAACAGAGTTTTCAGATGCACAAATTAAAGCCATCTATAGTTATATGAAAAAAAAATGCTCTATCACTATTGATTAGAGAAATGCAAATTAAAACAAATCTCAGATTGGCTAAGATGTCAGGAAAAGATAAGATAAAATTTGGAAGGAATATGGGAAAACTGGGACACTAATGCATTGTTGGTGGAGTTGTGAGCTGATCCAGCCATTCTGGAGAACAATTTGGAACTATGACCAAAGAGCTTTCAAACTGTGCATACTCTTTGATCCTGCAATGTTATTACTGGGTCTGTATCCCTAGAAAATCATAAAGGAGGGAAAAGGACCCATATGTGCAAAAATATTTATAGCAGCTCTTTTTGTGATGGCAAAGAATTGGAAATTGAAGGGAATTCCCCATTAATTGGGGAGTGATTGAATAAATTGTGGTACATGAATGTTGGATGTTGCTGTTTCATAAGAAATGATGAGCAGGCTGATTTTTTAAAAAACCTGAAAAAACTTACATGAACTGATGCTAAGTGAAGCCAGCAGAACCAGGAGAACATTGTTTGCAGTAACAGCAAGATTGTGTGATAAACAACTCTTCTCAGAGATACAGTAATCCAAGACATTTCCAATAGACTTGGGATAGAAAATTCTACCTTTATCCAAAGAAGGAATTATGGGAAGTGAACACAAATGAAGTATACTATTTTCACATTTTAAAAAAATTTTCTCATAGCTTTTCCCTTTTGTTTTAATTTTTCTTTCACCACATGACTAATATGGAAATATGTTTAAAATGCCTGTACATGTATGACCTGTATCCGATTCCTTGCTGTCTTGGGGAGAGGGGAGGGAAGGAAGGGAGGAAGAAAAAAATTGGAACTCAAAATCTTACAAAAGTGAATATTGAAAACTATCTTTGCATGCAAATGGGAAAAGTACTGTTAAATGAAAAAATTTTAAAAAAAACCTCCACAAGAAGAAAAATCCCTTCATCCTTTGCCCATAGCCTGGCTGCTAAGTGGTTATTATTTATCATTATCATACTCACTGCCATTTTTATAACACTTTTGGTTTTGCAAGGGGCTTTATACTTATAATCTAATTTGAGACCCATAAAAATCCTAGGAAGTGATGCTATTTTACAGATGAAAAATACTGAGGCAAATAATTAGATTGGGAAGAAGGAAGGAAGGAAGGAAGGAAGGAAGGAAGGAAGGAAGGAAGGAAGGAAGGAAGGAAGGAAGGAAGGAAGGAAGGAAGGAAGGAAGGAAGACATAAGGTAGGAAGGAGGGGAAGAAGGAAGGAAAGGAGGAGGGGAAGAAGGAAAAAAGTGAAAGAAAGAAAAGGGAGGGGAAGAGAGAGAGTGGGACAATAGAGGGAAAAGGGGAAAGGGAGAGAAGAGGAGAGGGAAGAGAAGGAAGGAAAAAAAGAAAAACATAAAGAAGACAGGGATAATGATCCCCAGATTCTTCTCTTCTCTGAATTAAACATTCCCAGTTTCTTCAGCTGTCCTTTATATGGAAAATTCTCTAGTTGTCCTCTCTCCCTTCCCACCTACCTACTGTCATGGTTGCCCTCTTCTGGAAGTGCATGTGTTTATCTAGTACCTTCTTAAACTGTTTTATCTCAGACTGAGTCAGATGCTCCAGATTGAATACGACCGGGTCTGGAAACTGTGCAACTAGTGCTGGTCATTAAACTTCTCATGATAAATGATCTCATGATTCCCAAGATCCCATTAATTCCTTTGGCTGTCTTATCATACTGTTGATTAACATTGAGCCCAAAGTCCACCAAAATCTCTAGGACTCTTTTCCATGAGTTCTTCTTTCCTCTTTTTTGCATCTAAGGCTATGGAGTACAGTGAAAGAGAAATGGGCTTAGGACTCATGAGGTACCTGGTTGGAATCCCTCCTCCTATACTTCAGATTGTGAAACCTCAGGAAAATCACTTCACTTCTCATGTGTGAGGATAAAATAAAATAATATATATACAAAGTCATCTGTGAACTTAGAAATGTTGTATAAATTTCTGCTTTAGTCTTATTGTCTTTATTCAGTCAGGTATGTGTGACTTGACTCTGGTTGCTGGAGCCAAACCAAAAAAGTTGGAATCTCAAATAGTTAAATCCAACACCATCTCACCAATCTATCAAATCTGAGTCTTAATATTGACAAGTTACTGCATGCAAATAAGTCCATTCTTCCTTTAACATGATCATCACTAAACTTATAGTAATCTAATCTCATTAACATTTTCACGATTAGCTTCTTCATCATTCTTCATGACAATACCTCATATGGAAAATATATCTCCATTTTATCAATGTGGAAACTGTAGCCAACCAAGCAAAGAAAATTACTCAAGATAATTATTTAGGATTCAATGCAAGAGGCCCTTGGGCCCCAAACTAGAATTAGCCGATAGTCTCCCCTAAATTAAAATGAAATGTTGTTCTATTAGTCCTATTATAGTCTTCCTAAGTAACTCCCCTGCTTTTCATATTTTTTTCAAAAGCTTTTAATATTTTCATGGAATTCTTAGTATTCTCTTTCTCATCTGCCTTGCTGATGTAGGTGAATTAGTCATATAACTTAACATGGATTCAGGATCGGAAAAAATGCGTAATTTTAAATAAATAACTGAGGACTTTATTTTTAGTCGCATTTAATTTTTTCCAATTGAATGTCAGGACAATTTTTAGTATTCATTTTTACAAGATTTTGAGTTATAATTTTTTCTCCCTCTCCTCCTTTCTTTTTAAAATGGTAATCTGATATTGATCATACATGTGCTTCCATAATAGTCATGTTGTGAAAGAAGAAACAGATAAAAAGGAAAAAAGATCATGAAAAAGAATAAAGTGAAAAAAAATATGCTTCGGTTTGCATTAAGAGTCTATCAGTTCTTTATCTGGATACGTATAGCATTTTCCTTCATGAGTTCTTTATATTTGTCTTGGATTATTGTGTTGCTGAGAAGAGTTGAGTCATTCATAGTTACTCATCAAACAACGTTGCTGATACTATGTTCAATGTTTTCCTGGTTTTGCTCATTTCACTTTATATCAGTTTGTACAAATTATTCAGTTGTTTTTTTTTTAAATCTGCCTGTTCACCATTTCTTATTGCACAATAGTACTCCATTAGATTTATATGCCACGGCTTGTTTAGCTATTCCCTAATTGATAGGCACACCCTCAATTTCTACGATTTTGTCATGACAAAAATATTTTTGCATATGTAGGTCCTTTCCCTATTTTGTGCAATCTCTATGGCATACAGACCTAATGGTAAAATTATTGGATCAAAGGGTATGCACAGTTTGGTTGCCCTTCGGGCATTTAACTGAGAAATTTAAAAGATATTAAACATGCAACTTGGGATGCTGGAACTATACTTTGTCATGGAATTAAATTCTTTAAGTAGTTTAGAACAATGGAAGACTCTGTCAAAGAACTAAGTTTTCCTTAATGCAAGATGCTTCTTCTGTTAGCCCTTTCATAATTGAGTAGCAGGTCTTTGAGCGACATTGTGACTGAAAAATGTCATAAGCTTCTGATGACTCTGATGATGAATTTTTCCAAATTCATTTGTCTTGTTTTATGATTATAGACATATAGAGATTATATAGAGATATAATCTATATAGACATAATAATAGATAGACTGGCATCAGACCTGTGCTTGAAGACTATTCAACTATGATAAGCAGAACCTGTCAGAATTTACCATCTGCTAGACACAGCCTTTGAGCATCAAGGTCCCCTTCATGCCATGATGATTCATCAGAGTACCACTGCAACGAAGGAAGATGCAAATACATGGATAATTTGTGATTTTATCAGCTTAGGAAACTCCCAATGAAAGAACTTTTTTCCACCATTGCAGATTGCACAATCTCCTTCCTTCTATGTGTTGTACAATCTCCTTCCATTAAACCATGCTGTTTCCAGAAAACATGTACATTGATTATTGGGTGTAAGCTGTAAAGCTTTTCCGCATCGTTAAGGCCAGCAAGATTCAAAGTTACTGCATTACTCCAGTGTTGCAAAAATGGATTATCTCAGTGGGGTAGATCCTCTCTCAACTCATGACTAGTACAATTTTTCTGTGATTTGGTCAGAATTGCTATGAGTCAAAAAAAAATCATCCCCAATGGAAAATTTGGTGATAGAGCTTCAACTTTATTTAAATTGGTCTTTGGATAACTGATATATTATCTATTGGTAGAACCAGAGGCAGAACTTCTCTGGCTTCATAGAACCTGACATAGTCTGTTGTCAAGGCATTGGTGACTGGCTGTGATCACGATCACTCCTCTTTGGCATTCTGAAGATTGTAAAGAATTTTAATTAAATTATCCTTCAGAAGGCCACATGTTGAGGTACTATTAGATACTAGGTATTTTCTTGGTAGATCTTGGCAAACTGGTCACCAAAGATTATTTCAATACTTTACAAATCTGTCATTTCATTGATATTGTTGGTCTTTCCATTGATACACATCCCATAACTTCTCTCTAACTGAAGGGATAGTTTTCCAGAACTGTGACTGAAGAATTTTTATGCACTCACTAATTCATTAATAAACCTTTCTTAATTTATCTAGCCCCATTTGTCAGGAGACAGACATACAGTCTTTCACCAGGTCTGTGTTCAAAGCCTTTTAGCTTGATCAGTCTGGCCAGATTGTATGATCCAGATTCATTGGTATAGCCTAAAGAAACCACTTCTACATCACAGCGAGGTACTTTAGCAGAGGTTAATGTGATAAACCAGAAGTACCAAAGCAATAGATTTCTGGTCTTGAGTGAAGACTAGGAAACAAAAAAGATTTGCTCTGCTAGGATTCTAACTCTTGGATGTAGCCTGACACCCACATTTAACAGCCCACTTCCTTATACGTGCAGAATAGAGCTTGCAACCAACCTCACGTTGCATGGAGCTGTTTTCAGAATGCTAGATGGTGTTGTCATCACAACACACTAGCCTAGGTAACCAAAGACCTCTTCTGGGACTCATAGCAAATCAGTGATCGGTTCTTCTCCCTCCTGTGTGTTTGTTGATGTTAGTCATCATGTATAAAGAACAGACACATGGAAGGAAGCACTGGTGACGGGAAACATTAGGTACACACTTTGTTTATGAAACTTACATATCAGTTAAAGGAAGAGAATTCACAAAAAGGACCTAAGAGTCAAGGAAACAATACAAAAACCAAAATTATCTTGGGGGGAAAAAAGATCCCATTTAGATTTTCTCACAAATCCCTTGAGAATATTCAGAGTCCTGCCCTAATCACCTGGGAAATTTAAGTTTGAGGATTTTTTTTCAATATTTTTTAATTTATTTTAATTTAATACGTTTGAAGATATTTTAGTTACTCGGCAGAATTTCACTTCTGCCCTTGCAAAAAAATGTACCACTTGCTACCTACAAACACATGAAACCCAAATAAAAGCACCTGCATTATAATATAGTGCAGAAGGAAGACAGTAAAGAAAGGGGAAAAGAATTATTTGTGAAACTGCAAAAGGATTGTATCTGGGTTGGATGGACTTTGGAATGGCTTGGGTTTAAAGATTAGAGGGCTTCAATGCTAGAGTTTCAGAGCAAATTTTAAATAAATACAGGTGGTAGTGGTGGCTATGAATGAGTCACCTAGATTTTCCAAAGGAAACTGTTATAAACTGGATGGGAGCTAAGTCATTAAATCCAATAGGCTCATTTTACAGATGAGGACACTGAAGATATAAAATTGGGAAATTCTTGAAGTAGGATTTGAATCCAGAGCTTTTTTAATTTTTTAAATTAATTAATTTACTTTTAATACACATTGCTTTATAAATCATGTTGGGAGAAAAAAATCAGAATAAAAGGGAGAAAAAAACAGAAAAAAAAGAAGTGAACACAACATGTGTTGATTTACAACCAATCTCCTTAGTTTTTTTTTTTCCTGGTGCAGATGCCATTTTCTGTCCAGTCTATTGGCTTTGCTTTAGATCACTGACTCATTGAGAAGAACCAAGTCTTTCATAGTGAATTATCACACATTCTTGCTGTTATTGTGTACAATGTATTCCTGGTTCTGCTTGTTT
Organism: Myrmecobius fasciatus; assembly: GCA_023553655.1. Classification (NCBI taxonomy): domain Eukaryota; kingdom Metazoa; phylum Chordata; class Mammalia; order Dasyuromorphia; family Myrmecobiidae; genus Myrmecobius; species Myrmecobius fasciatus. The sequence goes on from JAJPUD010001576.1 coordinate 215,049, forward strand.
CACTCGGCACCAGTACATGTAAATCTTTCCAGGCCTTTCCAAAATCAAAATCATCATTTTAATAGAACAATAATATTCCATAAACATTCATATACCATAACTTATTCAGCCATTCCCCAATTGATGGGCATTGACTCACTTTCCATTTTTTTGTTATCACAAAAAGAGCTGCTACAAACATTTTTGCACATGTGAGTCCTTTTCCCTCCTTTATGATTTCCATGGGATACAGACCCTTTGGGCATAGTTCCATTCCCTAGAATAGTTGGATCATTTCACAACTCCACCAACAAAGTTTTCCCTCATCACCCCCCACATTTATCATTATCTTTTCTTGTCATCTTAGCCAATCTGAGAGGTATAAAGTGGTATCTCAGAGTTTAATTTGCATTTCTCTAATCAATAGTTATTTAGAGCATTTTTTCATATCACTATAGATGGCTTCAGTTTTGTCATCTGAAAATTGTCTGTTGATATCCTTTGACCATTTATCAATTGGGGAATGACTTTTATTCTTATAAATCTGACACAATTCTTTATATATTTTAGAAGTAAGGCCTTTATCAAAAACACTGGCTGTAAAGATTTTTCTCCAGTTTTGTACTTCCCTTTTAATCTGGTTTCTGTTAGTTTGTTTGTGAAAAACAAAACAAAACAAAACAAAACAGAACAGAAAAAAAAACCTTTTGAATTTAGTGTAATCCGAGTTGTCCATTTTGCCTTTCATAATGTTCTCTAGTTCTTCTTTGGTCATAAATTCCTTCCTTCTCCAAAGATCTGATAGGCAAATTATCCCTTACTCTCTTAATTTGTATATGGTATCATCCTTTCTGCCCAAATCATGTACCCATTTTGACCTTATTTTGGTATAGGGTGTGAGATATAGGTCTATGCCGAGTTTTTGACATGTTATTTTCCAATTTTCCCAGAAATTTTCATCAAATAGTGACTTATTATTCCAGAAGCTGGAATTTGGGGGTTTATCAAATAAATGGCTATAGGCCTTGATTATTGTGTCATGTGTATCTAATCTATTCTATAAATCCATCACTCTATTTCTTAGCTAGTACCAACTGCTTTTGATGACTGCTGCTTTGTAATATAGTTTTAGGTTTGTTACTGCTAAGCCACCAAACTTTGTATTTTTTTTCATTAATTCCCTTGATATGCTTGACCTTTTGTTCTTCCAGATGAATTTTGATATTATTTTTTCTAATTCTATAAAATAATTTTTGACAATTTAATTGGTATGACACTGAACAAGTAGAATAATTTAGGCATAATTGTCATTTTTATTATATTAGCTTGGTCTACCCATGAGCAATTGATACTTTCCCATTTGTTTAGATCTGACTTTGTGTGATGTGTTTTGTTATTGTGCTCATATAGTTCTTGGGTTTGTCTTGGCAGGTAGACACCCGAATATTTTATCTTTTCTATAGTTATTTTAAATGGAATTTCTCTTCTATCTCTTGCTGATGGTCTTTGTCAGTAATATATAGAAATGCTGATGATTTGTGTGGATTTATTTTATATCCAGCAACTTTTCTAAAGCTGTTAATTGTTTCCAGTATGTTGTTGGATGATTTTCTAGGATTCTCTAAGTACATCATTATATCATCAGCAAAGAGTGATAGTTTTATTTCCTCATTGAAATATTTTTATTTTTTAAATTTATTTTCCTTTTCTTATTGCTAAAGCCAATATTTTTACTATTATGTTGAATAATGGTAGTAATAATGGGCATCCTTGTTTCACCCCTGAGCTTATGGGGAATGTGTCCCTCCATTATAAATAATGCTTGCTGTTGGTTTTAGCTAGATACTGCTAATTATTTAAAGGAAAGGAACCCAGCACTTTTTAATTTCAAATCCAGTGCTCTTAATCTGGGGAAATCAGGAAAGACCTGAAAAGGAAGTGGCAGCTAAACTGGGCTTTGAAGGAAGGTAGGTCTTCTAAGAATTTGAGGGAAGGAAGGAAAAGTTTTCAGGTGGCAAAAGACAATCTGTGTATCCATCTACTAAAATGTGGCCAAGGTAATTGGAAAAAATGGAGGACAGAGAAAACAGCTGCTGTAATTAGGTTCCACAAGGCTGAGATTACATATGGTTTTCTTTTTAAGAATAAAAACAGCATAAATCTCATATTGAAAAATCCACCAGTGGGCTTTTCTGAAGAGGAAATGAGCCCCATAGCCTACAGAATTTCCAAAGTCTTTGTCAGTTGGCATCTTTTAAGAGAATAAAGAAAATGTAATAGGTAGATTGGGAGTTAGGGGTTGGGAGGATGAGGAAGGGTCAAGGAACACAGCACACTATTTCCTTAAAGATCTTTTGGGGTTTCTAGCCAATTCAGTACAAAGAAAGAGGAATTAATTGGTCGAAAGTGAAATTTAAATAAAACAATTAGCAATTTAATTCCGTGTGGTCCAGGGTGGGAACTTCAGTGAGGTTCCTGCCTTTTGTTCAAGTGAATTCCATCTCAAAGTTAATTTAGAAATAAATAGTACAGCTTTGGATACGTACAGAAACATGTTGTTTTTTGCCCTTCGTTCTTGAAGAGGACCATGACATCAGGGAGGTGATGCCATGGCATGCAAGTGAATTGGATTTTAATGATGGAGGGCTGTACAAGGTCACCTGCCTCATTTTTGCCTCCAGAGCCATTTGGGTCCAGTGGCCAGATCAGGATGACTGGAGATGTCCAGTGTGAGACTTTGGTCTTTTTAAACTAAGGTCTTTAACAGATCTCAGTTTGATGAGACACCACACCCATTCAGTGATTAAGACTAGGCAGCAATTGAGGCAAAGAATGGCGTCTTTCACATAGTTAGAAAAAACAGAAATAAATAAATCTGGGAAGGGAGGAGCCTCCAGATTTGGCCAGAATCCTTTCTGGCCAAAACAGAAATGATTGCTATTCATATACACTATAAATATTGGTAATGTGCAGGTTTCTATCTATCCCCCAATGTATGAATCAGAGAAGCTACTCATTCCTGGCCACTCTTTTAAAGCTTATTTCTTATCTTAAATCTTGAAAGAAATAAATATCTTGTTCTTTTCTTTAACTGATGTCCTTTGTTCATATCATCATCATTTCCTGATTTTTGTCACTCCCATTGAGCCCTCCCTTATATCAAAAGCCATCAAGTAAAATCAACTGGCAAAGCAACCACATCCAACGATGTTTGCAGCATTCCACACTCAAAGTCCCCTACTTCTCTTTCAGGAAGAGAATGGCATGTTCCATCCTCTGTTCTCTCAGTCCAAAATTGTTCCTTGCAATTCATCCGATGCCTTTTAGTGTTGCGTTCATTTACATTATTATGTGCTTTCTTTGTTCAATATCACTTTGTGTACATCTTCCCATGTTTCTTAATATTTCATAGTTGGCTATTTCTTAGGATGCAATAAAAGTTCATTTATAGTTATATAGCATCATTTGTCTAGTCTTCAATCTATGGACACCCATTTTATTTTTAGTTATTTCCCCCCTAATACTGAGTGCTGCCATGACTAGTTTATACATAAGACCTTTTTTTCAAAAATCATAATAGCATGATCCCACTATTGGGGAACCATTGTTCCCATTTTGATTCAACAAGAATTTATTAAGTGTCTGCCATCTTCCAGGCAATTGTGCTAGAAACTTGAGAAACAAAGCAAAAAATGAAAAACAATCCTATGTGCTTCCAGGGAAAGAGCAAGTAAACAGGCAAATAAATAGAAGATAAATTGAGAAAAGAGAGGGCCCACAAAACTGGGGGTATCAGAAAGTCTGCCCACAGGAAGTGGCACCTGAAATCAGCAATAAATGAAGCTAAGGAATCTAAGAGAAGGAGAAAGAGAATGAATTCTAGGAATGGTAAACAGCCTAGGCAAAATCACAGAGATGGAAAACAGAACATTCAGAAAGCAACAAGTAGGGGAGTTTGGCTAAAACACAGAATATATAAAGGGCAGTAATGTGTCATATAGTAGTACAATGCATGTGGAATCACTGCATGTGGAATCAGGAAGACCTGATTTCATGCTACATATACACTAAGAATCTGGATAAACCCTAGTTCAACTCAGTATCCTTATCTGTAAAATGGGGATGATAATAGTACCTCTTTCAGAAGGTTGTTGTAAAGATCAGATGAAATAACATGAAAAGTACTTTGAAAAATCTTCAAAATCTACATGAATTCAATTTGAAATTTATCTGGAAAGGGCTTGTTGGAGTAATTGCAAGGTCATGCTGAAAAAGTCATCTGTCACTCAATAAGAAATAACATTCACTGATGTTTATATGGCATCTTAAGGTTTATAAACAACTTTACACACTTCATTAGAATACCACAGTAATGCTATGGAGCAGGTACTTTGATCCCCATTTTAGAGATGAGGAAACTGAAATGGAAATCAATTAGATATCCTCCCAATATCCATACAGCAAGTAATGTCAGAGAGGGGATTCAAACCCATGTTTCTCTTGATCCCAACTCCAAACTCTCACACAAACATCAAGATCACTGAGGCCTAAATCACTTGCAGCATATAAAAGGGGGAAACCATTAGCTTTTGAAATATTTTATTTGCTGTTTTTTATGATTAAGAAAACTCCAGTTTTTAGACATGAACCATAGGATTTAGAGGCAGGAGAGATGTTAGAGGTCATTAGTCCATAGAGAAAACATTTATAGCATCAGCAGACATATCAATCAGAATATGTGGACCGCACAAGTCATCCTTTAAGGCAAATCATCAAAGCACTAATATTTGCTTATAGAATCTCTTTTGAAGTACTGGGTGTTTTCACTATAGAGTAATTAGAGAATTAGTCATTACCTGGGATTTGTTTTAAAGGAATAACTAGAAATTACTCTTTTCAGTTTTCTGTGCTTTTTGTATCCAGGAAAAACAAGGCTTGACCCCAGCCTTGTTGTCTATGATGTAATTGGACAGAGCTCTCTAACAGCTCCAGGAGAAGTTTTAATGGAGGAGTGCTATTGAGCAGTATTGATCTTGGAAAGAAAACCAATTCTGTGAACATAAACCCAACCATGCAGCCAGTCTCAGTGACAGGCTTAAAACTAAGCATACCAACATACAACTTAATGGGCACCCACCAAGAGAGAGCCATGGGAAGACTGATCAAACATTTAGATAGAATAAAAAATGGATTCTTGTTTATGTTTCATTAGTACCCATCCATTGGGCAGTCATCCAAAATTGCTTCTGCATGCTCACACTCAGCTGGCTTTCCCACTGAAGCAATGTCTTCTTTAAGCTCGGGATAAATCAACCAAGTGATGGGGTAGCCACCAAAAGTTAATGAGGGACAGCTAGGTGGTATAGTGGATAGAGTGCTGGGTCTAAAGTCAGGAAAACTCATCCTTATGAGTTTAAATCCAGTATCAGAAACTTACTAGTTGTGTAATCCTTGCCAAGTCACCTAATCCTGTTTGCCTCGGTTTCCTTATCTGTAAAGTGATCCAGGAAAGGAAATGACACACCACTCCAGTGTTTTTGCCAAGAAAACCCAAATGGAATCATGAAGAGCCTGACATAACTGAAAAACAACTCAACAACAATAACAAAAAGCTAATGAGATCTGAAGCTTTGCTGAGAAAGACTCAGAGTCCAGGAGTAAAAAAAAAGTGATAGTGTTGAAGTCACCTGCCTTCTTCTGATCTGATTTGAAACATCTGTTCAGTTCTATGATTCGTGAAGGGCATTGACATTTTCTAAAGGATTATGAACAAGACTGTTAAGGTCCTTGAGACCATGCCATATGGGGTTTAATTGAAGAAGCTGAGTGTGGTTAGTCTAAGGGAAAAAGACTCAGAGGAGGAGTATTATAGTTTTCTTCAAGTGTTTGAGGAATTTTCAGAGAAATGTATAGATAGAAAGATAAATAGATAGATAGGTAGGTAGATAGATAGATAGATAGATAGATAGATAGATAGATAGATAGATAGATATAGATAGATAGATGATGGGTGGATAGATGGATGGATGGATGGATGAGTGATGGATAATTTATTAAGTATTCATTATGTGCCAGCTATTATGATAAACACTGGGGACTCAAAATCAAGAAAGACATTTTCTGCCTTCAGAAAGTTTATACAATAATGGTGAAAGATACGTAAAGGGGTGCTAAAAAGAGGAGTAATGTGGGCAGTCTTGAAATGGTCAGGAAATGAGGTAAAAGCTTTGATTCAAGCAAGTAAAGAGCAACTCCTATCAGAACCCAGAGTGATTATAAGGATGAGGTCTTAGTTTTTAGTAGAGAGGATGAGGAGATGTATGAAGCTCTGAGTGGAGATGGAATGGTTTGGAGAAGGCTAAAAGAATTAGATTTGTTTTGTTTGGTATCAGGAAAGCAAACAAGAACAATGGACAGTTGCAGAGGCAAATTTAGCTTTAATACCAGAATTATTTTAAAAAGCTTTTATGACAAAAATAGTCATCCCAGGATGGAACAGGCAGTCTCAGGAGGTAATGGGTTCTTCCTCAGAAGAGATCTCCAAGGAAAGAATGAATGACCATTTGTCAAGGATGTTGTAGAAGAGAATTTTGTTTGGCTAACTCTGGAAATTTGTGTGACAAATACCAACTCTTACTTTTAAGAAGTCTGTACCTCCATAGCTAAAGGTTGCCCTTCTCATCCTCAGATGAACACAGATGATTAGCAGTATTTGTTCAATGACATTGTTAATTGGTCTGCTATTACTTTTTCTTTTAATTTAAAACAACTGCACACACACACACACACAATCAGCAAGCACGTCAGAATGGGACTGTATTTTTTCCCTTCAAAATTGGATTAATTAGCATTATCAGAAAAACAAAAGGAACGAAGCCCCAAGTAAGTAGAGCATTAATCATATTACTAGTAATTAGTGCCACAAGAGAAAGACAAAACAGAGAAGTCAGAAATATTTTTAAAACTAGTCATAGCCTATAGGTATCAGCTAAGAAGCTAATTCAGTTATGTATATTGAATGAGCAGGGAGAGCCAGTGATTATATGGAATCTCAGAACTATTTAAATTTTTTTTAAAAATTTAGTTTCATAAATTCAGACCTCCCTTTCTCTCCCCTAGTTAATGGGACACTGACATATGTCCAACTTTGTGACTGTATGTTGTAGTTTCAATATGATATCTCATTGTGATCTAAAGGTGATTTGGGGTTCTTACAGGTGAGGCTAGAAGAACAGAAGTAATCCTTATTTTCTAGACCCTCTTCCTCCTTGGATTTTCATGATGCTGTTCTATTCTCCTTTTACCTGTCTGATTGGTCACTTCTTTTCAGTATCTCTGTATAGTCTTCAACGTGAAGGTATATCCCAAGGCTCTGCTAGCATTGAATTGTTTTCTCTCATTACAAACATTAATGTGGTTTCCTTAGTTATCACTGCCTCACTGGGGTAATTGGTAGGAAAGTAGATAAAACACTGAGCCTTGAGTCGGGAAGACCTGAATTCTAGCTTCAGACACTTACTACCTATGTGATTTTGAGCAGATTATTTAACCTCTCTCTCAGTTTCCTCAGCTCTAAAATGGGGGTTATAATTAATAGTACATATTTCACAGAATTATAAAGATGGAATGAAATATTTGTAAATGGCACTGAACACAGTGACAGACACATAGAAGTCGCAATGTATTAAATGTTTATTCTCTTTCCTTTCCCTTCCCCTTATCTCCCAGATTATTCCCAGAACTATATATTCATCTCTCATCTCTCTCTTGAGATGTCTCCAGGCCGACATCACCAGCTGTCTGCTTGGCATCTCCACCTGGATGGCCATTGGCATTTCAAATTCAACACGTCCAAAATAGAACTCATTATCTTTCTCCTTAAATCCATTCCTTTTCCTGACTTCCCTGGCTTTTTTTGAGGACCTCATCATTCTCCCAGTCACACAAATTTACAACTTTTGAATTATTTTCAGCTCTTGATTCTCTTCTATAGTCATCCTTCATAATCAATCAGTTGCCAAATTTTGCTAATTCTGCTCCCGTAACATCATATACATCCATCCCCTTCTGTCCACTCTTGTGGCCACCATTCCATTTCAGGTCCTTGTCATCTCCCACCTGGACTATTGCAATAGTCTCCCTATTGGGCTCTCTGCTTTTCATCTCTCTCCTCTGCAAGCTATACTTTTAAAAGGATATAGCACCTACATAGGTGCTACTTTTTTATTCCTAAAGTTCAGGACTGAGCACAAAATAAATTGATTTCCCACTGTCTCTGTGCCAAAATGCAAACTCCTCTGCTTGTTGTTGAAAGCCCTTTGCAATCTTGGTTCATTCATCCTTTCAGACAGATGTCCTATTACTCCCTTCATAGACAATACATGTCCTATCCAACTGAGCTCTTGCTATATCAAGAGACAGTCTATCTCTTGTCTCTGTCTTTGTACAGGCTGTCCTTCATCCCTAGAATGTTCTCCTTCCTAATTTATATATCTTAAAGCCCCTGACTCTATCAAAACACAGTTTAAATGTGACAGTACATCTTCCTGATAATTCCAATATTACTCTCCCCCAACTTAGAATGCCTTTGTACTTTCTGTCTATATTTTGTATTTACTTATCTGTATAACTTTATTTTCCCTCAGAATTTGAGTGCCCCAAATGCAAGGACAGTTTATTTTTTTTTGTTTCTCCAGTACCTACCACACAGTAGGTTCTTAATACTATTTGGCTATTGAATTGAATTGATTGGAAGAGCAATTCCTCAGGCAATTGCAATATTTGAGGGAAAACCCATACTGAGGTATTCATGGTTCCTCAAATTACTGGAGGAAGAAAAAAATTGGGAACTGTTTGAAAGACTGATTGGGTGGCACAAGAAGCTCACCAACCAACTTAGATGTAGTAAAAATGGGTATTAAAGCTCAAATGAATAGCAGGTAACAAGGAGAAATACAAAAATGTAACAAAGTCTTTTAGCAATAGTGTCTGGAGGTGGCAGCTCAGAATGAGTAGATGCTGCCAGAGAAAGCCAAGGAACAAGAAGAGTTTTGTTGATTTTTTTAGTTATATTGCTTTTATATATATATGTATATATACATAACATATATACATATATATATATCAGGAAAAAGAAGAAGTTTTAAAAGGAATAAGACATCTGCCCAGGATAAGTGCAACAGTGGTGACTTATCAAGGGAGAAAAGGTAGAAATGTTCAATTCTATGGATTTTTTCTATCAAGGAGAATGTTCTTTGGACTTGGGAAAGGATAGAGCAAAAATAGCTAATAAGGAACTAATATACAAAGTAACATAACAGAGCTAGATGACTCGATAGTGTACAGAGAGTTAGGTCTGGAGTCTGGAAGCCACATCTTCCTGAATTAAATTCTGGTCTCATGCACACCAGTTGTATGACCCTGGGCTGGTCACTTAATACTATTTGCCTCAGTTTCTTCAATAGCAAAATGAACTGGCTAAGGAAAAATTGCAAGTCACTCCAATATCTTTGCCCAAAAAAACCTCCAAATCGAATCACAAAAAGTTGGACATGACTGAAATGGCTCAATAGCAACAACCCAATATAAATGAGGAGATAGTAGGAGAGTGCCCAGTTGTTCTTAATAAATGCAATGAGTCCAATGAACTATATCCAAGGACACAGAAAAATGGCTATTACTAAACATATTTGAAAAATAATGGAAAATATTGATTCCACAAGATTAGAGAAGAACAATTAGTATCTCAGAAAGAAATGGGAAGGAGGTGGGGAGAACAATCTACAATCTATAGGCCAGTGAGCTTGACTTTGGTTTCTGGGAAAATTCCAGAGTGGATTATTAAAGACATGGTTAGTGAACATCCAAAACAGAAAGCAGTGCTGAGAAAGAGTCAGTATGGCTTCAGCCAGAACAGGTTATGCCAGACCAACTTTACTTCCCTTTTTGACAAGGTCACTAAACTCATCAATCAATAGAGTGATATGGTTTACCTAGGTTTTAGCAAAATGTTTGAGAGCATATCTCATGGAATAATGGAAAGATTTGGGCTGAATGATAGTACAACTAGATGGATTTAGAATTAGATGGGAAGAGAAGTCATTCATGTTTGCAATGTCAACTTAAAGGGAGGTCTCCAGTGGAGGGCCCCATAGATTTGTGTTTGATCCTGTGCTGTTTGTTATTTTTGACAATAGCTTAGAGAAAGGCAGAGGTGGAAGGAGTTTTTTCACATTTGCAGATGACACAAATTTAGGTAGATTGCCAGCACAGTGTCAAAATCAAGTTACCTTGAAGGCTAGAGCTTTGAGATGAATTGAATAAGAGAATTTAATAGGGAAAAATGATAGGGCAGCTAGGTGTTATAGTGGATAGAGCACCAACCCTGAAGTCAGGAGGACCTGAGTTCAAATCAGGTCTAAAGCACTTAATATGTCCTAACTGTGTGACCCTGGGCAAGTCCCTTAACCCCAATAGCCTCAGGGGAAAAAGATAAGTCTTAGCATGTGGTATCAAAAAAATGAACTTATTAAATATAAGGTGGGGGAAAATGTTTCTTTGCAGAGATTTGTATCATTTAGCATACTGGGAACTATATATAAATCAACAGTAGCCCAAAATTCATATGTACATATATATAAAATATTGGGCTACATTCAAAGAAGTGTCCATGCTGGGAGCTCAATATAAGTCAACAATAGTAGAAACACACACACACACAAACACACACACACAAATACACACATACACACACACATCCTTGGGTTACATTCAGATAGTGAATTCTAGGAACTGACCTAGATGGCTATCCAGATCCCTACCAACTTTCTGTGGCTGCAAGTATTGTCAATATTCTAAATTTATCACCCTCTAACTCAGGGCTTCTTAAACTTTTTCTATTTGCAACCTGTTTAATTTTTAAATGACTTCAGATATATAGGTATATAAAATAGCTATACAAATCAAACATTTACTGAAAATAAATCATAAATTCATGACCCTTACATTCAGTTGCATGACTGCATATGGGGTCCCAACCCATAATTTAAGAAGCTTTGCTCTAAATTAACTCTCTTCAGACACAGCCTGAATTGTCTCAGCCTAGTTAAAGCTTTGCCACTTTCTTCATAGCAATTTTCTCTTAATAACCAGGTTTTTTCTTGTCTGCCTTTCCTTCTTTCTTTCTTTCCTTCTTTTTTCCTTCTTTCCTTCCTCCTTCCTTCCTTTCTTTCTTTTTCTCTTTCTTTTTTCCTTCCTTCTTTCCTTTCTTCTTCTTCTTCTTTCTTTCTTTTTTTCTTCTTTTCCTTCCTTTCTTTCTTTCCTTCTTTCTTTCTCTTTTTTTCTTTTTTACTTTCTCTTTCTCCTTTCTTTCTTCCTTCCTTCCTTTTTTCTTTCTTTCCAAAGAATCTCCTAGATTCACCCCCTCATCATTCTGTCCTTGTGAAATGATCCTGGGAGTTATCTGGACTTTTATTTGTCTTCTCTTATACAACCATTTTAGCTAAGTTATTCTTAAATTCTCTACGCTGAGTTTTTCCTTTGTATTCAGCAATAATGCCACTGACTGCTGGTGGGATGTTGGCCTCTCAGATGAAATTCTCCCAGAAGAGACTATGGGGTACAATGGATAGTGCTGGATCTGGAATCAGTTCAAATCTCATCTTCATTACCAAGAGCAAGACCAAGTCCTACTTTTATTATCTACAAAATAAATCCCTACTTTAAAGACTGTTCTGAGGCTTACCGTGATACTCTACATAAAGTATAAATGAATACTTAATGAATGGTTGATGGGTTGCACTGAAGGAGTGATATTAGAAAATGACAGTGATTTATGTAAAAAATCAATAAAATATATCAGTTGGAAAATGACTGAATAAGTTATGGTATATAAATGTTATTGAATATTATTGTTCTATAAGAAATGATCAGCAGGATGATTTTGAGAGGCCTGGAGAGACTGACATGAATTGATGCTAAGTGAAATGAGCAGAACCCAGAGAACATTGTACATGGCAATATCAATATTATACGACGATTAATTCTAATGAACGTGATTCTTTCCAACAATGAGATGACTAATGCCAGTTCCAATGATCTTGTGATGAAGAAAACTATCTATATTCAAAGAGAATACTGTGGGAACTCAATGTGAATCACAACATAACATTCTTACTCTTTTTGCTGTTGTTTGCTTGCATTTTGTTTTCTTACCTATTTACTTTCATTTTTGATCTGATTTTTCTTGAGCAGCAAGAGAATTGTATAAATATATTTATATACATATATTGGATTTAACATATATTTTGTCATGTATAACATATATTGGATTGCTTGCCATCTAGGGGAGGGACTGGGGGGAAGGAGGAGAAAATCTGAAACACAAAGCTATGCAAGGGTCAATGTTGAAAAATTATCTGTGCATGTTTTGAAATAAAAAGCTTTATTAAAAATCAATAAAACATTCAAAAAAAGAAATCCTTCTACATTAACATAAAAGTAATATTTAAAACAACATTTTCAGGAGATGAAGCAATGTTGCATGATGGCTAGCATGCTAGGCTTGGAATCAAGAAGATTTCGATTCAAATCCTGCTTTCTATATTTCTTCATTATTTGGCCATGGACAAATTGTTTTCTTTCTTTATGGATTCAACAACTCGCTAAGATTTAGCTACTAAGAAATTACAAATCCTTGATATATTTCCTGCAGTGGGGTGTTCATGAAAAGCCCATGGCATGCTCTATATTAAAATGTTTCTCCCAGCAAACATCAGTTATCTTGCTGCATCTTTTTTTCTACTTAAGAAATGATCCTCCTATTAGGATCTCTGGAGCAATTCTGGAAATAGACATTCACCAACTTGGTAAACAAACAGGAAGTGTAATGTTGTTCTACTGGGGACCTTTCCTAGATAATTGCCCCAATTTAAATGTCTAAGAAGAATACTCTGAAATTCTTTCAGACAGAAAACATGCTGCCTAGTAGTTTTGTATAATTGGTTGAGTTGTCTAATTAGAAAACAAATGCCCCCCAAAATTAACTTTCTTGTCTTTGGAAAAATATATCACTGGAAAAGAAGATGAAAATTGGTAGAATTATTTTGTCTTAGAAAAAAAAATTGAAAGGGAAGAGGAAATTTCCCCCAAAAAAATCTTGTCACATTTCTTTGTCCTTTCATTTAACATAAAAAGGATCGATAAAGCAGCATCTGCAGAGACTTAATGACAAACATACCAACTTGAAATCAGGAAAAAAAAACTAGGTTCCAATTTTGCCAATAAATGTTGGCTGAGCATCCATAAAAAGTCACTTAATGTCTCTGAACATTAGATGACTTTAAAATATATCTATTACTCTAATCAATTCGACAACCAATCATGAGTCCTGAAAATCAATGTGGAAGTATGCTTCCCCAGGTGTTGGCATTGAATGAAACATGAATCCTGTCCTCAAAGAGCTTATGGTTGAGTAGGAGGATATGATATATACAGTAATGATTATAATGAAAAAAATCAAATGTGTGAGAGTTATGAAATTAAATATGGTGTGCAGTTTGAAGGAGGGTGGTTATTACTCACAAGATAAGATCAGGAAAGATTTTTTGGAGAAAATAGTATTTAGAAAGAACTTTAAAAGAATGGGCAGCTGGAAAGCTGGAATGATATCAAGTGACTCCACATTTTTCTTTTCTTGTGGACTACACCTTTGATTTCCTCAGAGTGGGGAGCTCCCTCCAATGATCCAGAATTTTAGAGAGTTGTATGGGACATCAAGTGGTTAAGTGACTTGCCCAGGATCAGAAAACTAGGATGCATCAGAGGTGGTAACTTAAATCCAGGTCTTCCTGATTCTGACATTATGACTTGCTGCTTCTAAATCTCCATATAGAAAATATAAACCATTTAATGATATGTATTGTTGTTCCCAGTTCTCCTTTTGTGGCAACTTTTCAGGATTGGTAATGATACAAAGAAGCCCTAGACTGATCGAAATAGACAGCAGCTTTAGACCATGAACTACCCATTAACCACATGGTTAAAATCTACCACCACCACTCACGAGCACAGAACTTAGCTCCATAGATTCTCAGATTCAGAGATGGGAGAGTCCTTGAAGGTCAAGTCCAATTCCTCAGTTTCCAAAAGAGTTGACAGGCTCCAAGATGATATAGATAGGGAATGGTCCAAGATAGGAATTAAAACAAGGTCTTTGTTACTTCGAAGCCAGCACTCTTGCACTGCACAACATAATGATTCTAAAGTTTATCCTCCTCCCTCCAGTTCTCATCCCCATGTGGGTGTTGCTTCTCCCCTAACCCTTCCTGGGCAACCCAACTGAAGATGCAAAGCATCTTGCCTCTAGACCTGTGTTCCTTCACTCTAATACCATTGGCAGAGTTAGATGCAAGTACAGATCAAACTTCAAAGAACAGACTCATTGGTTATCCAGGTAATGATCCTTGAATATATTCGGCTAGGTTTGAATTTGCGATTTGTCTAGTACTTGGGGATGTCCAAACAGGCTTGTTGGGTTGCCTCCAATGATTTTTTTTGGTTGCACTTATTTTTCATGAGATAAAATACTTGAAAAAATAAAAAGGCTAGGACATCCCAAAGAAGTCAAAATAACCTCTTCCTCTCCATTTATTGGTTTCTTTTAAGTCTCAACTAAAATCTCATCTCCTACAGGAAACTTTTCCCAACCCCTTTTAAAATGAATCCTTTCTCTCTGTTAATTATTTCTGTTATTCTCTTATCATTATTCCATTATTCTCTGTTAATTATTTCTGTATAAGTATATAGTTGTTTATTCATATTTATTTGTTGTCTTTCCCTTTAGATTATGAGCTCCTTGAGGGCAGGAACTGTCTTTTGTTTCTTTTGTATTCCCAGTGCTTTACACAGTGCCTGGGTAGGTAGTAATGGTATATTGCAATTAGTAAACATTTATTGATTATTAGACTGACTAACAGAATTATTCTGGAGAATCCAATGCCATTGTGGCTTTATCCATTTCTTTCATTTCTTGCTAGTGGTTTTTGTTTTATTTTGGAAGTATGTCCATAGATCTATGTGGCAGTGCTTTTCTCAGGTGGGGACTTCCCCAGGGAACCCAGTGACTCCTGATTGCCTCTATGATCAAACATAATCTTCTCTGTTGGATTTTAAAAGCAAAGAAGTGCCTGCAAGAAAGTGAAGGACTGCTCATACCATATGGCTTATTAGCACCTATATTGCCTGATATTATTGTCTTTTATTATGGAAAGACGGCTGGACTTAGGATCAAAAACCATGAGTTCAAATCACATAGTGTTTACTTAGTAGAACTGGGAGGCATGGTACAATATCAAGAATTACTAAATTTTAAATATAAAGTAAGTTAATTAATTTCTTTAGATCCCAGCTTCTTAAACTATAGTTCATGATCTCCAATATGGAAGCTCGTAATTGAATGTGGAGGTCATGAAATTAAGATTTATTATTAGTAAGAGTTTGATTTTTTATACCTATTTCATATATCTATATACCCCGGGTCAGGTAAAAATTTCTCAGGGTTGCGAGTGAGAAAAGGTTAAGAAACCTTGTTCCATACTTCATTTTCCACATCTGTAAAGTGAAAGAGTTTGATAAGATAGTTTTTGAGATCCCTTTTAGCTTTAAACCCATTCTCCTAAATTACTGATCCTGAATCTCAGTTTCCTTGTTTGTAAAAATGGGGAACGTCACATTTGCATTATCTGCCTCCCAGGGAGATCACGGGGGGGGGGGGGGAGAAAGAGAGAGAGAGAGAGAGAGAGAGAGAGAGAGAGAGAGAGACAGACTTTGTAAACCCCAAAGGACTAGAAGAAAGTGAGAGACTCTTGCAGGAGAGAAAACAAACTTTTCCTTTCTTCATAAGTCTCTTTGCCCCGCAGGATAAGATTTCGCTCCCAGAGCATCCCTTAAAACACCTTCAGGGTGGGGAATTAAGGCACTTTCCCAAAACCAGCCCGGAACTCACTTAGCACCTGCAGGAACTGGCTGAGGGCTTTAGTTTCCCCAGTGCCTCATTCCCCCCTCACCTCTTAAGCAGTATTTTGAAAAATCAGCCTTTGCCTTATTATATAGACTTGTCTATATCATGTTTCTTCCCTGTGCGGAAACAATGTTCCTAGGGCCATTTGATGCAGGAAATAATACATTTAAAATTTCATCAGTTACAGAATAACTACATCTCTCTTTCCAACTCACTATCGATCGATACGCATTTATTAATTGCCGACTGTTTGCCAGGCAAGTCCTTTACGTTGTTAACATTCTGTATTCTAAAAGCCCTGTTAACTGATCTGGCCAGCAAGGGACGCAAGGTCTTATCTTATCTGATCTGATCTTACGTTCCCTGGTTTTATCTTCTCTTATCTTATCTTCCCCAAGTATCTCATCTAATATTAAGACATCTTCTTAAGGAAAAGCCTTTGTTCTCAGTAAAACCTTCCTAAGCCCTCTTCCCTTTGGACCTAGACCCACACAGCACAGCTCACCTTTCTTTTTTTCTGTGGTTCAGCATGGGAACAGAGGCAAAAGAGAAAACAAAGTGGGGACGTTTGTTTGTGGAGCTCCAAGTGAGCTTGTGCTGAGGTGTGAGCACGCGCTTATACACACACACACACACACACACACACACACGCACGAACACACGCCTGGCAAAGCCCTCCCCCACAAACAGCATGTAAGACTCCGAGAGCATATGTCCTTTTGTGTAAGCAGGTGCTTGGAAACAAGAAGGTATCAGCCGGATTCCGTGTATAGTGTGAAGATCTGGCTTCAATCATCACTCATTGTTTAGTAATGGGAGCAAAAATGTGGTAAACAATGCCCAGAAAATCCCGGCTCCCAGATCTGGGCACGGGAGCTAATCCGGGCAGGCTCGGCTTGAGCCCCGGCTGCTCCTTGCAAGGCCATCCTCCGAGCTGGAATGTGTGATGGAGCCAGGGGCGGGGGGGGGGGAGAGGGAAGAGGGGGGGGGGGCGGGAAAAGCGGGGGGGGGGGCGCTCTTTGCTGGATTCCAGAGGAAAACATCCTGCTTATTTGGTACAGAGATGGAGGAGCAAAGCAAAGCAAGGAAGGCTACGGATGCTCTCCGGTTTGTTTTTAAATAATTCTGCCAATTAATAAGTAGCCCGGCCAAATTAGCCGACATTTTAAAAGCCCCTCCTGTTGATTGAGCAATCAGCAAGTATTTTAGCTACCTACTATGTGCCAGCCACTGAGGATGCAAGAACCAAAGTAAATCAATAAATAATAATGTTAAAATGTTTATAATATGTATATATGTTACATTACATTACATCATACCAGGCTGTCATATATGTGTGTATATGTATATGTGTAAGTGTGTTACATTATATTATACTAGGCTGTCATATATATGTGTGAATGTGTATATAATATATGCATACAGGTTACCTTACATTATACTCAACTGTCATATAAATGTGTATATATGTGCATGTGTTACATTACATTATAGTAGGCAATCATAGATGTGTAAGAATATGTATATAATATATGCATGTATGTTGTATTACATTACATTAGATTAGACTAGACTGTCATGTATGTGTGGATATATCACATATGTATATTGTTACATCACATTATACTAGACTGACATGCTAGACTGTCATGTATGTGTAATGTGTGTGTTGCATGCACTAGAGTGACATGTGTGACATATGTGTGTGGGTACGTGTGTGTTACATTATACTGGGCAATCGTACATGTGTAGGAATATGTATATGATATGTGCATATATGTTGTATTACATTACATTAGACTAGACTGTCATATATGTGTGGATATATCACATATGTATATTGTTACATTACATTGTACTAGACTGACATACTAGACTGTCATGTGTGTGATGTGTGTTGCATGTGCTAGTGACATGTGTGACGTGTGTGGGTATGTGTGTGCATGTTACATTATGCTAGGCAATCATATGCATGTAGGAATATGTATATGATATATGCATATATGTTGTATTACATTACATTAGACTAGACTGTCATACTAGACTGTTATATATGTATGTGAATGTGTATATGTTATGTTACATTACATTATACTAGATTGATATATATGTCTATGGATGTGTATATCATATATATATGTTGTATTACATTATACTTATACTAGACTGTCACATGTGTGTGTGAATGTATATAATATATGTAAAAATGTTACATTACATTATACTTGACTGTTATATTGTGTGAATGTGTATAATATATGTATAGATGTTACATTAGATTATACTAAACTGTTATATTGTGTGAATATGTGTATAATATATGTATATGTTACATTACATTATACTAGACTTATATTATGTGAATATGTGTATAATATATATTACATTATACTAGACTGTTATATTGTGTGAATATGTGTATAATATATGTATTACATTATACTAGACTGTTATATTGTGTGAATATGTGTATAATATATGTACATATGTTATATTATATTACATTATACTAGGGTGGCATATGTGTAAATATGTATGTGTTACATTACATTGTGTTGTGTTATTTTATATCATCTCCCATCACATCATATATCACATGTATACCATTGCATGAATTTAGCACATATTTACATATGGATGTGTCTCCCTATCCTACCAGTCTATTTATAATATAAACTCCTTCAGAGTAGATAGTGTCTCATCCCCTTTGTTTTGGGTCAGGTACTGTTAGCTAATGGGAATAAAAAGTAAAATTTCTTGAGAATTCTTGCTCTCAAGAGACTTGTATTCTAATGGAGAAGAAATATACATATATACACATAAATACATACATGTATCTATACTAACTAACAGATAGTGGGAGGAATCAAGAAAGGCTTCATGTAGCAAGTGGTGTTTCAGCTGTTGAAGGAATCTATGGATTCTGTAAGGCAAGAATGAAAAGGGACTGAATTCCAGATGTGATGGATAGCCATCAGAAAGGTGTGAAGATGGGGAGATGGAGTTCTGTGTGTGAGGAACAGCTTAGCTGGACTATATAGTTAGGGGAGGTAATAATGGATGAGAAGTCTAGAAAGAGAGGTGGTGAATAGGTTGTGAGGAGCTTTAAAATGTAAAAAAGAAAAATACACACATATAGAAATATATGGGGGGGGTATGGGTGTGTGTGTATATATATACACATACCTCCTAGACACAGCCAGCAGTCAATGAAGTGCAGAGAATGACATAGTCATATTAAAGCTTAAGGACAGTCACTCTGGCAGGGATGTAGAGGACAGATGAGAAAAGGCAAAGACTTGAGGCAGGAGAAACAATTGAGAGGCTGTTTTAATAGTCCAGGTGAAAGGTAATGGAGAGTCAAAATAAGTTGATTGATTGAGTAGAGAGAAGAAGTTAATGTAAAAGATGTGGTTTTGGTTTTTGTTATTGTTCAGTTATTTTCAGTCATGTCCAATTTTTCATTTCCCCATTTGGGGTTTTCTTGGCAAAGATACTAGAGTGGTCTATCATTTCCTTCCCTCATTTATTTTACAAATGGGGAAACTGAGGCAAACTGGGCTATGTGACTTGCCCAGAATTATATAACTTGTAAGTGTTTGAGTTGGATTTGAACTCAGGAAGATGAGTCACCTAGCTGTGACAGATGTGGTAGAAGTGGCCAGTTTAACAATTATTTGGATGTGTGGGGTATGGGAGAATTGAGGAGATATGACAATGGTAAAGTTCTAAATTGAAGAAAGTGCCTTTGATAGAAATAGATTATTTTGGAAGATGAAAAGCCTTTTTGTGATTATGTAATGAGTTCTATTTTGGGACATGTTGAGTTTGAGATATCTCCAGGCCATTCTCTTTCAAATATTCAATAGGCAATTGGTGATATGGGATTGAGACTCAAGTGAGAAACTGTTACTGGATTGCTAGATCTACGAGCATGAGTATGAGTGTGATGATTAAAATCATAGGGCTGATGAGGTCACCAATGGAGAGAGTGTCGAGAGTAGAAAGAGAAACCAAGGACAGATCTCATGGAACACTCACAGTTTGAGAGCATGAAACGGGTGATGAAAGACTGACAAAGGACAAAGGAGACTGACAAAAAAAAATCTTAGAGGAATGAAGAGAACCAGGAGAGAGCAATGTCATGAAAATCCAGAAAAGAGAAAATGTACAATCAATCTGATGATATCACTCCCCTGCTTAATGAACTCCAATGACTGCTGATTATGTCTGGGATCAAATATAAACTTCCTTTGCACTTTTAAAGCTCCTCGCAACCTGTCCCCCAGCTATCTTTCCAGTTTTGTTAGACATTACTACCTTTCCTAACTATTCGGCTCAGCCAAGCTGGCCTTCTCTCTGTTCCTCACACACAACACTCCATCTTTCATCTTTATGTCTTTCCTTTGGCTATCTACCACACCTGAAATGCACTGTCTCTTCACTCCTGTTTCACAAAATCTACAGTTTCCTTCAGTGCACAGCTGGAACATCACTTTCCTATGAGAAAATATACCAAAAATACTTACTTGTACTATCTATCTCAAGAGCTTTTGTGGGGGGAGGAAAGAGCTTCATAAATGAGATATTATTTAGATATTATATAGATGAGGAAACTGAGGTCCAAAGGGAGGTGGTGACTTTTCCATGTCACATAGATAATTAGTGCCAGCTGGTGGCAAGTACTTGAGAGACAACTTGAAATCGTGAAATACTAAGTTTTGAATCAGGAAGACCATAATTCAAATCTTACCCTAGATAGTTTCTTTCTTTGTATTCACTGGTGAATCAAAAACTCACATGGTTTGTTTCTTTATCTGTAGAGTGGGAAAACCACAATTCGATAAAATTTCAGTTTCTTTGTCTGTCTAATGGAATAACAATAGCTGTTGTATTCATCTGCCAGTCATTTGATCAGACAATATTGGTAAAGAGCTTTGTGTGCCAGAAGCTCCATAAAAGCAAATGACAGCAATTAGTAATAATAGGATCTAGAACCAGGGTCTCCAACTCAGGGTACTTGTACCTTGACTACATTGCCTTCCACCATAGCATGGTCAGAAAAGAGCTGTTGTTGGTATCCTCAGCTATTGACTGTGGACAGAATCTTCTGGGGTGTCTATAGGACCAGCTGTCTATGGGTGAGTGATGCAGTGGTCAGGCAATGAGGAGGAGAGGGATACTACTCTTGGCCAAAAGAATTGCCTTCCACCTGGGGTGGCTGAGGGTGGGTTATCTTACTTGCTCTCTGTTTCTGGTACCTACGCCATTTTTTCCCATTTCTTTTCCTTCCCTTTGAGTTCCTTCCTTTTCTAATTTCTCCATCATTAACTCTTTTCCCCAGAGCTTATCAAACCTTTTCTAGGTCTCATTCAGACCAGGACATTGGACTAGAAGTGGGAATTATGTTGGCAACAACTCAACCACCACCTGGATGGGAATGTCAAAGAGATATCTGACCAACGAGGGAAGAGAAGATTTGGAAACCTTTGCTGAGGATAAGCAAGAGCAAAATTTGAAGCATAGTGGTGTGGGAGCCCTGTCACAGACCCAGAAAAAAACTTCCCAGAACCAAATTTGTTTCCACTGATTCATTTTCTTCCAAATTCTTTGATGATAACAATCGCTAACTTTTGCTTGGTGCTTTAAGGTTTATGAAGTGCAGATAAACATGTTATCTTATTCCACACTCCCAGCAATCTTGAAAAGGAAGTACTACAGGGAGAACTAAGTTCATTTTATAGCTGGAAACTCAGAGAGGTTAATGGCTTGTCCATGGTCACACAGCTTATAACCAGAAAAGGTGGGATTTTACCAAGGTCTTTCTAGACAGCAAGTCTAGCATAATCTTATACTGCCATCAATATTAAAATATATTAAAAGATCTGTGTTTAAAAATATAGGGGTATGAAAGCTGCACCCTTCTTTATTTCCCACCCTTTTTTCTTCATCTCATCAATTTACAAGCAAAGCAATAATTACCTGTTTCTTCTAACTCCAAGTCTATCATCCTATCCACTATGTACTTAGCTTATCTGAGAGTCAGCTTTCGTACTTAATGTGTGACCAGGGACAAAACCTGGCCTCTCTGAGCCTCGGTTTCCTTCTCTGTAAAATAGAGATAAGTATAGTTTTAGTGCTTAACTTACAAGGTTGATGTGAGAGTCAAAGAATATGTATGTAAGCCTTAAAATTCTATTTCACTTGAGTTACTGCTACTATTATTATTCCCACCTCATTATTCTCATCTTTTTCAGATAGATATTATCCTTAAACAAGTTTCCAATGCAGGTATCAATTATCTACCTTCAGTGTTGCTCAACCAAGTTGTGTCAGTTTGTTTCCAAGCATTTAGATATATTTTTGACTTATATATAGGTCGGTTCTAGAATATTTGCCAATCCTTTATATAAGTTAATACTTCTATTTCTCCTTAAAATGATGAGTCCTATTTTTCATTAATATCATCTGAGTTTTTGTTAGGACATTTTCCAAGTTTACTGTGATCCATTTTACAGTTCTTGAGACATCAATGCCATAAGAAATAATCAAAAGGGCAGTTTCAGCGAAATCTGAGAAGACTTAATATGACATAATATAGACAACATAATAGCCTGAGCAGAGTAGGGTGAGCAGAACCAGATGAACCATGTCTACAATTACAACAACATTGGAAAAGGGATCAACTCTCAAAGACTTGAGATACCTGATCAATGCAATGAGTATTATTCTAGAGCAAAGCTTCTTAAAGTGTGGGTCGCGACCCCATATGGATCATGTAACTGAACTGAATGTGGGGGTTGTGAAATTGTGATTTATTATGCATAAATGTTTAATTTATATACCTATATATCCAGGGTTACATAAAATTTCTTGGGCAAAAAGGAGTCATGAATGGGAAAAGTTTAACAAGCCTTGCTCTAGAACATGAAGAATATTTTGGATCTCCCCTCTCCAACCCCATAAGAAACAATATGGTAGGGACTCAAAGTACACAATGAGGAGTACATTTTTGAACTTGGCCAATGTTGGAAATTCTTTAGTTTGACTATCCATATTTATCATAAAGGTTTTTCTTTGCTTTCCCTTTTCCCCCTGCCCCAGTAACTCTGGGAAGTGACAAGATAGATTCTTGAAAAAGCAAAATTTTGAAATTTGCATTTTTGAAAAAAATAAAATTTAATTTTAAATCTGATCTTTTGTAGATGTTATTTACTTTAAATATATTCTTATCATTTGGTTTTGATTTTCAGCATGCCCACACCAACTTTTCCTTCATATCTCTATCAATGTACATTACTAGGGAGAGACTAAGATGTTTGTAGTTATAGACTTTCATTCATGCATTCAGTGAGACATCTGGATTCAAGCTGAAAGCTTTCAATTTCTTTCCTTGATGTATTAAGAATTTTGCATTTAGCAAGTCTAAATGGAATGTGAACTTTGTTGCTGTAAAGCAATATCCATACCTTTCCTCCCATGCAGGTTAGGCTAGTTTTTCCTTAACAGGTATCGAGACTTTACTCTAGACTTTGTGGGATCAGGGGACTAAAGGCTCAGACTGTTGATGTCACTTCTTCATTGCCTGGCTGAAAAAAGTGACCATGAGGGGCTTGATCCTTGCTCTCAGATCCTTAGCTGGTGGATTGAGATGGGAGCTTAACTCAGCTGGATCAACTCAAGGGGTTCTCAATTCCTGTCTTTGTTGAATATCCTACTCCTAGTATGACTAAGTAAACCTCCTTTTGTTAACTGTTGAATGACCCATGAGTGTCTCATTTAGTTCCAATATCTAACTCAAACTACCAGGGAACTGGCCCGAGTCTGATTCTGCCCAGAACAATTGGAGAAAGATTCCATGAGATGAAAAAGCTATTTAATTCATTTTTACTTCAGCCATATGTTGTTGTTGTTATACTCTTCTGGACAATTGGGATTCTGAGTTTTACTTTCTCATTGATAACCTGCTTTTCTTGGGGAGGGGGGAGGGAAGGGATGGGGGGAGAGAGGAGGGGAGGGAGGGAGAAGGGAGGAAGGGAGGAAGGAAGAGAGGGAAAAAGAGAGAAAGGAAGGAAGAGAGGGAAAAAGAGAGAAAGGAAAGAAGAAAATAGGGGGAAAGAAAAAAGAAAGGAAGGAAGGAAGGAAGGAAGGAAGGAAGGAAGGAAGGAAGGAAGGAAGGAAGGAAGGAA
>JAJPUD010001576.1:242399-264935 GCA_023553655.1 Myrmecobius fasciatus
TCTCTCTCTCTCTCTCTCTCTCTCTCTCTCTCTCTCTCTCTCTCTCTATATATATATATATATATATATATATATATATATATATATATATATATATACTTTTTCTCTTAGGGATTGCATCAGATCTCATGAAGGCAACTATCATATTTGCAGGTAATTTTCCAATCTATTTGTTCATTCCTAACCATTCTCCTGACCGTGCTAGACATCTTGAACTGAATGTCTCACGAACATCTTAAACATATGTCCAAACTTGTCCCATTAACACATGTCCCCCACCCAATTCTCCCTTCTTCCTAACATCTCCATTACTGGCAAAGGTACCACCATCCTCCCAGTCACTCAGGCTCTCTCTTTCACCTCCTCACTCCCCATATCTAGTCAGTTGCCAAGTTCTTTTATTTCCACCCTCATAACATCTCTCATGTATGCCCCTTTCTCCCCCCCTCCCGACACCACACTCTGTTGCAAGCCTGGTCATTTTATATTTGAACTGTAGCAATCACCTGCTCTTCTCTCCTATCTCAAGTGTCTCCCACTCATCTATTTTTCTGTCATCAAGCAAAGTGATAAAGTACAGAGTATGTCATTTCCCTAGTCAATAAGCTCCATTGGCTCAGTATTGCCTCTAGAATCAAATATAAAATCTGCTGTTTGGTTTTTTAAAAGCCCTTCATAAGTAGGTCCCTTTCTACCTTTCTAGTTTTATACTTTGCACTTTTTTCTTGTAGTCTGTGATTGAATCAAACTGACTTCTTTGCTACTTCTTAAACTTGGCATTCTATCTCCAAACTCAGTAGTTTTATTGCCTTTTTGCCCTTCACTCCCCTGCTTCCTTTTCTATTTCTTCCATTTCTATTTTCTAAAAGAAGCCTTTCTTTGCTGTTTCACAGTCATGTCCAACTCTCCATGACCCCATTTGCACTTTTCTTGACAGAAATACTCAAGCAAATTAGCATTTCCTTCTCCAGATCATTTTACAGATGAGGAAACTGAGGCAAACATGGGTAAGTGACTTGCCCAGGATCACACAGCTAGTAAATATCTGAGGCTGGATTTGAATTCAGGAAGATGAGTCTTTCTGAGTCTGAGCACAGTGATCTGTGCTGCTTTTTCTGGCCCAATTTACTCTTAGCCACTTCACTCTGAGTATCTCCAATTTTGTCTGGATATATCTCATTCATAAATAATTAACAACATGTCTCCCCCATTAGAATGAGTCCCTTGAGAATAGGGATTATTTTCTGCCTTTCTTTGTATATTCAGCACTTAACACAATGACCTTGTCACTCCTCTGCTTAAAAATCTTCAATGGCTCCCTATTTCTTCTCGGATAAAATTTAGTTACCTCTGATGTCACTTAAACCCTTCACAAACTGGTTTCAATTTTGCTTGACACATAGTAGGTGCTTAATAAATTCTTTTAATGAATCTGTTGATTATTATTTTTTCCAGATTTTCAGAGTTGGAAAAGACCTTCACCTCACCCAGTTTATAGATGAAGAAGCCCAGAATTAAGGGACTCAGCCACAATTGTCCATGTAGCTGCCTAGGATACTTCCTTAAAGACTAATAGACTGGGAACCAGAGATGAAAGTGAGGATTTTCTGGATTTGAAAATGCTTTGCAGCTCAGATTGAGGTCGGAGTAAAATCACAAGTCAGTGGAAGATGTATTGTATTTGATGACTATAAGTCACAAGATCTGGGTTTGAATTCTGCCACTTAAGACCTGTGTTCTTGTCACAATCAATCATCAGTCTTTATATATTACATGTGCATGTATGTATATATCCATCTACATATTTATATTTTAAAATATACTTCTATATTTAACCAAGCTAAGCCTTTCCTTCATGATTTTGGTATTTCCCACAAAAAAACAGTCCTAACCCCCAATTGATGATGTGCATATCATTACACGTAGAGCTTGTAGGACATAGTAGGCATTTAAATAAATACCTTTGGAAAACTGGAATCATTTTCCACATTTCACAAATCGAGGATTTTCTTTTTCCTCTTTCCAAGACCTTCCCAACTTGCTGATTCTTTAGTTCAGGAAACAGGCTCCAAATACACCAGGGAATTCAGTTTCAGTTTTGAGGGCTGCTATTTAAGCTGCCGATTTCATACCTGGACTGCTGCATTTTTGTGTTTCTGCCAGCATCACGGGCTTTGTTCGACTTTGCATTGGACTTAATATTTCTACCTGCACCTGGGACAGAGCTTTCCTACCCCTAATCCCTAGGAGATGGAATTTTCTTCTACTAAATAGCCCTGCCAGCGACAAGCTCTCTTTCCATCTTTCAAACCCTTTTGAAAGCATTTTATTTAGCTCCAAGCTAATGCACTAACCTTGTTTTATCAGCAACATGTTCCTGGTGAAAGCCTCAAAAGTGGAGTTTTTATTGTTGCTGTTGTTAATTACTGGTAGTTGACGATTCATTTCATTTCCTTTTAATTTTTTTTAAAGTCTTTTACTTTGTACTATGGCAAGTATTCTGAAACTTACTAAAAGATTTATCCCAACCAATGGCAGCAGATAGCTAGACATCAGAATGAAAGGAGAAGGAAGTATTGAGACTCACCATCTGCCCCCCAGAGCTACCAAATCTCCAAGATGGAAAGGACCTCAGAGCTCAGCAGATCCAACTCATCCCTAAAAAATCCCTTCTTCAACATACCCAGCAAAAAGTCATCCAACCTCTGGTCAAAGACCTCCAGTGATGGAGAACTCCTCCTCATGGTGGCCCTTCACTTTGTCAGTTACTGTAATTATAGGTAAGTTCTTCTTTACATCAAGTCTAAATTTATTTCTGAGTATAACTTACATTTAATAATAATAATAGATAAAGCATTCATTAAATGCTCATTATGGTGCCAGGAACTTTGCTAGTCATTCAGCGATAAAATAGTAACAATTAAAAACTATATCTGCCTATGTGATTTGCAAAGCACTTGATATAAATAGGGGAGAGAGACAGACAGACAGACAGACAGATGGATAGATAGACTGACTTAGCATATCAAGTATATTTATCTGATTTGATCCACACAACAACTCTATCAAGTGACTTAGAGATTAATTAACTTGCCCAAGATCATACAGATTTTAAGTATTAAAGGCAAGAATTGAACACAGGTCTCCAAATCCAGAGCTCATTTCCACTGTACATCACTGCACCCATAGCATCACTTATTTGTTGTTATTGAGAGATTTTTCAGTCCTATCTGATTCTTCATGACCTTGTTTGGGGTTTTCTTTTTTTTTTATTAAAAGCTTTTTATTTACAGAGCATATGAGTGATTTTTCTACATTGACCTTTGCAAAACTTTTTTTTTTGTTTGGAGTTTTCTTGACAAAGACACTGAAGTGGTTTATCATTCCCTTCTCCAACTCATTTTACAATTGGGGAAACTGAGGCAAACAGTTAGGTGACTTGCCCAGGGTCACATAACTAGTAAGCGTCTGAAGCTGGATTTGGACTTAGGAAGATGAGTCTTCCTGACTTCAAGCCAGGCACTCTGTCCACTGTGCCATCTAGCTGCCCTAACATTATTAATAGTTGTCTTCAACATTCAAATCTTTTCAAAATTTTTTCTGAGTTTGAAAAAAAGGAGTGGAGGCTCTATATGCCCTCATCCTCAACCTCCCCTTCCCCCGCCTCCCGCATTTTGGCTACCCATGATAAAAGCAATAATTACATATTTTCAATTTGCAAGTTTCTTTCAATATTTATTTCTTCTTGAAGCCCATTTTTCATTGGAGTGTCATGTTCCTCTGATAAGAGAGCCCTCCCCTGCTTCCATATCTCCCAGCCGAAAGGGGCTCACCTGTTATCTCTGATTGCAGGCAATTGGAACTTTAAGTAAGCCTGTCTTTATCAACTACTGTTTTAACAGCTGATTAATTAGTGCTGGGAGATCCAGGGGAGGCCTTTATCTGAAGAGCAGCTCAGCCATTAGCCCCAGAAACTTCCTTGTGGACCAGCAGCTCAGATAACAAGGGAAGATAGCCAGCTCCAATGCTTCTCTAGGGAAGACAAATAGAAGCCTCCCTCCCTCTTATCCTAACACAGAACCCAAATAGAAATGGCCTCTGAATTCTCAAAATGTTCTGGGGACTCCATAGTCAAGACTCCTCTTTCCTTTGGAGTGTTTAAGAGAAGAAGTCATTCTACTTGGAGAGGACCTGAAGTGGGAGCACAAGGGCCCAAAGAATATTAGAAGGATGTGAGGGCTTTATCTGGGTGAAATCAAGGGAAATCTTAGGCAGACTCAGCTTGCTGAGATCCTATAATTAGCCAGGGCCAGAGAGGGAGGAAAATTCCAAGGCAGGGCTCTTATGCTGTATCTTCAACTCTGGAAAATAATTATAGTAATATTCAATAAGATCTTTACTTTGCACTGATTCTATCCATTTAGTCAATGGATATTTAAAGTACCAGCAGTGGGGAAAACACTGCAGATGCTAAAGAGAAAGCTTGAAAAGAGTCTCTGCCTTCAGAAAGCTTACATTCTCTTGGGAGGAAACCTGTTCACAAGTAAGCAAATGCATATTCAAAGTGATTATGGTGAGAGGTGGAGGAGGCAGTAGCAAGTGGAGGGATAAGGAAAGGTCTTATTGGAGGTGGGGAAGTTAAGATTAGTCCTGGGGATGTTGGGAATACAGAAGACATGGGAAGGGAAATGAGATAACTGTTGCCTAGGAATAGAAGGGATGTCATGGGGAAAAGGGATTCCATTGATTATGCTTGGCACTAGATCAGAGAAGTAGGAACAGTGGGTAAAAGTTGCTTAAGAGTGGAATTTGGCTTTATGATTGGAGCTCTCCAAAATGGAGTGGGCCACTGCTGGAGGGCTTGGTTTAGCTTAGCATGGGAATGACCACAGATGCTGGAGAGGATATGAGGTGGACTGCTTCAGATTCTGTGGCTATGTCTGTCTGGTTCCTCAGCTTCATCCTATCGAGTCTTTAAATGGAAATTTTCATGCATCACAAAATCCCTTCTATTATGGCTGATTCATGGGGCTGTCTGCTGTAACTATTATAACACTGTAAATAGAGAGTCAATGATGAAGCATGGAATAGAGGGTCTTCCTTGGAGTTAGAGACTTGGATTCAAGTCTTGCCTCTGATATTATGTGAACATAAACAAGTCATTTCAATTCTTGGGGCTCCAGGAAACTCTCTAAGACCATTGGTTATTGTTAGTTGCTAAATTTACATTGGTAGGAGTTTCTTTATTGGGTGGCTTCCTTACTGGGATGAAATCATAGGCCCTGTCGAAAAAATAATAATAACTTAGAAGAATAAGATTCTAAAAGAAACCACTTTAATGGGAGAGGGCAAATTACAGGCAGAATTACAATAGAACTAGTTCAGGATTTGTACCTAATTTGTAGCCTGGGGGTGCTAATACTTTCCCTGTCTATTCCCACAGTTGTTTTGAGGAAAACCCTAAAGGCAAGCAATTATTTCATTACTTAAAGGGATCTCAGATTTCCTTGAAGGGACCCTCCCTCTAGTAAGACCCACAACCCCTTCATGCCTTTAGTAGATGGCTTCATACCTTATTGTCACCGACATTTTCAGCCTTTATTGACCAATCTTTTAGTGATGAACATTTCAACACTTATCTAGGTTGCTTGGGGAATGGGTAACAGGAACAAGAAAAGACTCCAAAATGAAAGAACAGGTTTTTAATAAGAAGAAAAGTCAGTCACCTGTGGATTATAGAAGAGACCAAAAGTAGATTACTCAAGAAAATGAGTATCATGGTACATGTCTCCTAAAAAGGAACTCGCCTCAGATATTAATCTTGGACAAAAGGGAAAGAAGACAATCTTTCACTGGAAAGGCAGAATTGGCCTTAGTAACCAGCTAGTAAATTTGCTTGGGGCAACTTGACCAGAAGAAAGATGAGCAGGTTAAGAGTAAGACAAGATTTTCAAAGGGTCACAGTCACTGAAACCTTGCATGAGAGCATGCTGAAGGATAACTGCAGTCCATGGGAAGAATCTAGCATAAAAGAAAGGAAAATGAGTTTCTCAAATAGGTGTCCCACACCTCGGTTTAAGACTAAAAAGAAATCCAAGGCACTGAAGAATAGAGGTATTACTAAAACACTAGAAAGACCAGGCATGTCATTTGATGTAAAAATTTTATTATAATTTTATTGGAAATAAAAATGTTCATCCTATCTTTATTTTTTTTTCATTATGGATTTTTAAGTGCCCTGCATCAATTGATACAGCTTAGTTTTCTGAGATATTCTTAAATTCTGGTCCTTCTATTAAGACTAATCATCTACCCAAAGAGAGCCCAAGTGAGTAAATTATGATCATCTAGGGACAAGTGACCTGCCTGGCATGTATCTTTGGTCTGAGAGGTAGATTCCCCTCACACACACACACTGACTGTAAACCCTAAGGGATGAGTTGCTTCCAGAAGATAGGAGAGCATACATACAAATTAATTTGTTTCTCTAAAAGACAAAAGGAGTCGTTTCTCTGAACATAAGGCCATTGAAATAAGTTGTTTTAAGTAATAAGCAAGGAAAGGTTGAGGTGATATTTACCATTCCTTAAGAGCTGAGAATAAGTGGGGATACACAAAGACCAAGCTATGGAAAAGCTTGAGGCAATTTGTAAATAGGTGTCAAATAAACCAAGCAAATAATTAGAACTGGAACTCAATTATAGCTAAGAAGTGACAGACTACACCCTTGAAAGATTTTTTCTTTTTCCCTTTCCCACTCTGAGTGATATTGAACAGTCTTTGTATTAGAACTGAACTCAACTATAATGAAACAGATATTTATTATGAAAAACCTTATTAAAATTTTGATATTTGTTTACATATTATAATATACCGGTGTCTTCATATAAAACAAGAGTGAGTAAGAAGATTGTATTAAGGATGATGATGGAACTATATAAATTGTAGTTATTATTATTATTAACCTTACACATTTTGGATTTTGCCTTGTCCAAAGAAAACCATAATCATATCAAGTAAGTAGGGTGCATGGCATAATGAAAATTAAACTGAACAAAAATGAATACTTTTCAAGTAGTTACCACATATCAGGCTCTGGGTTGAGAACTAGGGAGGCAAATTCACATGAGCAAAACAGACCTTGCCCTCAAGGAGCTTATATTCTAAGAAAGGAAAAAACACACAGGGGCCATAAATGAATTTTGGTGAAGTTTCCATTGAACAATTAATGGCTGCTCTTTGAATCCAACCACCCAGCCAGTTCTGAATCTATTTTGCATTATTATCCAGTCTTTATCTTTCCATTTCCTTTACAAGAATAGTAAAGGAGAGTACTCATTCAGAAACTTTGCTAAAATAAAAATTGATAATATCCACTACAGTTCAAATTCCTTGATCCAGATAAACTGTGTCCACTGTAGATGAAAAAACTAGAAAACATTATTTCTAAGTCACTGTCATGGGTGTTTGAAAGACTGTGAGAGAATTGGAGAGGAGAAAAATACTCAACTTTAGAAAAAAAAAAGGTGGGGTGGGGGGAAGAGAGAATAGAATTTCTGAGCTTTATGCCAGGGAGATTCATTGTGATTTTTAAGAAAATTCTAGAACAAATCACTAAGATTTGACTAGTGAGTATCTAGAAAAGAAAGCAGTGACTACAAAGAACAAGCCCAGCTTTCAAGTCATGTCTGACTAAATATATTTATATAAACATATATTTAAGCTGGTTAACAAGAGAAATTTGATAAATTTGTTTGCCTAGATTTTAGGTTTAGATTTGGGGCAACTAGGTGGAACAATGAATAGAGTGCAAAGTCTGAAGTCAGGAAAACTCATCTTTGTGAGTCTCCAAATTTATCCTTACATATTCACTAGCTGTGTGACCCTGGGAAAAGTACTTAACCCTGTTTGCCTCAGTTTTCTCATCTGTAAAATGAGCTGGTGAAGGAAATGACAAACATTCTAGTATCTTTGCCAATGAAACCCCCAAATAAGATCATGAAGAGTTGGACACGAATGAAAAACCACAACAGTACAACAATAAAGATTCTAACATTTGGAAAGTATCTCAAATGGGGGAAAAGGAAATATGTGTTAAAGGAAAATGCCTTTAGATGTTTCCAGAACTGGTTGAATGAAGTTGTTAATAGTTCAGTATCCCCTTGCAAGCTATGGAGTATTTCAGAGATCTGTCCTGGATCCAATGCTACTTGCAATTTTTTTTCTGGATGACTGCCTAAATTGTAAGTCACTCGAATAAAAGTACATATGGCATCCTTATCAAATTTTCAACTATCACAGATTTGGGGAAGATCCCTGACACTAAAGTAGAGGAAGAAGGATCATTGTCTTAATCTTCAGCAGATTAGATGAGAAAGGATAACTTGGATTCAAATTCAACCATAACAACATTTACTAGCTGTGTGATTCTGAGCCAGTTACAGCTTCTTTGAACATCGGCCAAGTCCCTGTTTATAGAAAGGTTAGAATCTGCATTAATAAAAGGAGTTCCCATATCAGTGAGGTTTCAGACCCTTGACATATTGATGTAATTTAAGTAATAAGAATTTATTGAATTCCAGGTACTGTCCTCGGTGCTGGAGATACAGAGGCAAAAATGCAACAACCCCTGCCCAAAAGCAATTTAGATTCCATGGGGATGTGATCCTGTAATGTGTTTTTCTGCTATCAGATTTGTATTTCTCAAGATATTAGGATCCTTTATCAATAACTGTCAAAGAGCTGAAATACTGGCAGCCATTTTCCCCATCTTTTAATTGTCATTTTGCCTTCTTTGAGGGAATCATAGAATTCTAAGGTTTAGAACTGGGAGAAACCTTAAAGATGATGTGGCTTAGCCCCTTTCTTTTTAAAAGTGATAAAAACAAGATTAAAAACCTTGTTAAAGATCATACAAAAAGTAAATGACAACCCTATGATATGAACTTGGATTTTAGGACAATACCCAGTCCAGCATTAGGAAGTCAATTCAAAATCACCCCTCCCCAAAGGCCTAACTAGCAGGTTTTGTGTCTAGATCAAGTTAACACAGCAACACACCTTCAAATTCGGCTAGGGAAGAAGGGAACTGCTATGCAGGGAGTAAGGGGAAAGGAAGCAGCAGCAGACCAGGTCAGGGCCCCTCTAGTTGCACCTGCTGGCACACCATCTGGTAGCTTGACTTTTTATGCTGTGTTCCTTGCTAAGTAGGTGCAAAGCTCAGTTATTTCTATACTACTGAGTGACTACAAATGTTTCCGGTGCCTTCAAAATTTTTGCACTTTGGGGAAAAGTCCCAGTGGCCCTGACTTAGGTACAGTTCTGGTCCCCCTGCCCTGCCTTTTGGTTAGCTTCTATTCAACAAAAATACTTTCTGTCAAAAGTGGAGTTCAACCACCTCCTCAATCTCTGGAGGCTTTGGCATCCATATCCCTCCACAGTGACTGCTCCTTTATCTTGGCAAAGCTGAATTATTTACTTTAATGTGGCACTTCCAGCAGTGCTATAATCTGAAGAATAAACAGATGGCTTGTCAAATTGATTGTCTGCTCTCCTGAGACCTGCTAACATTTACACGGCTTTGGAAGGCCCAGCAAAGTGTTGATTTGTCTATATTCCCTCACTTACAAACTCCTTCCTCCCTTGAAAAACAATTGTAGGGGGGGAAAAAGGTAATCTTTTGTGATACTATTTGTATAAAAACATTATGGAAGATACAATTGCCTTCCACCACCTTTCAGTTCAACACAGATGTGGCCATGGAGAGAGACTCTCTGGGCACATGCATCCTAGCATCCTCATCACAAGATCACAATCAGCGAATGACAGTGGGACAGACTTACTCAAACCCCATAATGGGTGGTCTGTGGGTTGAAAGTCATTTTAGATAAATCTCATTGCATTTACAAAAAATCTCTGCAAAAATCTCTTTCTATCTCACCATTACTTTTGATATCTTTTCTCTCCTCTGGTCTTCTTCTTTAAGTATCACATACATTTCCAAAGATGTGGGATTTTTTCTATAAATTTTTTTGATTGATGCTTTTTTTTTCATTGTTGTCATTTCCCCCAAGATCTTTGCGATTCCCAATATCAAATGAAATAATATTTTTAAAGGGCTTAATAAATGCTCATTCCCTCTCCCTTCCAATAGAACTCTTCCTGATTAGAATCAAAACAAACAAATCCATTGATTCTTTCTGGCAACAAATTCCCCATTCCACATCGAAAGTCCATGACCTTTCTGGCAAGAGAATGAAGCTATGCTTAACCATTAGTTCTTTGGAGTCAAGATTGACTTGATTATATGAAATGAACATCATGCCAAGTAAAATGATTCTGTTGACTATAACAGTGTAAATGCCATGATGATAAAATGGAATTAAATAAATAAGAATAAAGATGATAATGTAAGGACCAGCTCTTCCTGAATATC
Organism: Myrmecobius fasciatus; assembly: GCA_023553655.1. Classification (NCBI taxonomy): domain Eukaryota; kingdom Metazoa; phylum Chordata; class Mammalia; order Dasyuromorphia; family Myrmecobiidae; genus Myrmecobius; species Myrmecobius fasciatus. The sequence goes on from JAJPUD010001576.1 coordinate 252,835, forward strand.
CACTATAATTATTTGCTACAGAGAATCATTATCCAAACTATGCTTTTTTTTAAAGTGTTTTCTGTTTTATAAAGGATATTATATGGTATAGTGAATAGAACACTATACCTGAAGTCAAGAAAACCTGATTTCAAATCTAGCCTCAGTTACTTCCTAGTTCCGTGACCTTGGGCATTGTGCCTCAAGTGCAAAATGAAGAATACATAATAGTAGCTACCTCCTAGGGTTATTGTGAGGATCACATGAAATAATATATGTGAAGTATTTGGCACAGAACCTATCACAGAACAGCCGATTGATAAATGCTTATTTCCTTCCCTAGACCAAGGGATCTAATCATCATATTATCAGATAAAAATGATCTTCTTATTCCCATCCTTTCAGTAACAATATTATTCTAGCATTGCCATGGAGTATCATGGTATCCAAAGAATTAAATTGGCATTTTATACAAAGGACAGTGGAGAGTTGCATGCTAGGCATGAGTAGTCTATAACTTAGTGCTAATGAAGTGTGCTTCATGGGAGAAATGGTATAAAAGATCACTTATCAGAGAGGTGTAAGAGTGGTGAAAAAAGATGGACCAGTCTTTAGTAGGAATAAAGGATAACTGCTGGGTAGTCCATGTGCTCCACTGGTATCTGTGAAATGGCAATAGTGCCATCCAGAAAGAGGTCTTTTCATGGCTCCCTTGGGATTCTTGAAAGATTATTGCCAAAAGTGCCTCAGGATAAGTAGGCTTGGATAGATTTCTTAGCTGGCAGATAACAGATGTCTCAATATATCATCGTATATATAGGAAACATCAAGAAGTGGTAAGATGTAGTGGACAGAGAACTGACCTCAGATTTATGAAGATCTATCTCTGATATATATTGGCCATATCATTAGGAGTACATTATTTAACCTCTTGTTGTCCTGAGTAGTTCTCTAAAACTCTAATTGCAGAGCAGGTACTGACCTGCATTGGTTTAGAAGGTTTCCTTACCTATCTGGGAATCCCCTTTACCGGTGAAATCAAAAGTTTAGAATTGTAAAAGGGTGTAAAATAACTGATCAGCAAGGACCCAGTTCTTGGAGCATGTCCATATTTGCCATTTCTTGTGAATTTCATAGATCATGTGCAGATATTCCCTCCTGCTATCAATCAAATACATAAAACTTCTGACACCAGTTTCTAAAGATTTGGGATTAGTACTAAGTGATGATGAGAAGTTTTTTGGTTGACTGAGGAAGGAGAAGGACTAATGACTCATTAGAGGCTGACTGAAGAATATAAACAAATGGTTTGAGGGGATTCCCAGTGTGAGGGGAACAGTGATCAGCCATTCTCTGGGGACCAAGTCTGCTGGTATGAAGAAGAACTGGGAAGAGTAATGAGAGTAAGGGGAGCCTACACATACAGCTTCTTTTCATATAAAACAGAACATTTTTCTTTGGCTGGTTGGAAAGATAAATCAGGATCTTTTTGATTGTGGTCAATTTTGGTAGTAGTAGTTTGAAATTTTAGGAAAGTTATTGTGACTTTCTTTGATGACTCATGACAAGGGACCACTATGAACCATTGAAAATAATATACTTCATTCTATCTGATATTCAAGTAAATTCAACTCAATAAGGGTCTCTCCAAATTGGTCTCCAAAAGTTAACAAAGATCCCTTAATTGCCAAATTGTGAGGACTTTCCTTGTACCTGGAATACACTCACTCTTTACCTAACTTTATGTAGTCCTCACTTAAATTCCAGAACAGTCTTCTGCATGAGATTTTTTCGATCCCTCTTAACTGCTTGTGCTTTCCCTTTCAAATCACTTTATGGTTAAGTGATTTGTATATATTTGTGTTTATTTGCTTCATATTTATGTTTTCATATTTTATGTACTCTCCTATCAAATGTAATATCTGAGAGTAGAAATTGTTTCAATCTTTGGATTTGTATCCTTGCTGTCTAGGACAGTGCCAGCACACACATTTTGTTGTTTTTCAGTCATTTTCAGTTGTGTCCAACTCTTCATGATCCCATTTGGGGTTTTCTTGGTAAAGATACTGGAGCAGCTTACCATTTTGCTGTCCAGCTCATTTTTCAGATGAGGAAACTGAGGCAAGCAGGGCTAAGTGACTAGTCCAGGGTCATATAGCTAATAAGTATCTGAATCCATATTTGAACTCATGAAGATGAGTATTCCTGATTCCAAACTCAGCATCCTATCCACTTCACCACTAGGTATCTAGCACATGTTGCCCTTAAGACATACTTTTAAGGGGCAGCTAAGTGGCGCAGAGCATAGAGCACCAGCCCTGAAGTCAGGATGACTTGAGTTCAAATCTGGCTTCAGACACTTAACAATTCCTAGCTGTGTGACCTTGGGCAAGTCACTTAATCCCAACTGCCTCAGCAAAAAAAGAAAAGAAACAAAGACATATTTTTGATTAATTGATTGATTAATGGCAGTTGCTAGGTGATATGCACAAAGACAGAAACCAAGCAACCTTTACTCTGAAAAAGTAGATATTTTCACGTAAAATAGAATGTTTTCTTTGGCTGGTTGGAAAAAGGAAAATCAACATTTTTCCAATGGTAATTTTTTTCTTTGATAGCAGTACCTTGAATTTTAGAAAAGCATTATATGTCTAAACTTTCTATCTTCCCTGATATTTAACACATCATTCTAGGTGTGACAGCTCCTTAAGAAACATTTTTAGAATTGAGAAAAAAAGAAAACAGAAAGCAAGCCTTTTGTGCATACTTAGATATTTAAGCACACATATATACGTATAATTCAGTTGTTGGTCTCAGTGATCTTCTGATTAATTGAAAGAGCCTGCTTTACGGACTTGAGGAGGAGGCTTAGGCTGCCCCCAAATCATCAGATGATTTCTTAGTTCTTTACTCTTTGAAAAAGTGAAATGATTTTATTCCATGAAAGTTTCTGGGAGCATTTGGATATTGAAGGGGTAAAAGGTGGGGCAGTTTCAGGCAAGGGAGAGGTACCTTTTCTCACCTAGTGTTTGAATTGGAGAATGAATGGCTGATACACAAATGAGAGCAGATTGGTTAGGCCCCAGTTTTCTTGGCTCAGGAAACCTCCCACAGTACATAAAAGGCATACAGGTCAGAGAGGCAATCTCATTGAAAGAACCATAGAGGAGGCCACTGGAAAGACCTGAAGATACATCCCATATCAAATGAGTGACCCCCTGCACTCATCCCACAGGTCAGCTTCCCCTTTTTAGCTGAAGGCCTTCACTGCACCCAACAGAAACTGTTGTTCAATGAGTCCCTTTAGTACAAATCTGGCCACAAAGGCTGAAGCTCTCAGCTTTCTGGGAAGCCTTGCTGGGCCAGCCAGACTCATGGCTTAGCTCATCAGCCTTGGACCTTTTTGCAAACAAGATGATTTCTTTCAAAGAGAGAGAATGGCCAGCAAGGTTACCATCATTCTTCCCTTGTCTCATTTGCTCACCACTCTTTCCCCCCCCTGCTTCTGCCCCCGCATTTATGTTTCAAGGGTTCAGAGGCACTCAGAGAGAAAAAAATCCAGGTTTGCAGGTCAGTGGTGCCAACTTTGGACAAAACTTCACTCCTGGAGCTTCAGTCAATTTGACTCAGCCCGTGTCAGAGCAACGACTTGCAGAGACAAGTAACCATCTCGAAAAACCTGTTCACTTTTTGGCTTTGTCATCTGATTTCTGAAGGGAAATACCAGCCTGGTTAGATTGTCACATCCTGCATGGGCTTTTCAGAAAGTGAGGGAAAATGTCACTGGAAATCAAGTGTGCTAAGAGAGCCTGGTCTGTGAGAAGTTATATAATGTGAGGTTGTATCCCTTCTGAGATGGAGCCAGGGATGATGAACTGGAAGTTGAGGAGGTCAGTTTGGGATTCAGTGCCCCAAATCCCTGAAAGATGTTGACATGTCTCAGGATTTTTAGTGCTATTGGCCAAGGCTAAGGGAATGGTGAGAAAATTGAGGATGAGTTGGATGCGTTGCAGCTTACTAAAGTGAGAGATTCTTGTAGATAGAAATAGGAGCCCATTCACACCCATGCTGAAAGATCAGCTTTTTGTGTTCATTTAACTATAGCCTTCCATCAGAAACATTTCTTAAGCATCTTTGTACAGGGTTCACGATGTGCCTCAGTCTCCAGTTCTGTAAAATGGGGTATGGTGATGATGTGCCTTGTAACATTAGCATCTTGAGAATGGCGATAAGAAAGGTATGATTTCAATCTCTTGAAATTTCATAGGATCATAGATTTGGAGCCCAAAGGGTTTGACAAAGACATTTAATCTAGCCATTCATATAGAAAAGGATAAGCCATATAACTAAAAAAAAATCCAAGATCTTATGGTTGGTAAGTAAATGGCAGAGCCAGAATTCAAATCCAGGACTTTTCCCACTGTGCCACACTGCTTCAGTTAATGAGAGCCCTCCATTAAGTAGAATTTTGCACATTCTTTTAGAAAAATCAGACAATTGTGATGGGAGGAATTTATTTGTCCTGAAGTCAGGACATACTGAGTCTAATTTCTCATGCCCAGTGACTGGTACACAGCTGGTGCTCTATAAATGCCTACTGATAGATTGTAGATGGCTTCTCCAGCTACAGAGTTTGGTAGATAGAGAATGAGACTTAGAGTCGGGAAGACTTGCAATACAATTCTTTATGTTTATGAACCTCAGTTTCCTCATTTGTCCAGTGGAAATGATAATAGCACCCCCAGTTGTCCAAGGACCAAATGAGATTACTTAAATAAATTGCTTTGTAAACTTCAAAGTGCCAAAGAAATATAGGCTTATGAATTATTATTCAAACAAATTTCTTTTCCTTCAGTGTCATCAAAGGGGTATTTCTATAGCATTTTAAAGTTTGCAAATCAATTTATGGATGTGTTCTCATTTTATCCTCAAAACAGACACTTGACTGCCAATAACAAGTCATTATGAAGTGCTTACTATATGCTAGCCACTGTACTAACTGCTGGGAATAACAAAGAAAGGCAAAAACAACATCCCTACTCTAGAGGAGCTCACATTTAAATGGGGGAGACAACATGCAAACAATTATATACAGTGTAAATGGGAAGTAGTTCTAGAGGGAAGAAAGACTGGGATAAAATGGAGTAGCTAGGTGGAAAAGTGAATAGAGCACTAGTCCTCGAGTCACAATATTGTTGTCGTCCTTCATTTTTGAAGAGGACAAATGCTATCATGAGTGATGTCTTGACTTGCAAGTGGATTGGATTTAAGTGAGGCAGAGCTGCACAAAGTTGTCACCCTTATTTTCTCTTCTTGAGTCGTAGAAATCCATTGGCAAGGCAAAAGTTAGAACTAATGGTGGTAGCCCAGGACCATAGCATTTTTGATGTTTGGCCAAGCTCTGGTTCAAGTACCAGCTTCAGCTGAGTTTATAGCCACTAGAACACATTGTTTTCATCCCCCCGTTGTACTGAGAGAAGCCTTCATATGCTTAGGGTAGCATCTCCCTAACTCCTCAATGGGTTTGAGGCTCCTCAGTTACCTCAACCTGATTTAGTCTGTCTCCTGAGACGGTTTTACTGTGATGTGGCCACTGTGCATGCTACAACTTCTTGGAGTCATAAATGAGTAAGCCTTTACCTTAAAGGTGCCCCTCCTTGAACACCCTAAACATCCTGGAGTTGGGATAGCCCTTCGTTCAAATCCAATCTTAGACTCAGTAGCTGGGTGACCCTAAGACTCAGTTTTCTCATCTATAAAATGGACTTAATAATAGCACCTACCTCTTAAGGCCATAGTAATGGTTGAATGTAACTTAATGTTTGGGATATAATAAATGCTATATCAATGTTAGCTCTTATTAAAACACTGACTTTAATTAAGGGCTACATTTTGATTAAATATAGATTTAAAACTGGAAGGAAACATTGAGCCCATCTTCTTTATTTTATACATGAGTAAACTAAGGCAACAAAAGATGAAATGGCTTGCCCAGTGCCAGACAACAAGTAACTCAGGTGGGATTTGAAACCAAGTCCTCTTGATTCCAAGCCTAGAGTACTAGCTACTAAACCTACCACATTGTACTAAACTTCCCTGCTACCTAAACCATTTGGACTTACTGCTATAAATATCATCTTCATTTTTACAACTAAGGAAACTGGGGTTCACTGTCCTGCCCAAAGTCACACAGCGGAGGCAAGCTTGGAAACCAAATCTTGATTCTGAGCCTTCCTACACTGACATCTCTGACAGAGAAAAGTGGATTATTGATCAATGTTCATACTCAATAATTACAATTTTTTAAAGTTGTCTACTCAGATATATTGAAAAAGGAGAAGTTTGAGCATTAATTCTAAGACAAGCAGAAAATCCAGCCAATTAGAACCCTTCCCTTCTGCCATTTGGTTTTCTGATGACTGTTGAAAGCATTGTTATTTTTTAAAACCAAAAATGCTAAGGAATAAGGCATTGAGACCTCCCAGGACTTGGAGCAAAAACAAAAAATATCCTTTCCCTTCCAGAAAACATTTGGAAGGGTAGCTTCCCAGTTTGGACTTTGCCAGGCAAGATGTGAGAAGGAAAACACTGTGTTCAAGGACAGTGGCTGGGCTTGCCTTGAATGTGAATGAGATGGTGGCTGTTCCTGAATGCCCCTTCACACTCCCTACTTTTTTTCAAACCCCTGGCAGGAAAGGAAAATTAAGCAGTTATTGCTTATATGAGATAAACATAGTTAGTCTCAATAACTTAGGTAAAATAAAAACAAATCCTGCTTTCCTCACAAATATTTAGAGCTTGATACGTCTGGATAATTGAATAAACTTCTCACTTAAGAAATCCGTGTGTTCCAAGTCAAGATCACAATAATTGGCCTTTTTAGATTATGTTACAGTTTATAAAGCATTTGTCATGGATTATTTCTTTTGAGCTTGACAGTAGACAGTCTTATGAAGGCAGATAGGACATGAATTACCCCCTTTCCAGGTGAGGAAACTAAGATTTAGAAAAGCAAAGTAATTTAAATGTCCATGGTCATATTTTTTAATAAACATCAGTGGCAAGATCTGAACTCAAAACTAAAAAACCAGCTGCATTTGACTGCCTTACCCCCAAAGGAGAACCAACTGATTCTTAGTCTATGGAAAGCTTTAGGGTTTATATTCTCACGCAGCACACATCCAGTGGATGAGATTGTACATACAGAGAAGTAAAGAACATTCACAGATTATGGAGCTGGGAGAAATGCTTACTTTCACAATGCTGAGCCTTGACACGAGACCTTCATTTGTTCATTCAGCAAACACTTATTGGGAGCCTACTATGTGCCAGGCACTGAAAATACAAAAACAAAATGAAACAATTCCTGCCTTCAATGAATTTGTCTTGTATTTAAGGGAAAATTCATGTATATGGTTATTTAAATTCAAAATATGTGAAAAAAACAAAGAAATTTGAAAGAAGGAGGTCCCAAAAAGATTAGGAATGATTTCATGTAGCAAGTATCTTTTTAGATAAATTTTAAAAGAAGGAAGAACTTCTAAAAGGCAAAAGTGAAGGGAGAAAGCCTTCCAAGCATGGGGTCAGTCTATGCAAAACAGCAGGCATGAGAAATAGAGTGGGATATGGGAAATGACAGGTCAGTTTGAAGAGTGCTTTTAGATTAGATTTTCTTTAGTGTTCTTGCAGTGAATTTTGATGTCATCCAGACTAAGGACTTTCTTTTCTAAATGGTTTTGGAAGTCTTGAATGCTATTGCTGAAGATGTGGGCTATCGTAAGGGTGGCAGGGGGGAAGATCCCCTTGGCAACATTGGACTTACTTTAAGACAGAAAATTGGAGCCAAGGAGTAGAGCTCTGAGGAAGGCAAAACTGGCCTGTGTGTAGCCTCTTTAGATGTAAAGAGAAATTCCAGGGTTAGATGGGAGCTCAGAGAGCCTCTGCTTGCTTAACAGCTGAATAGTGCTGCTCTGTTTAGAGGGCTTATACAATCCAGAAGCTTAGCTCACAGCCTTAATGCCATGAGAAAGGGGTAAAGGAGAACAGCGTCCAAGACTCATGTTTGAGCCAAACACTAGCTCTCTGTTATGTTTGCTTTCTGCAGAAGCTTTCCTGGGAAAAACTTAAATGAGAAATGTGGAAATGTGACTCAAGATTACAAAAAAACTATTCAACTACCTGAAAAAAACCTATTTATTTACCAATCTATCTATTTATTCATCTTTCTTTCTATTTTTCTCTTTTTTTATGTCTATATATGTCTAAATATTTATCATTTACCAGTCTTTCTGGATGTCTATCCACTTACCCAACAATGTCTATCTATGTAGCTATCATTTACCAATCTATTTATCTCTCTGTCTATCTCTGTCCATTCATGTCTATATATCTATCAACCTATGTCTGTCTAACTATCATTGACCAATCTGTCTGGATGTCTACTGATCTTCCTACCCACCAATGTATGTCTATGTATCTATTATTTACCAATATATTTACCATTTACCAATTTGTCTATCTGTCTATCTATCTACCTACCTCCTTGCCTACCTACCTATATCTGTCTAAATATCTATCATGTACCTGTCTGTCTGTCTATCTATCTAGTTTTGTCTGTCTAGCTATTATTTATCTGCATATCTATTTACCATCTGCTGGTTATCTGTGTAACAAACTTGCATATATGTAATATATATATATAAAATATACAATAGCATATATCTCACTTTCTATGTGCATGTGCACACGTATTTATATGTGTACAATTTGGGAGGAACCAGACATGATTTCATCAATGTGGGAAACTCCCAGTGAGGCACTTCCTCTGCCAGAGCTGGTCCATATTTTTTTCTGTGGATTTATCATCTTAGAAAGTTGCCTGGGGCCCTGAAAAGTTCACTGACTTACTCAGGGTCAAACAGTTGATATGTATTAGAGGGAGAACTTAAACCTGGATATTTCTGAATTCAAGGCCAGAATTCTCTATCCACTATATTATGCTGCCAATGAAATCACAGATCCAGTAAAGATAATGATAATCATAATTATCATAATACTGATGTTTAGTTAGCATGGTAATGTTTGCCAAGGGCATTACATACCTCATCTCATCTGATCCTCAAAACAATCCAGGGAGACAGATATTATTATTCTCTTTTACATATTATTATTCCATGTCTATTTATTCCAGAAACTGAGGCTCAGAAAAGTTAAGTGATTTACCTGTGATTGGAGGTGGAATTTGAACTCCAGATCTTTCTACTTCATAACACTACCTTTCACCTTTTGGGTTTGGGAAAGTTGGAAACTTTAGTAAGGACATGGTGCTGTGAACCAGAGGAACAGCGAGAGATAAAGACAACAGGGGTTATTATGATAGCAAAGAAGGGGTGAGGAAGACTGGAGGCATCAGGGGATGACAGAAGACTGTGAACAAAAAGAGGGGAATTCCAGAACTCTGGGTTGTTGGGGTAGAATTGGTTCAGGTCTTGGCAGGATCTCCATATGAGTGGTTGAGAGAATAGAAATTAAGGTCATGGATAATTAGGAGTTTAAAGGTTGTTAAAGGGGCCAAGTCCTAATCATGAGTTCAAAGGTTGAGGTGAAGACCAAGCTTGCAAAAACAGATGCTGATGCCATTGAGCAAAGTGGGATAAGGTCCTACATGTTCATCAGTGAGTTTATATAATCAATTGACAGAGACATCAAAAAATAATTTGTTGATGATATGGAGCAAAAGAAGATAGCTCTTAAAATGTCTTTCTCTGGTCCTGTGAGTTGGAGATAGTGATGGGCAGAGAATGAGAAAAATAATTAGCTGTTGGAGGGACAAGGATAAACAGAATGTGATAGCAAGTGTTTAAGGATGAAAGAGAATTTAAGATCTTGAAGTTTCCTCATTGAAAAGTGAGGGGTTTGGACTAAATGGCCTTTAGGGGCCCTTTAGCTCTTGATCCATGAATACATTATCCTCTGAATCAGGACTCCAGAGGGCAAATTTTGGGGGAAAAAAAGCAGAGTACGATGGGCATTTTTATTTTGTAGTGATCACTGCCAAATCACTACCACTGTATGATCTTGAGCAAATCCAATAACCTATGTGAGCCTAAGTTTCTCATCTATAAAAGGAGGTTGGACCAGATTTTGAATTTCCCTCTTGTTCATGCTTTCCCATAATTCCTCAACAAAGGATCCACCCTAAATTTTAGGTCTCTTGATATTTTATGGTTGACAATAGAGTAAAAAAAGATGGCTACTGGCTATTTCTCATTCTCACTATGTGATGGGCCCACCTTTTTTTTTTTCCAGTAGAACATCTCTCTGATGTCAGCTTTTAATCTTACTTCTCCTTCACTGGTAATATGAAGCAGCTTATTTAAACCCTGCTATGTACCTTTCCCTTTGGGACATCCTTACCTTTAATTATTTTTAATATTAATACATTTGTTAGAATATATCTGAATATATTTATAAACTATAATAATTATGTGACCATATTATAAAACACCACAAATTTTAATATAATATAACCAACATCTTCAATTTTATTATTTTTAACTTATTTGATGCTATTGTTTTCATCTCTATCTCTTCCCACCAAACCACATCTCTCTTTCTCAGTAAAAGTTTTCTCTTATGAAAAGTGTGTACAGTCAACAAAGCAAACCAAGACATTGGCCATATCTGAGAATGCAATTCTTCAATTCTAGGAATGCACACAGCAGCCCATCAGCATCTGCCAGCTGCTTGTGTTATCCTGCCTACTATCTAAAGAGCAGGCAGTGTGCATCCACTTGATTATCCATGTCTGAATAGTTAGTTTGAACTCTTTTGAGTTGATTGACCTTACTGATATTCTGATATTCTCTGATATTCCAGGGCTTAAGATAATCATCATTGTATCAGTTGCAAGTGAGAGCATCTGGAAGCTCTTGCTATTCATAGAATTTCAGAAAAATATGCACATATTAAAATCATACAAGTTTTCTTGTAAGAAATGCCTTCAGAGGGGCAGCTGGGTGGTGCAGTGGTTAGAGTACCAGCCCTGAAGTCAGAAGGACCTGAGTTCAAATGTGATCCCAGACTCTCAATACTTCCTATCTGTGTGACCCTAGGCAAGACACTTAACCCCAATTGCCTCAGCAAAAAAATAAATAAAGTTTTGACATTTCATTGATCATTAACACAAAACTTGTTGTTATAGCATTTTCACACTCTCTATTGGTTTGCTTGCATTATGTTTTCCTTCTCAGATTTTTTTTATACATCCACTTTTTCTTGTACAGAAGATAAGTGTATAAATATGTATACACATATTCAATTTGTCAAGTATTTTAGCCATCTAGGGGAGGGGGTGGGGGAAAGGAGGGAAAAAATTGTAACAGAAAGCTTTGCAAGGGTCAATGATGAAAAATTACACATGCATATGTTTTGCAAATAAAAAGCTTTAATTAAAAAAAAGTGTTATTGTTGTTTGTCCTTAATTCTTAAAGATGGCCATGACATTAGGGAGGCAATGCCATGACATGCAAATGAATTGGATTTGAGACATCCAATACAGAATTCAAATGGCAGTGAGATTCCTTAGAGACAAAGGGAGTTAGCCACTGGCAAAAGCGACCAAATATATGAAATCCTCATCCATTGCACTATCCTTTCTCAAATTCTATGTTTTGACTCCTAATTTGTCAGCTTTCCTGAGTATAAAGTGATCCCCCAAGGTTGTTTTGATTTACATTTCTCTTCCTAAAGTTCTTATTGATTTGGAACAATTTTCCACAATATTCTTAATAGTTTGAATTTCTTTAAAGAACTGTTTGTTTTTATTATTTGACCATTTTTCTTTTAGGGAATGGCTTTTGGTCTTATCTGTCTGTGTTAGTTTCCTATTGATCTAAGACAGAGTGTTATCAAAGGTATTTGATGCAAATATTTCTCCCAATTGATTGCTTCCTTTCTTATCATAATTTCAAAGAGTTTTCAAGTATAGCAGTGTTTGTGTACTTTAGGGAGTGTGGACACAGGATAAGTCCTAAGCAACATTATCACATGGATTTGGAGTTCATCTAATCTAAACTCTCTCTCTCTCTCTCTCTCTCTCTCTCTCTCTCTCTCTCTCTCTC
>JAJPUD010001576.1:270254-291033 GCA_023553655.1 Myrmecobius fasciatus
GTAGTAGTAGTAGTAGTAGTAGTAGTAGTAGTAGTAGTAGTAGTAGTAGTAGTGTATGTAGTATTCTGTGCGATAGGTATTGCTGTGAAAATGAGAGATTCAAGCAGATACTTTAATAGTCCTTGCCCTTAAGGAGTTCAATGACCATAATCTTTTTGATTGTGTTCAATATGAGTGGTATAAAAGGAAATCACCAAGTGTCTCATAAAATGTTGTTTCTATGTTCTCCTTCAGCATAGTTGTTCCATGTATTTTCCCTATTTTGTGAAATGAGATATCATTAAAGATGTTATAATGATTAGTTCAATAAATATATGTATATATCAACAAATCAATAATCATTATTAAGCACCTATTACATGGTAGACATTGTTCAATTTACTGGAGTTACAAAAACAAAATTAAACTGTCTCTGTCTTCAATGAGCTAAGACTGTTAAGGTACAGGTCGTGGAAGCTCTTTGTGTCATGGAACCCTTTGGCAAACTGCTGAAAACCTACAGATTTTTCAGAACAATGCTTCTGAATCCATTAAATAAAATACAAATGATTACAAAGAAGATTAATTATATTGAAAAACAGTTAACAAATTGAAAAAACAAGCTCACAGTCTCTAGGTAAAGAAAGAGATACTGTGACATAAATGTATCTAAGATACATACCAAGTAAATACAAGGTAATTTTTTGTCTATATCTAGGGTGAGAGTAATCAGAAAAGGCTTAAGACTTGAAGGAATCTAGGACATTTAAAAATAGAGATGAAGAAGGAATATGTTCCAAATATATGAGATAGCCTATTATTGAAAAGCAGAAATATGGGAAGATCAATAAGAAAGTTGTTTAAGTGAAACACAGAGTGTATAAGGAACAATAATGTGTAATCAACATGGGAAAAAATAAAACAAGACTAGTTTGTAACAGACTCAGTGTCCAACTATCAAACAGTGGTTTGTATTTGATCCTAAAGGTAATAGAGAGCTTCAAAAGTATATTAAGAAGGGAAATGACAAAGCCAGACTTGAGGAATATCACTTTGGCATCTGTGTGAAGGATGAATTGGGGAGACAAAAAGGGCTTATTGTGGGGAAACCAATTAAAAAGCCATTGCAAAGGTCCAGACAAGAGGTGATGAAGGCCTGAATTAGAGTGAAGGCCCTTTGAGTGGAGAGGTGAAAGAGACCTGGAGATAGGATCAACGTAAGTCAGCTGCTGAAGAGAAAGTCCACTTAGAAATTGAATGCCCAGGGAAGGTAGTGTGAATGTTATGCATTGTGTATGTGTTATCTACCCATGTGTAGTTAGGGTGTTAGAGCAAATGGTATCCTTTCCAATGGGGAGAGGGGGATTGGATCTTATTTACCAATTGTTCATTTATTTCTTTGAAAAGTAAGTTGTCCCTAGTACAAAGAACTGAAGGCAAATAATTTCTTGCCATGTTCACTCTGTTGTGAGCTTTCAAGAGAGCAGTGACTTCATTTTTCAAACCAAAATACAGGCTTATAGTCTCCTAAAAGATATTTTAACAAAACCTCATAAAAATCCAGGATCCACAAGACCAGGACATGTGATATATCCATGTCACAGAGAAGCTAAGATACCTTTTTATTCATCCTGACCAATCATTTACCATGGGCATTCTCGCTTCCCAGCACTCCTCCTTTCATCCGTGTGCTATGTGAGTCAGCACAAAGTTTTAAAAAGTTTGAAGTGTGTCCTAATGGATAACTCTGTTTCCTCTGACTTCACTGAGTCTTTCGTTCAGATACTGTCAGATATATCAAGCTCTCTGGAAGGTTATTCCATAGTTCATTTGATGGTCATTTGCTGTCTATCACCCAAGATTCCTTTTAAGTTCTGTCTTAGTGACAGGCACTTTGTCTTTCTTCATCTAGATGTCACGTCACTGACAGACCTTATACTGGGAAAAGTGAGATTTGCTTCTTCAGTGATTCAAAAGGCCTGTGATCTCATCCATGGGGGTGCTTCCTCCAACAGATCACAGCTTTTTTGCCCCTTAGGAGATAGTTTCATGAGTAATCATGTCCCAAAATAATCATCTTTGGAGATTGACCTTTTGGTGGTGAGTTTCTTTCTGTTCTTAGCAAGACTGATCATTGCAAGAAATAGACAAAATAGACCTAAAGACTTTCCAGTTGGAAAGGATCTTCCAGAACTTATAGTCAGATAGCATACCTTTCTGGGACCCCTTCCTACCCCACCTCAACCCCTAAGATGAAGTGTCAAGATAAAAATTTAGTGGAGACTAATTGGAGAATGGAAACTGTTTGAGGGCAGGAACTATTTTTTTTCTTTGTGTCCCCAGCACCTTGGACAGTACCTGGCACATCATAGCCCCTTAATCAGTGCTTGCTTATTGATAGTGATATTATTACACATAGAAGTTAATACATACTTTTCATTCAGTCATTACAGAACAACACAGTACCGGTTCACAATTTATTTTACTTGAATTATATATTAAAGTAGTATCTGAGAAAGTCCACGTGATACTCTGATCTCCAAAAACTCTTCCTTTGTACTAGCTATCTCCTCTGCCTGTAGTGCTCTTGCTCCTCTCCTCCACCTCTTACATGAGGTACTTCCTGCCTCTCCCATCCCATCACCGCAGTTGTTAGTGCTTCCCCTTTCTCTGAAGTGGCCTTGTATTGATTTTGTATATACTTTATATTTCCTCATGTGGATATATGATCTTTCCCTTGATAGAATGTAATCACCTGAGGGCAGGGTCTATTTGAATTTGTCTTTATATCCTCAACACATAGTATAGATCCAGGCACATATGAGCAGTTTAATAAATTAGAATTGATTGACCCATGCCATTGGTCAATCACAATTGTTTCTGTGATAAGTAGCATCCGGTGCAATTATCTTTGATCTTGAAACTCTCAGCCTCCTCATTGCATAGATTATGAGTGGACCTATCCCCAACCCTACTTTGTTCATTTTAGCCATCGCATCTTGATGCCATCTCATTTAAAGATACTGTGAAGAAAAATCAACCCACTCACAAACTCATCTGAATTTCCCTATCTGACTTTATTACTGGATCTATTAAAAATTTCAGCTCTATATAGTAAAACACTTGACAAGCAATAGTACAAGTAACCATCCCTATTTTATTATGAACTGAAGACTTAAACACTGTCACTCAGTAGCTGAGAAATAGCCTAAAATTGGTTTCCTGGGGGTGGGGATTGGGTAGATTCCAACAACATGCAAAAACATTGTTAGGAAATGGGGGTTAGGTATAGTATACAACTCTTTCCTAAATCCAAACTAAGTGTAAGACTATATATAGACTCTTAACTTTATTTATATCATTAAGTCATTTGTATCATTGGACAATCTGGTTAAAAACTCAAATACTCATTCTCAGGGTAATATTCTTAAATGCACAAAAAATGCATATGATTGCAAAGGAAACCAATTGTATTTAAATATCTGAGAACATTAAAAAAAAGATCACTCACTATAGATGAAAAACCTTTGATATAAGGGGATCGAGTGAAAAGATATGGGTACTTAACAAAAGTTCAATTCCATTCAATTCAACAATTGTTTATTAGGTTTAGATCTTGATTCACTTGCTAGCCTGTGACTTTGGATATAATAATAATAATAATAATAATAATAATAATAATAATAATAATAATGCTTAGCAGTTATATAGTTCTTTAAGGTTTGTAAAATTACCTTATTCCATACTAACCAACCCTGAGAGGTAGGTGCTATGATTAAAATCATTTTATACATGTGGAAACTGAGGTCAAACAATAAAGTGATTTGACCAGGATCACACAGCTAGTATCTAAGGCCAGGTTTGCACTCAGGTTTTCCTGATTCCAGTTTGGACATTCCAACCACTACTTCACCTACCTTCCTGGGCCTCAGGTTCCTCATATATAAAATGAATTGTTTAGACAAAATGACCTGTAAGGTCCCGTCTCACTTTACAAATATGATCCTAAGTACCTAGGGGTTAGTGAAGAGAACACTGACTCTGGAAGCAGAAGATCTGGATTGAAACCCTACCTCCAATGTTTATTATTTGTGAAATCCTGGGCAAGTCACTTTATCTTGATCTGTCTAGGTTTCCTCATCTGTAATATGAATGAGTTGGACTAGAAGGCATTGATGGTCTCTTCTAGCTCTGGATATAGTTCTAGACCTAAGATTCTAGATATAACTGTGAGGCTGGGCACTGGAGACATATAGACAAAAACTCCCTTTAGGGAGTTTATATTCTGTTGTGGGGTGGAGAAAGGAAGAATGGGGGAGAGGAGGACAACATGTACACAAATTAGTAAAGATGAAATATGTACAAAAAGTACAAAGTAATTTCCAGGAGACTGGAGCACAGCCTGGGAGGATGAAGAAAGTATTCCTGTAGGAATTGGGTTGAGTCTTCAATTTAAGAAGCTAGGGGTTTTGAAAGGCAGAGATGGAAGAGGAAGCTGACACATTAGGTCTTTGTGAATTAAAAGTTTTTGGCAGAGGAATAAAGTCTCAAAAAATATACTGGGGAAAGGAGATGAAAGGTAATCCAATAGAATTATAGTCATACTGAAATAATATAATTTTTCCTGGGATTATTATTATTTGACCACCAGTTAACCAACAGCCACCTGAGCTAAAAGAGGCCCCTCCTACTCTGGCCTCAAACTTTTCCCTTCCCTAACCCCTATTTTATTCTCTTGAAACACAATAGCAAGCCAGACCTAGGGTACAAAGACCTTGAGTTGGTTTATCCCACCCAGGGAAATATAATCCTGCTTGTGTTGGAGGGTCAGGGGTGGGCCCTCCTGGTAAATTCCTGGTCTTTTCTTCCTGCTTATATAATCTCATTCCTACCTGTCAATAATGAATATCCTAAAGAAGCTGATTTGAGGATGGGGAGGTGGGGTAGTAAGATAATAATAATAATTCCCATTCTTCAAGTCCTTTAAGTTTACAAAGTCCATTTCCTCAACAACAGTGCAAGGAAAGTTGGGAAAGGAGTACTGAACCCATTAGACAGATAATCACACTGAGACTTGGGTATAAATAAATGACTTATTACTTTCCTCTGCCCTACCCCTTCAACTTTTTTGGAAACTTAATTTAACTCTGTTCCCTATGATTCCAATCATCCTCCCTTTAAATTTCCAAGTCATATTATTCCTTAGCTACCATTCCTCTATATATATTTTCTCCCTTATTAGAAAATAAGCTTCTTAAGGGCAAAAACTATATTGCTTTTTTATTTCTGTCCTCAAAACTTACCACAGTGTTTGGCACATAATGAGTATCTGATAATTGCTTTTTTCATTCATTTGTACTGTTTCACTTTTGACATTATATCTCCAGCACTGACATATACAGCCTGGCACATAGTAAGTGCTTATTGATCAAACTATTTTTCAATAACCCTAACAAAACAAAGAAACAAGCCTGGATGATTTCCTATGATGGCTTCTTTCTTTCTTTTCTAAGTGCTTATAAACTATATTTTCAATAGTCAGTACTGAAAACTTGATGGCAATTGAAATCAAGTGATCCTCCCTCTAGTGGTGGGAATCTTCCTTTTCTCCATTTTTGATGACCCAGATATCCCTCTCTATTGTTTTCTAGTGCTTCCCCCCCACCACACACACACACACACACACACACACACACACACACACACACACACACTAAAAGTTCTATGAGATTACTCCAAAGTGATTCCATGACTCCATATGTAAATTCCTTGATCATCCTAAGAAGAAACTTATGTGTACACAGAGTCTTGAATTCATTTAAATAATCCATGTGTAAAGATCCCATTTGTTTTAACATTGTTTTAAGCCAAAAAAAAAAACTTAGATAAAAGCATAGATGTCAAATGATAACAATAGTCTGGGAGGGATAGAAAGCGTATTAAGTAACAGAGTTAAGATCCAATGAGATCCCAACAGATTGGAAAATTTGGGCAAATAGAATACAACAAAATTGAATGGGGGACATGTAAAGACTCAGGGTCAAAAAATCAACCTCACAAGTACAAGAAGAGAATAGAAAGAAAGAAACAAAACAGTTTCCTCCCACCCCATGTATTCTCTTTGCTGGTCACATTTAACATGGGTCAGCAGTTAATTTGAAAAAGACCTGGTGGTTTTAATGTACTTTAAGCTCAATTCAAATTTGGATTGGATTAAAGAGAGTATATTAAACAAGCATTTATTAATCACTTACTGTGTTCCAGATACTTGGGGCATAGTATCCAGAACAAAGAAAGTTCAGTCTCAATGTATTGTGCCTTGGCCAGAACATGATTGAAATACTGTGTTGAGTTCTAGGAACCACATTTTAAGAAAAATAGTGATAAACTGGAGAACAGAGAAAGGTAATTAATGTGGTAAAAGATCCTAAAATCATAAATGTGAGACATTATTTCAATGAACTGAATGAATGAATGAGCAAATGAAAAAATTTATTAAGTACTTATTATCTACCAGGCACTGGTTAAATGTGAAGTATACAAGTAAATAAAACACTCTCTGGCTCCCAAATGCTTTTTTCTATAAGGGAAAAAAACATCTATATAAAATCTTTATAAAAATGATTTAATGTATATGGAGAATATCCCTGATGTGCTTATTCAATGCTTACCTGTGTGACCTGTGGAAGGTTTCTTAATATTAATTGTTAAATGTCAGTTTTCTCATTGATAAAATAAAGGAAGATGGATTAGACCATCCCTGAATTCCCTTTCTCAAAGACTCTGCTGGAACAAGGTTCTGTCTCCCGTGCCTAGTTCAAGATTATGATTCCTTACTTGATACAATGGAGATAGCTTTGCCCCCATCATCTTTGGATCATGGTACAAAACAGAGATATAATCACTGTAAGTGTTTCTGGCTGTCACAGATGTTGTTCTATGCAAAACCAAAATGGAAGGAAATTCTCTATGGTTCTGTTTTCAGACAATGTTGTACTGGTTGTATTAAGCCACCACGTCAAGAAATCTTCTTAAATGAGATCCACAACCACACAAAAGACTTGGAAACATGATAATTCACATGGGAAAAGCCAAATGGATGAAGATTGTTTTTGCTTAGATTATAACATAACAAATATAGGATTATATTTGCTTAGATTAGATCAAGCAAGATTTGCTTGAATGGGTCACCCTGCCGATATGTATATTGTGTATATGTGTGTACATATCTATAGATATGCATATTTACACATATATACATACACATGAATATTTATGCAAACATACACATGGTCATGTATATATGTACAAGAATCACAGAGGATGAAAAAATATGGAGGTTTCAATTGACACTAGCGGAAAATATTTTCACATATTGAAATATTCAAGTATATTCTTCCATCGCTACATTCTAGCCATGAATCCCATCCCATCTAGTTTTGGTGATATCTCAAAGGTTGCATTTATTTCCTCTTTTTGACATTTCAAGCTCACTTTATAAATGACCAAAGCCATAAGTTTTATTTCCAATCTGGGTCTTTAGCACTTGCCCTGAGACCTTTGGGAATATTGACTCATTTGAGGATATCTACTCCAGCTGCAAGACCTCATGGTTCTTCCTCTGCCCCTCCCCTCTACCATAGTTATATTTGAGGAACACCCACCCAATATCCATATCACTGCCTAGGATCTGTTTCTTGAATTGAAACAATGGATAGGAAGAGAAAAGAAGGGTAGAACTGGTATCTTCCAACATGTTCTTGCCAAGCATGTCCTGGGAGGAACTTGCCATCAGCATCAAGCCCCCATGTCAAGTTAAATAAATCTGTCTCATCTTTCTGGGAGTACATAATGAATACATATAGACCTGTGTCTAAATGCTCCCCTGTTTTGTTTTTACCTTTTATTTGGCATCTAAAACCCTTCACAAGCTAGCTCCAACCTACATATCTAGATGCTAATCATATTACTTCTTTTCACATATTCATATTTCAATCAAACCGGATTACTTATTCTCCATTCATGACATTCTAATTCTAAGCCTTTTTTAGACTGTTCCTATGCATCTGGAATGCTCTCTCATCTCACATCTGTCTGAGCTTCTTTCAAGGCTCCTTTAAGATTTCATTTCCTTCAAGATGCCTTTCCTTATTCTTGTGTAGTCGTTCTTCTCCTCTATATATTACTGTGCATTTAATTTTCTGGGTACATGCTGTATTCTCCTGGTAGAATGTAAACTCCATGAGAGCATATTTTATATTTGTCTTTATATCCCCAGTACCTGAAACATAAAAGATGCTTAATAAATGCTGACTAAAGAGAATGATTTTCACTGGGCATGGTGGAGCATGTCTCTAGTCACTCTTTCTGTTACAGGTAAATTGCTTGAGTTTGGGAGTTCTGAACTACAGTAGGGTCAGAACCAATCAGGTATTCACACTAAATCAATTTGGTGCGCCCCCAGAAGAGGTGGGCCATCAAACTTCCTAAGAAGGGATGAACTGGCCCAAGTCAAAAAAACAGAGCAAGCTAAAACTTTTTTGTGCTGATCAATAATGGGATCATGTCAGTGAATGACCATTGTACTTCCAACCTGAGCAAAAGAGACAGTTGAGAGATATTCAGACAAGAGACAGAGAGACAAAGAGAGACAGAAAGAATTATTATTTCTTCCTGTGAATTACACGATAACTCCTTCTGCTTCTATTTTTTTCTCTCTTACCTATTGTTCTCCAAACTATTAAGTTTTACAGTTTTTATCTGGTCTTTTTATATACTCAGACAAATTTTAATTGAAAGACCTCTTGAACATGCCAGCAAGTCTCCTGCCAACCATGTTCTGTCCTGTCCTTCTGAGATGTGCTCTGTCCCTCCCCAGGATCCCAATATCCCCATGCTTTAAAAGAGTATAACATCTCCCTTTGCAAATGCTCATCTAGGGCTTGGTCCAGGAAACCAAACTCTGTTCTTTGTATCCAACTCTTCACTTAATGTAGCTTTTCTCATCCAAAGCTCCCAAATATCAACTGGAAGGAGAATTTAAAACACATTACCATTTGTCCTGAAGCCCTTTGGTTGACTACATAGGACTTTAGAGCCCTTTAATTGTCCAAATGTATTTAGTCAGAGAGTGGAAGAGGTAAAAGAAAGAACAAGTTTAGTCAAAGAGGGCAATTGAATGGTTCTTAATATTAGACAGAATGAAAACTTTTTAAAACAGTGGAAGGATTTAAGGCATAATTACCCCTATTTGGTCATCATGGAGATCCTAGGATTCTAGATTTAGAATTATAATGGACTTCAGATGCTAGCTTGGCCAACCCCACCATTTTCTAGATGGGGAAACAGAAGCCTAGAGAAGTTGAGTAATTTGACCAAAGCCACACAGAAGTATGGATTTGAACTCAGTTCTTGGGACTCCAAATTGAGTGATCTTTCCATTTCACCACCTTGTAAAGGCAATGGAGTAGAGAATATATAGACTGGATGAATGAATGAATAAAACATTAAGTACTTACTTATAGCTTAGTATAAGAGTTGAATTCAAGGTATTATTAGGTCAGGGCATTAGAAGAGTCATCAACATGAATACTGACGCTGCTAACAATCCAGGCCCTGACTTTATGGAGCTTCCAATTTTGTAGCTATGTTATCATTTATTAATAACCTTTAACATTTATATCACACTTTAAAGTTTTCAAAGTAAATTAGAAGTTATATCATTTGATCCTAACTACAATCCTGTGGTTAGATATTATTATGAACATTTAGGTGTTGTGCTGGGAGTTAAAAAGATTCATCTTCCTAAGTTCAAATCTGGCCTCAGACACCTATTAGCTGTGTGACCCGGGGCAAATTACTTAAATTTGTTTGCCTCGGTTTCCTCATCCATAAGTAAACTGAAGAAGAAAATGACAAATCACTTCAGAATCTCTACCAACAAAACCCCAAATGTGGTCATAAAGAGTTAGACATGACTAAAAAGGCTGAACAACACCAACTAAAGGTACTATTATTATGCCAGTTGTATGGATGAGTAAAGGGTTTGGAAGCAGTTAGTAAGTGTCTGAGGCAGGATTTGAATTCAGGTCTTCCTGACCCCAAGTTCTGTGTTCTAGACATTGAACCACCTCAGTGCAAATGGTGATACTTCAGAATGGCTAATCCACTTTCTTGATAAGGGATGCTTAAGTAAGGAACACTTACTTCTTCAATTCCTAAAGGGATAAGAGCCAAATAGAAGTAGATTTAGAGTTGGAGAACTTGGCTTTGTCACTCAGTACCCGTGTGATCTTGATCAAGATGTTTGAATCCCCTTAGCCTCAGCTCTTCCATCTATAAAAATGAGGAGGTTGGACCAGATGACCTCTACGATCCTTTCTACTTCTAGAACTATGATCCTGAGATATTTCTGAAATCCAATCCAGAACTCTCAATTTTAAATGGAAGCCGTAAATCATGTAAAATAAAAACAAAAACAAAAACAAACAAATAAAAAACACATTATCTGATCACTGCCTTCTGTTTTCTCAGGCTTTCTTCAGGTCTCAGCTAAAATTCCACTTTCTACAGGAAACTTTTTTCCTAATCCTTTTAATGATGGTTCCTTTTCTCTGAGATTATCTCCCATTTATCCCATACGCATCTTGTTTAGACATAGTTGTTGGTATTTTGTTTCCCATGAACTCCTTGAGAGCATCTCTTGATGTTGCAAATGAAAATGATGTGAACACCATCTGAACTTTGGGGCTAGCCAGATTCTCCAAAGGGTTCACAAAAAATCAAGACTCTCAAATGAGGAGAGAGAAGGGAGAGGAAGACAGAGATACAGAGAGGGACACATCAAAAAAGAACAGGAACTGTCATTTCTCTTTCTTTGTATACCTAACACTAAGTATAAGGCTTCATACATAGTGGATGCTTAATAAATACTTGTTGACTGACTGCCACTCAGCTTTTCTCTTCTCTTTGATTACTTGGGTTCTGTCAGAAACCAGCTTAATAAACACTTGCTCATTTTTGACCATTACAAGAAAGATCAAACTATGTTGGCTTTTTCATAGGATCATCTTAAATTCAGAAAAGTTTTTGAATCATTTAAGTTATTCATATTTAGGACATTTTGAAAAATCTTCACTCATCATTTATATTTGTGTGCATTTCTGCACCTGATCTTAGCTCTGCCTGAATCTTTCTCTGTCTTCAATTATATAAGACTCTACTGATGTCTACAACATGATATCACTGCACTATATATATATAATATGTGTGTATGTTATATATTTCTGCTGTTGAAGATGAAGGAGCTTATGTGGGTTTAACCTTCCTTGGTTGGGTTCCTTGCAGGCTTTCTGTATTTAATACTTGTTTTATCTGAAGCCTGTGGAGGTTCTAAAATATTAGAAGACACTTTCTGAGAACCACCTTTCTAGTGGCCTGAAGCTCGATCCTTGATGTTGGGCAACAAAGTCATCCTCTGTAATCTCTTGATGTTGCAAATGAAAAAAGAAGATGGTGTTCACATCATCTGAACTTTGGGGCAAGCCAGGTTCTCCAAAGGCTCATCAAAGAACCAGACCCTCAAATGAGGAGAGAGAGGAGGGGAGAGGAAGACAGAGATACACAGAGAAAGAGATCGAAAAAGAGAAAGGGAGGGAGAGAGGGAAATAGAGGAGGGGAAAGGGAGACAGAGATGCAGAGAGAGAGAGAGAGAGAGAGAGAGAGAGAGAGAGAGAGAGAGAGATAGAGAGAGAGAGAGAGAGAGGGAGAGAGAGAAAACAGAGGGGGGGGAGGGAGAAAGGGAGAGAGAGAGAAGGGAAGAGGAAAGTGAGAGAAAAAAGGAAGAGGATGAAAGAGAGAAAGAGCGAGATAGATAGAAAGAAAAGAAAGGAAAGAGGAAAGAGAGAGGGGGAGACAGAGAAAGAAGGGGGAAGAGAGAGAGAAAGAGAGAGAGAGAGAGAGAGAGAGAGAGAGAGAGAGAGAGAGCAACAAATTCAAAAACTCAAAAATCCAGAAACATACATAAAATGAAATCCGAATGGGAGGGTTAACTCCACTGTGGCTGAAGAGGGCCCCTAAATAAGCTCAGACCAGTTTTAAAGGGAGTGAAGTTGGGGTTTCACAGCAGCCATCTTTGAACATCCTTTCTTTAAGCTTTAACCTTAAAAAAAAAAAAACTTTCCATTGTTATAGCCCCCATTCATCCTTCATTCAAAGTCATTCACTCTGCATTAATTACCACTTTCTTCCAGGCACCGGGAAGTTGGGGTTTTCAAAGCAACATACTTCTAGGCCTCAGCTTTTTATATGCAGAGGCTGCTGGAATGGCCCTCCCCCACTTGGAGATTGCCCCCTCCCCTCATTTTTGCATACTGTAATTGTTCATAAAAAGAAAAAGACAAAAGGATGATTTCATGCTTCCAGGACAGCTGTTTGCATCTCTTTTATTGCTCCTTCCAGCTGTGACTGGCAGCAGAAGGTCCTTTAGCAGGTGTCCTGGCCGCCTCTTGGTAATTTTTAACTTTCCCCCACGTTCTTTTATGTCTGTCACATTTGGGGGGGACATTCTTCCCCTGCCCTCTTGCCTGATGCTGTTTCTCTCTACCCCACCCCCAGCTCTTTCTTAAATCAACCTGCCCTGGATTTCCCTTCTATGTCACCTTCTTTTGGAGTCATTTAAGAAGAAGGAAAAGGATTGCCTTTAGACTTCCAAATCCCATTTAGACATGTTAAATATACCGTAATTGGATCTTTGACACCGCCTTTGCTCTCGTTCCCATGGGTTTGGCCACTCTGGAATTTATGCAGTCGGCAAGGGGTGTTGATGGAAAATTAGTACACTGATGACAAAGGAAAACTGGACCCCAATGGTAAAAAAAGAAGAAAAAGAAGAAAGAAGAAAAAGAAAAAAGAAGAAGAGGAGGAGGAAGAGAAGAAAAATGAAAAATCATCATAACTTATTTCCTTTCTCATCCCATTCACAATGCACAACTCCATTTAAGTAGTCTTTAATAATCTAAAATTAGATAATGAAAAACTCATATGTTTTAAGACAATCCAGACATAGTGTGTCCCAAAAGTCTTAGTGCATTAAAAAAAGCTTTACTTGCCCTAAGACTTTTGGGATACCCTGCCTCCACCTATCTAGTCTAGCTCCCCATTTTACCAGATGAAAAAAAAGAGAAGTCAAATGACTCATTCAAATGACAAAGGTATGATTTGACCCTAAATCCAATTCCTTTCCATGCACAACTCTGCCTTCCCATTCCTCTTTACTTGGGGGGAATTTTAATCATTGTTCTAGGAATAAAAGAAAAAAGGAAGCAAGTATATTTATTAAATTAATTTGAAATAATCATTGTATCATTATGCTACATCTTATTATGTAATAGCATATTATGCTGGTATTTGGCATTTATATCACATTTTTTAAGGTTTGCAAAGTACTTTGATTATATGATCCTCATAATAACCCTTTGATTTAAAGATTATTATTATTCTGCTTTGCAAGTGAGGAAACTAAGATTAAGTGACTCATCCAGATTCACCGGGAGAAGTAGGTATCAAACTCAGATCTTTCTATTTACAAGTCTAGCTTGAGCAATTCCAATAGACTTTTGATGGCAAGTGCCATCCACATCCAGAGAGAGAATTATGGAGACTGATTGGGGATCAAAGTATAGTATTTTCACCTTTGCTGTTGTTTGTTTGTTTGCTTGTTTTTTTTCTCATTTTTTTCCTTCTGATCTGATTTTTTTTTTTTTTGCACAGCATGATGAATATGGAAACAGAAGAATTGCGCATTTAACTTTTAACAGATTGCTTACTGTCTTGAGGAAGTGGCAGTGGAGAAGAGAGGGAGAAAAATTTGGAAAACAATATTTTGCAAAGGTGAATGCTGAAAATTATTTGGAAAAATACTACTAAAATAAATTTTTTAAAAAGACATGCATGTTAAAAAAAAAAACAAGCCTCAGTCTGTCACAATACTTAGCTACCTGCCAATGAGCCAACTAGCTTTTATCAAGTGATTGTCATGTACTAGGTACAGGTACTGTGCTAGATGCTAAATACAAAGGCAAAAATTATGTAATCCACTTTCCTACAATGAGTGTTTACTTTATTAGGAGAGCCAGACTGAACATAATTTTAAAAATTATATGAGAGGACATCTCCCTCCCAAATAGTCAGATGGTCTATTTGTGTCTGATCTGTGACAGAGCTATCCTAGCTTGTACTGATATAATCAATCAAAGCCAGACACACTGTATATTGACCCCCAACATTGTGACATGATTCTGGTCCTCTGTGAGCACAAAATACAAACAACAACAACAACTTTAAAAATAAAACTAAGATAGATAAAATTAAATGTAAATATTGTATTATATTGGGTCATATTCATTATTAATCTGTGTTAAAAGAATTCCTTGATATATCCCTCTAGAATATAAGATCAATATGAGTAGCAATTGTTTGATTCTTTCTATTCTTATTTCAATGCCTGAAATGTGGTAGATACTTAACAAATATTGATTTACTGATTGGTTGATATTTAAGAAAGGCTTAATAGTTCTAGACAGGTTTTTGAAAGATCTGCAATTATTACAATATATGAAGCTTTTCTGGCTCTTCTTATTTCTAGTGCCTTCCTTCTATTGATTATTTCTAATTTATCTTTGTGCACAATTGTTTGTGTGTGATCTCTTCCAAGAAACTATAAGCTCCTTGAAAACAGGGACTATCAAATTCCTTTCTTTATATCCCCAATGCTTATCACAGCACCTGACACACAGTAAGTGCTTATTAAATGTTTACTAACTGATGGACTAACTAGAAAGAAAATGTAACAATCCTCTGATCTATCTCCTTATTTTATAGGTAAAGAAACTTGGTCCAGAGAGATGAAGCTCAGATACTTTTGAAATAGCCCTACAACATTTGAAGTGGGAAGATGTGAATTCAAATCCCAGCACACAAGCATCTCAGGATGTTTTCAGTGGAGTTATGATTCCAGGAAGTGCCATAAAGGGCCATATGGTTTAGTAAATATAATTGTGGATCTGGAGTCAAGAAGAACTCTGAGTTCAAATTTTGCCTCCTACACTTACTATCTGTGTGATCCTGGACATGTCAATGAAACTTCTGGGCTTCTTAGTTTTCTCATCTGCTAAACGGAAA
Source organism: Myrmecobius fasciatus (assembly GCA_023553655.1). NCBI lineage: Eukaryota > Metazoa > Chordata > Mammalia > Dasyuromorphia > Myrmecobiidae > Myrmecobius > Myrmecobius fasciatus. Next base: position 285,414 of record JAJPUD010001576.1, read on the forward strand.
TAGAGGTGGTTGATTGGTAAATAATGTATGGAAATAACGGAAAGAGCTTTGTAAACCTTAAAGAGCTATAGAAATATTAGCTGTTATCGTTATTCTCTTCTGTGAAACAAAGGGATAGAAAGTCTCTTCAAGCTCGGAAATCTTCTTACCTAATTACCTAACTAATCTAACATAAACTACTTTTCTAAAGTCATACAGCTAATTAGGATGACAGCCTGGATTATAGCTCAACTCTCTTCATTGACAAGACTCTATTATAGCATCTTGCCTCAGTCCCTATAAACTTGATTAATCAGAAGAAAAGATAGTTCCTGGAAACTGCATGGATGCTCATCAGTTGGAGAATGGCTGAATAATCATGGCATATGAATGTTATGGAATATTGTTCTATAAGAAACAATCAGCAGGATGATTTCAGAGAGGCCTGGAAAGACCAACATGAACTGATGCTGAGTGAAGTGAGCAGAACTAGGAGATCATTGTACGACAGCAAGATTATATGATAATAAATTCTGATGGACTTGGCTCTCTTCAACAATGAGATGATTCAGGCCAATTCCAATAGACTTGTGATGGAGAGAGCCATTTGCACCCAGAGAGAGGACTGTGGGGACTGAATGGGGACCACAACATAGTATTTTCATTTTTTTCGTTGTTGTTTGCATTGCTTTTTTTTCTTTCTCATTTTTTTTCCCTTTTTAATCTGGGATATGGATAAATGTGGAAATGTGTACAGAAGAATTGCAGGTTTAAAATATATAGCAGGATTACTTGCTATGTAGGGGAAAGGATGGAGGAAAGGAGGGAGAAAAACCTGGAACACAAGATTTTGCAAGGATGAATGCTGAAAACTATCTTTGAATGTATTTTGAAAATAAAAAGCTATTATTAAAAATAAAGAAAAGAAAAAAATTAGTTCCAAAAGTCAGGCTGGTATCATGCTGGAGATGGAATAAAAAAGATCCAGGTTCAAGTTTCACCTCAAATATTTATTGTGTGTGACTTTGTCCAAGACATTTCTACACTCTGACATCAGTTTACTCATATATAAAAGGGGAAAATAAATTATTGGGTTTTTATGATGATCAAATGAAATAATGTATATGAAGGTGAAAATGGTTTTTCATTTCTGATGATTACTTTTTAATTCTAATTTATCTAATTACTTCTAGCTTTTTTTCTTTATAAACTTAATCTAATCACTTTTCCAAAGATCTACCCAACTTCCTTTAAATCCTAGCTAAAATCCCATCTTCTGCTGGAAACCTTTCCCAACCCCTCTTAATTCTAATTCTTCTTTCTGTTTATTATTTCCTATTTATCCTGTATATTGCTTATTTATACATATTTCTTTGTTGCCTGCCTCATTAGAATTTAAGCTCCTCAAGGGCAGGGACTATCTTTTGCCTCTTTTTATATCCCCAGTGCTTAGCACAGTGCCTGGCATATAACAAGTGCTGAATAAATGTTTATTGGATGACTGATCACTGGATTTGGATCATAGAATTTAGAACTACAGGGGCACTAGAGTTCAATAATTCAAACTCTTCATTTCACAGATGGAGAAACTGAGGCCTAGAGAGGGAAAAAGATGTCTCCATGGTCATAACATCATCTAAGAGGCAGCTAGATGGTGCAGTGGATAAAAGCACTGGTCCTGAAGACTGGAGAGGACCTGAGTTCAAATGTGACCTCATACACGTAACACTTCCTAGCTGTGTGACGCTGGCTAAATTACTTAATCTCAAGTGCCTCACAAAAACAAAATGCCATCTAAAATGGAAAACATAGGATCTACCAGCTTTTTAAACTAACTTGAACTTACTCCTCATGTTCCATAAAAGTAAAAACATCCATCTAGAAACTAAACATGCTCATTGAAAGTGCCTAAATGTTCATTGAAAAAATTCTCTATATGAAAACTCCCTCTACCAATACAGACTGAAAGTCACCTGTCAATAATACCAGCTTGCATTTATATAACATTTTAAGGCTTGCAAAATGTTTTAGACCAAGGGTTATTAATCTCGTTTTGTTATAGAACTCTTTGGCAAAATCTATGGTTGTTGCCTTATGGAACCTTTCCCACAACTTTTTAAAAAAGTTTTTTATTTTAAAATTTTAATGAAGGGAATAAAACAAGCATTTTCATAATGTAGTATAATAAAAAAGATAATTGCATATGAAACTGTTATACATAACTTGCTCTTCCTTTTAAATGTATAAAAAAGTTGTTAAATAAATTTCCTTTTTTCTTATCTTCTCTCCCCCTTGGAGGGGTGAGTCAAATGGGCAGTGGGAAAGTGGGGGTAGAAGATAAGGTAACAGGGATATGGTAAAAAAAAAAAAAAGATGCTGAGAAAAAGAAAATAGTGAGTAAAAATAAGATTGAAGTAAATTCACAAATAGTAATTATAACTATGAGAAGTTTATAGCAGTTCTCTTTGTAGTGGCAAAGACCTGGAAATTGCAGGAATCCCCATTAATTGGGGAATGACTAAAGTTGTGATGTATGATTGTGATGGAGTACTGCTGTCCCATAAGAAATGATAAATTCATTGATTTTAAAAAGACCTGGAAAGACTTACATGAAATAGTGAAGAATAAAGTGAGCATTAGAGAACATTATTTATATTTTTATGAAATATATATTTTTATATTTTAATATAAATAAATACATCAAATATATTATTTTAATGCATAAAACAACATTTATTTTATGTATAAAATATGTATTAGCATGTCTTTAGTGAAAATAAAGATGGAATTTTTTCCCATTCAAATTCATGAACCTTCTAATATCTATGAAAGACTCTTTAGGGAATCTGAGGATGGCAGAAAAGCTCCTGCCTTTGATAAATTACCTCATTTGATCCTTATTACAAACTCTGTGTGACAAGTGTTATTACTTTCCCAATTGAACAGAGAAAGCAACTGAGGCACAGAAAAGTTACATGACCTACCAAATGTCAGAGAGTCATTAAGTGTCTGAGGTGGGACCCAATGCGGGTCTACTTGACTTCAAGCACAGAACTCCATCCATTGCCCCAAACCTGCTTCAATAAAGCCTATTGTCTTTATCAAGGTGAAAAGGTCATGGCTTTGGCTACACAAATGGCAGCATTAACACTTGAAAGGTAAGTCCCACCAAGCCCCTTGCATGGATTGCTTATTATTTGAGTTATTGGTCCATTAGATTGCTCCCTTTAATGATCCCTTTGTTTCCAGGGAGGTCATTTTCAGTAAATAATACCCAATATTCAAATGGACCAGATGAGACAAGATGGGGGGGGTGGGAGAGACCATTTTGTTTCAGGATCACAGGTTTTTCGATCTAAATGGGACCCTGGTGACAAAAATAGTCTAACCCTCTCATTCAACATTTGAGCAAAGGAAGGCTCAGGAAGCTAAATGGTCTTGCCCGAGGTCACTCAGTAATAAGTGACACAGCTGAATTTGGAACCTAGGTCCAGAATTTCCATTTCTCTGCAGCCAAGTCAAAATGCCATGTGTCTCCCTGCACTCCCTCTCTGCCCTCCCGCCCCCAAGTCTACTAGGTTTCCTAGGGACACACAATGTCTTCTGAAGAAGGCAGAAAGATAAAAGCAACTTTTGTTTAAACAGAGAAAACCAGCACCCAGTGCCATAGTGATTCTTGGCTGTTTGTGTGTGTTATGTTATGAGTTTAACCTCCTTTGATTTCTGGGCAAGTCTGAAAAAAATGATTTTTTTAAAAATTACAAAAAAAGAAAGTATTAAACCTGAAAATAAAAACGAAAATATTAGGATTATGACTATGGAGCCCACCTGGATTCCTACTGCCAGCTTTGGTTTATCCAGTTTTGGATTTTCTCTATTGCCCACATGATAGGCTCTAAAAACTCTCCTTGAACCACTGGCCCACTGAGGCTGCATTAATCTCTTACATCCATGGTCTTGAATCCATCCCATTTGGATACAGCCACATGGATATGACCCATTACCAAACACCAGAACCAATGGACTTGTACTGGATTTTTCTGGGCTGTTGCTGTTATTTTTGTGTGTATGTGTGTTTGTGTTTTGTGGCTGATCAGTCTGGTGTCAGTCCCTTGGGTAGCTCGCCTTTAGCCATACTTTGCTGTCCTGGAGATAAGAATGATCTTCTCCTAAGAACTCCAGGTCTGAAATTTTGAATGGCAATTCTGCCCATTCCCAGAGGTCAGTGCATCATGAAAGACTTGCCTTCCCCACAGATCATCATGCAAATTTGGCCAAGTACTTCTCTTAAATGTTGGACAGAGAGTATAGGATCTTAGACTTGGAGGTAGGAGGGTCCTCAGAAGCATCTTCTCCAACCTGCTCTTTTTACAGATTAGGAAACTGAGGTTCAAGGACTCACAGGTAATAAGTAGCAGGTTTTCCCCTAATTCCAAACCATCTTCTTTATCCACTGTACCAATGGATTTTTGTTCAGGGACAGGTTGGATAAAGTTCCTTCATAATCCAACATCTTTCGATTCATGATACAATGGAAAGAGCTCTAAAGTCACAGGAGCAAAATTCACCTCTGCTGCTTCCCACCTGTGTGACCTTAACCAGATCATTTCTCCTCTCTAGGCTTCATATATAAAATCAAGGTATTAAATTCAATGGTTCCTGACACCTCTTCCAGCTCTTAATTTAAGATCCTAAAATACTAAGTTGTAATGCTCTGGGAAGCCCAAATACTAATCATCACTGACCCATTCGTGGGATGAAAAGCAGATATAACTGGATCAAGTGCCTATGACTTGTCTCGGTGGATCCCTGAATATTATTTACTTTGCTGCTTGGAAAATATGACTTACCATTTAAAGTAGCAGTTCTGAAAGTGTGGTATGGAACCATTGCCTAAGACCTTTAAATTTTGGACCATTCAGAAAGTCCACGTGATGCAAACTAATTTCATGATAATTCTTTTTCTTTTTTCTTTTTTTTCTGAGGCAATTGGGGTTAAGTGACTTGCCCAGCACACAGCTAGGAAGTTTTAAGCATCTGAGACTAGATTTGAACTCAAGTTCTCCTGTCTTCAGGGCTTGTGATCTATCCACTGCACCACTTAATTATTCCCTCATGATAATTCTAAATCATTTTAGTTTCTAAAATGATAAATATCTATAGATATGTCACATAAACAAAATTTAGATAGGCTCAATATTTTTAAGAGAAGAAAGGGTTCTGAAAAGCAGCTATGTTCAAAGCCAATCACAGACACTTACTAGTTGTGTGAGCCTGGGTAAGTCACAACCTTATTTGCCTCAGTTTTCTCATCTGTAAAATGAGCAAGAAAAGGAAATGGCAAAGCCCTTCAGGATTTTTGCTAAGAAAACCCCAAATGGAATCCCAAAGAGTCAGAATGATTGATATGATTAAACAACAATAACAAAAAAGAGGTTTTGAGACTAAAACATTTGAGAACCAATAACTTAATCTATCATTTTGTGGAAGGGTCCAATGTTTCTGGATTTTATAACAAAATCTAGTGTTTTTCAGGGATGCTTTCAAGGAATAATATTGGTAATGATGACAACAATTGGCATTTACCAGCTTTACAAAGCATTTTCTTAATAAATGTAGCAACAATAACAACATCAAGAGA
>JAJPUD010001576.1:296033-325337 GCA_023553655.1 Myrmecobius fasciatus
AATATATATATTTTTTAAATTTGGAGTTATTCCAAATATTCCTAATCTCCCTTGATATGTAGTAACTCTCTACCTGAACCGTGCCCTTTCTAAAAGAATGTATTCACTAAGCTTAATTAAATGCATGATAATAGACAAAGTAGTCTGCAACATGTCAAGCTTAGTGGACAGTTTGACACACACACAAAATTTGACAGCTCTCATAACTCTTTGTAAGGATCTCCAATATTTATGTGCATTTGTATTTTAATAATCTCACGATCGAATCATTCTGTTCCTTACATATAGCACTCCCATGTCTGTACGTTTACTGAGTTTTCTCATGAATAAAATACACTCCTTTCTCTCCTTCATCTCTTAGTATCCCTACTTCCCTTCAATTCATAGCTCGAGCACCACTTTTAATATAAAGCCTTTCTTGACCCCTGAAGCTGCTGGTAATATTAATAATAGTATGGTAATCATAATTATAACAACAGTTGCATTTCATAACATTTTAAAGTTTATAAATTGGGTGGCAGCTAGGTGGTGCAGCGGATAGAGACCCAGCCCCGAAGTCAGGAGGACCTGAGTTCAAATCCCAGACACTAACACTTCCTAGCTGTGTGTCACTTAATTAAAAAAAAAACCCAATTGCCTCAGCAATAAATAAAATAAAGTTTATAAATTGCTGTATATATTTTGTAGATAATGGTACACGTTGTCTCCCATAACCAGATTATAATCTCTTTGAAGGCAGGGACTATCCTACTTGTATTCCCTAACCCTGGCATTAAATAATCTCTTAATAAATGCTTGCTGGGAAACAATTTTTAAGCCAGTGTTTCTGATAAAGGCCTCATTTCTAAAATATATAGAGAACGGAGTCAAATTTATAAGAAATCAGGACATTCCCCAATTGATAAATGGTCATAGCTTGACACATCACATACTAATTTGTCTATCATCATGCATTTAAACTTAATCAATATATTCTTTTAGGGGGAGGATGGTTCAAGCAGAGAGTTACTACATATTTAGGGAGATTCGGAATATTTGGAAGAATAACTCCAAATTTTACATATATTTAGATCTGGAAGGACACTAAGAAGCTTCTTCTCCAATCCCCTCATTTCATAAATGAAGAAACCAAGATGCAGAGAGAAATAACTTTTCCAAGGTCACACAGTTAGCATTCAGCAAAGTTAGAATCAAAATTCAAATAGTCCCCATCTTCATAAATCTTCCATTCTACTGGAAAGAAACTCCACAAAGAAATAAGAGAAAATACATGCAATAACCTAAACAAAGGATAAGCATATATCAAGTGCCCACTATGTTCCCATACAGATGCACAGAGCAAAAGAAACTCTTCCTGCCCTCAAGAAACTTGTATTTGCTGGGAGGAAAAAACAAGCACAAGCAAACAAAGCCATTCACAGGTGAATCAATACTGAATGTGAACAGTTATATAGAGCAATCTCAAGAGGGCAAGAGGTCTAATCTGAAAAGACCTCCCTCACTTTCTTCCCTATGTTCACATCAGCAACATCAACCTAGTATCAGACCCTGGCCAAGTATCTCAGATATCAACCTAATGAAAGCTTTGTTTCAGTCTTGGTTGATTTCAGTTGTTTCCTCTCTGTCTCTGTCTCTATCTCTATCTCTCTGTCTCTCTCTGTCTCTCTTTCTCTCTCTGTCTTTTCTTCCCTCCCTCTCTCCCTCTTTCTCTCTCTTCCTTTCTCTCTCTCTCTCTCCCTCCTCCCTCTCTCCTTATCCCTCTCCTCCTCTCTCTCTGTCTTTTTCTGTCTCTGTCTCTCTGTCTCCCTCTTGCTCTTTCTCCCTCTCTCCCTCCATCCCTCCATCCCTCTCTCCTTCCCCCTTTCCCTCCTTCTCTCTTTCTTTATCTTTCTCTCTCTCTGTCTCTCTCTCCCTCCCTTCCTCTTCCCTTCTCTCTCTCTCTCCTCCTCCTCCTCCTCTTCTCTTTCTGTCTCTCTTTGTCTCTCTCCCGCCTTTCTTCCCCCTCTCCTCTCTATTTCTCTTTCCTTCTCCTCTCAACTCTTTCTCCTTTTCTTCCTCCTTCTCCTTTCTTTCCTTCTCCAGCTCATCTCTCTGAAAGAGAGGGGGAAGGGTCTTACTGAAACCAACCCCTCCATTTGAGTCTTAAGAGATTCTTTGGGGACTCACTAGAAGACCAGAGTAATGGAAGGGAGGTGAATAATAAAGTTTTCACTTTCTTCCTAGAAAAATCATACCCCTCACTTCCTATCCCCCCCATACACACCAATGACAATTAATTATTCTCTTAATTATAGTGAACAAAACCCAGTTGACATATGGCCTTTTAACCTCTCATAAATGTCACATCTTCTTCTCATTAAAATCATAAATGAGAAAACATAGCCCTCCTTTGTTGGTGGTAAGAATTGTTTTTGTCCAGACTTGTCTACTTAGGCTAAGAACAGCTAAGGGAGGTCTCCCTGTTGTCTCATTTGATGAGAATGGTCCATCTCAAGGAGAATAATATAGAGAGGGCCTGAATGTCCACAATCATAGCATAATAACGATAGCTGATATTTATAGGCTCTTTGAACTTTACAAAGAGGTAGTTCGAAGTTCAAATTCTGTCTGGCTGTGTGACCTTTGGGCAAGTCACTTAAATTCTGTTCATCTCAGTGTCTTCATCTATAAAATGGGGTTGATAATATACCTAGCTCTCAAGATTGTTATTGAGATTTAATGAGATATCTGTAAAGAGCTTTGCAATGCTCATGGCTAGTTATTCAATGACAAGACTTGACAACAGATATGTGGGGTTAGTGTGAGTGAGGAGTAGAGTATGACATGGAGGTTGTAAGCCTGGATGATTGGGAGGATGGTGAAATCTCCAAACATCATCAGATGGTTGGAAAGAGGGAAGGGCCTGTGGAGGAAAATAGTAGTTCTATTGAACAAAATGTATTGAGATGCTTAGGAGACATTTGATGTGAGGTGTCTAAAAGGTGATTGGTGCTGTTGGACTCAAGCTCAGGGAAATGACCTTTGGAGAGGTAGATGACATTGGTTTTCCTTTTTTACATATGAGAAAACTGAGGCCCAGAGAACTGAAGTGACTTAGCTTAAGTCACAAAACTAGAAAATGGTAGTGTCCGTTTTTGACCACAAATTCTCTAGCTCTAAGTCTGAAGATATTTCAACTAGACCACGTTGCCTCCGGGTACTTGGGGCAAATGATAAATATGTGTGCATGATAAGCACAGACACACTATCAAAAATACATCTCAAAAAAGAATCAAAATGTATCATGACTAAGAGTACTGGGAAGAAGCTCTTTTGAAGATTGTTCCTCCATCAAAGTCTTTCCTCCTCATGATGCGGAAGAGACATTGGCTAGAGAGTAGAGCTGGGCAAGTCCAGAAAAGTCCAAAAGGCTTTGAGAACAGATGTGATCATGGGTCTTTTGGTGGAGGAGCCAAGTTCTCTGAAAGGCAGGAATTGCTTTGTCTCTTTAGCTCTGAATTGAATTGAGTTGAGTTGAGTTGAGTTGATGGGTTCAGATCCAAGCAGTGGTCACTGGGAAGAGATGCTTGAGGGTGAATTCCTGCCTCAGGGGACCTCTGACACCCCATTATGTTTCTAAGAAGACAAAATGGAAGCTTGTGTTGAAGCAAAGCAATGTGGAAAGTGGAAGGTGGTAGATTTCATGAAAAAATCTGACTTTGAGCTCCATTTTGTCCTAGCACTTTTCCCTCGCTAGGTAAGATTTCCTCTAACTCAGGGTTTGTTCTGCTACCCACATTGCATTTCTGTTCAGTGTTCCTTAGATGCATTTTAGGTGATAACTGAATAAACTCCTGAAGTACCTAATTGCTTCAGCCCACAGCACCCATCTTGTCTCATAGGAAACCACTTGACTCATACTGATTTTGCCTTTTTCCCATAATTTCTCTTCTCTCACACAATCTTTCCACTCTCTGGCAGTGACACAATGGAGCTGAAAAGCTTAAGAAATCCAGAATGACTATGGGACTCAACTGTTTATTCTCAAAAGGAACAGAAAGAGTTTCTGGGATGCTTCATAAGCATGGAAAGATAAAGCATTATTAAAGATGGCAAAGAATCAGGGAAAGGATAAGACTGAGTGGAACTTGGAGTAAAATCAATTTGATTCAATTCAATAAGCATTTTTTTCTAGGAAGATCTGCTTTATTTATTTTTAATAGCATTTTGTTTTTCCAAATACATGGCAAGATAGTTTTCAATATTCACCTTTTCGTTCCAAGTTTTTTCCCTCCATCCCCCCTCCCACCTACCCAAGATAACAAGCAATCTGAAAAAAGTTAGACACATAATTCTTCTAAATGTATCTCCATAGTCATCATGCTATACAAGAAAAATCATATCAGAAAAGAAAAAAAAATGAGAAAGAAAAAAAAACAAGCAAGCAAACAACTACAACAAAAGATGAAAATACCATGCTTTGATCTACATTCAGTCTCTATAGTTTTCTCTCTGGATACAGGTGGCATTTTTCCATCACAAGTCAATAAGCATTTATTAAACACCTACTTTATGATGTACACTATACTAGGAACTGGGGATATAATAGATATGTTACATAACTATTGTACAAGAAAAAATGAAAAGGCAGAAAGAGCTAGAGAAGAAATCAGAAAAGGCTTCTTAAGTACTAGCATCTAAGTCAAATCTTGAAGGAAAACAAGGATATAGAGAGGGGGGAAAGTGTGTAAAAGTGGAAGGAAAGGAGAATGTCATATACAAAGGCATGGATGTAGAAAATGGAGTGTTGAGTTCATGGAAAGATCAATAGTCTAGTTGGCTGGAATATGGAGTTTATGGTGAATAATAGTATGGAGTCTGGCTGGAAAGGTAAATGAAAGTCTCAAGCTGAATTCAAAAAGATTAAAAGAAAGCTAGGAGTTCAAAGAGGTGGAAGTGAGGAGGCAGGGTGTTCCATGAATGAGGGGACAGCTTATATACAGGAAGAATGATGGCAGATAGAACATCATGGGGGAGTAGCAAGTATGCCATTCTTAATGGACCAAAAATTGTGTGAGAAGTGGTATCTGTCTGGAAAGATAATTTGGGGTCTCATTGGGCTTTAAATGCCAAATAAAGGAATCTGTATTTTATTCTATAGGCAACAGGGAGCCATTGGGGCTTCTAGAGCAGGAGAATGATGAGGTCAGATCTGCATTTCAGGATTATCACTTTGGGAACCATATAGAGGATGGATTGGACTGAGAGGAGACTAAGAAGAGGAAGTCCCATTGACCAGCTATTGAAATGGAAGATGATGAGGTTCTGCTGTAGTGTGAGTAGAGAGAAGGGGATAAAAGTGAGAGAGCTCATGAGAGCAGAATCAAGAAAACCTGTCAAATGATGTGCAAAGTGGAAGGAAGGGAAGGAAGAAGGACTGTGGGATGAGTGAAGGTGGAAATTTCTTTTCCCAGGAGACTTCTGTTACCTTGGAGGTTACTGCTTTCATAGGCAGAGAATGCTGAAATTTTAGGATGAATGAAATATAGCAAATATAAAAAAATTGAATAGACATATCAATGACTTGTTTAGTTCCAGACTAATAGCCCAATCTTACTCATGTGTCTTTTTTCTTTTTCTTTTTTAACATTTAATTTAATCTATTCTGAACTTGAGAAATAAAGCAAGCATTTCCATAACATAGTAGAATAGAAAAAAATTTTTTCATGAAACTACAATCCTTGATAATAGTGGAAACTTGCAATTCTAGAGGCCTTTAAGGTTTGCAAAGTACTTAGTATACATTAAAAGCAATGTGGCACGGTGGATAGGGCTTTGGTCTTGGAATCAGGAAATTCTATCTCTGACACCTATTAGTTGTCTGACCTTCTTTAAGTCCCTTAACTTCTCAGTGCACTGGGCAATTCTCTTAGCTTTAGTTGCAGAGATAGTGCCAACCTGCAATGGTGGAAGGAATGTCCTCATCTGGGAGTTCCCTATCCCAGTGAAGTCCTCTGTCCAGATCCTGTCCTTATAGGATGTTGTTGGTCAGTGGTTTTAGTCACATCTGACTCTTTGTGATCCCATTTATAGTTTTCTTTTCAAAGATACAGGAGTTATTTGTCATTTCTTTTCCAACTCATTTTACAGATGAGAAAATTGAGTTAAATAGGGTTAAATGATTTGTCCAGGGTTACATAGTAAGTTTCTGAGGCTGGCTTTGAACTCAGGTCCTTCTGACTGCAGTCGTCCTCTATCCACTAGCTTCCCTGCCCCATCCTTATCCACATTATCACATACAATCCTTACAACAACATCAGGAGTTAAACATCATTATATGTATATATATATATATATACATATATAAAACCTATTTTTTCAGGTGAAGAAACAGGCTGATGGAAATTAAGGTGACTTGCCTGGAGTACAGACAGTAAATAGAAGAGGCAGAATTTGAACCCCGGTTTTCTACCTTTAAATTTCATCATGCTCTTGCCATTACACGACCCTATCTCCTATCTTCATCCTCAAATTGCTACATGTCCTATATTTGAAGTGCATTAAAATGAAATTTGTTTTAAGAATTTTTGAACACTCCACACTTCCTTTGAGACAGCGACATCCTGGGGTGTTCTCACAAAACCAGGGCTCAGAATTGTTGGCTTTGAACAGTGAAGAAACAGATGAGTTTTTCCTCTCTGATTGTCTTTGGATAAGAGTACTGTTATATGCTGTTCTATAAGCAAAGACCCGACGCGGTGGAAAAGAGCTTCCTTGGGTATCACCCATTGGGCTTCCACCTCTTTCCCTTTCTCCCCTCCTTTGTTTACCATATGCAAACCACTCCAAAGCTCATGAATGTGCATTTCCAACGCTGACATCTTTCTCCCAATGAAATCCTGTCTCTGTCTCCTACCATGTTCAGGTTTTTAGCACAAGGAAGATGGCAATGACCTCCTGAACCTCTCCGCTGTTAGACTTAGCCAAAGTGACTCATGAAATACTTGCCGAGGAATCACGGGAGAAAACAGCTCAGCAAGACGGTGCCCCAACTTAATAATAGGGAAAAGACATTTTCAAAGAACTGTGCTGTGTTTCTTTTGAAGACGCGGCTCCTGGTTTTCAAGGTATCTGACCTGACCTGATTGAATTCTGAAATAAGCAGAGCTGAAAGAGAGACCCTGCATGTGTTATCATGATGTGTGCGGAGGCGAAGCCCAAACACATCCCCCCGGCAAATGAAATGAGCGCGCCATGGTGAGTTCAGGGTGGCCCATTTCAAAGTGGAACCTTTTAAAACATAAATATGACAATTTCTGGAGCTGTTAAGTAGGCCACTCATCCACTTACCAGCCAATAAATGTTTCTTTCTTTCTGTTTACTTGCAACCTTCTCTGATTCTTTTATCTCCCTCCCTGTCTTTATTCTGTATTCTTGACTATGTGTTTTCCAGAAACGGCTAATTATACAGCACTGGAGAGATTATGCTTTATTTCATTGGATTATCCTCATGCAAATAAACACGATTCAATTCAACTAACACTTATTAATCCCTCACTCGGTGCTAGGCACAGAGTAAATCCACAGACATACAAAAGTTTATGTGAATCTTGCAGATCCCCATCGCTTGAAGGCTCACCTATACCTAGAATGCTCCCTACCCCTCATCTTTCCTAATTCCATTCAACCAACATTTATTAATTCCCCACTAGGTAGTGGGCACATAGTAAATCCATGGGCATACAAAAGTTTATGTGGGGGCAGCTAGGTGGTGCAGTGCATAGAGCACCAGCTCTGAAGTCAGGAGGACCTGAGTTCTAATTTGGCCTCAGACACTTAGTATGTCCTAGCTGTGTGATCCTGGGCAAGTCACTTAACCCCAATTGCCTCAGCAAAAAAAAAAAAAAAAGGTTTATGGGAATCTTGCAGATCCCCATCCCTTGAGGGCTCACCTATACCTAGAATGCTTCCTACCCCTCATCTTTCCAAATTCCATTCAACCAACATTTATTAATCCCCCACTAGGTAGTGGGCACATAGTAAATCCACTGACACATATTTATATGAATTTTCCAGTTCCCTCTTACCTTGGCTCATTTATATCTGAAATAGTCTTTACCCTCATGTCCATCTCCTGACATCATGACCAACTTTCAAAGCCTGGTGCTCAAATGCTACCTCCTCCATGAAGCCTTCCTTGGGAGGATGTGGGAATGATCAAAAAGAAACGCATGTCCTCTGGTTCTCTTCTTGTTCCTCATATCACTCTTAGAAGCCAATCATTCAATCAAAAGTCATTTATGAAGTACTTACTCTGTACCAGGTTAGGTGATGTGGATACAAAGGGAAGCAGAAAAATCTCTGCCATCAAGGAACTCATGTTTTAATGGGAGAAGCAAGCATGGGAATAATGGTGTACATAAAAGATACATATGGAGTAGATCAAAGATCTCTTAGCATTTTGAAAAAAATATAATAATAATTGTTATTCATGTAGAATTTTAAGTTTTATATTTCAACATTATTAACATGTAGTGGACTTCCTGCCATCTAGGGGAGGGGAGGGGACTGGGGGTAAAATTTGTAATGGAAAGCTTTGTAAGGATCAATGTTGGGGAACTACCCATACATATGGTATACAAATAAAAAGCTTTAATAAAAAAAAATAAAATTAAAATAAATAAATAAATAAATTTTTAAAAAAAGAATTTTAAGTTTTATAAAATGTTTTATCACTTTAGACTTTTGTAGTAACTCTGTAAGGGAGGTACTATTATTATCTCTATTTTAAAGATGAGCAAACTGAGACTATGAGAGGATAAGGTCTCACAACTAGTATCTGAGGGAGAGTCGTAGCTCATTAATTTAAAATTATAAGGATTCTTACAGGTCATTAAGTCCAATCCCTTCATTCTGTAAGTGAGGAAATTAAAAACCGGAGAAGTTAAGTGTCTTGCATATTATCACACAACTGTGGTATCTATGGAAGGACTTCTTGACTCCAGCTCTGAAACTCTTACCACTATACTATTCTAATGGACGAAAGAGCAAGCACATCTGCTCCTGAGCCTGAGTTCAAATCTGTCTCAGACACTATGTGATTTCTGAATAGGTCACTTCAGTTTTCTTCAGTTTCCTCAAATGTGAAATGGAGGTAATAACAACAACTTCCTTGTAAAATTTCTGAAGATCAAATGAAATAATTTTTGTAAGATGCTGAAAACAGCTCTGACAAATAGTAGGTGCTTAGTAAATGCTTCCCTCCCCCTTTTCGTTTTCTGCCCCCATTTTTATTTGGCATGGGCTCTGTCATGATCATGTTTGTTTTGATATATTTCTATTAGAAAATTCAATTACTTGGCACTCATCTTGGATAAGATTTTGTAAAACTATCTGATCGTGTAAAGTTGTTATTGTTATCTCATCATCAAATTTTGAATCTCAGCTTCTACACCATTCATTTACAAGTTCTTCATCATCTTTCTCCTTCTTGGAGGATTATGAATAATATCCACACCAATCTACCTCACAGGATGCTCATTTTTTTGCCCATCAGTCTATATTGTTGTCTATCTGTCTTGGTTTCCCATTTGGATCCTGAGGAAATTTAAACATGTAACAGAAACATTTCAATCCTCCTAAGTGCTCACTCACGATCTGGAATGCTCTTCTTCTTGATTCTTGCTTCCTAGAATCCCAACTTCCATTATCATCTCCCACAAGAGATCTTTCCTAGTAAGACTCCAGCTCTCCCTAGTTTTTATGCTCTTTTTATGCTCTTTTTCTAGTGAAACTACTTTTTATTTTTTATATACACTTTCTACCTGTATACAGACTATCTCACTCCATTAGAATGAAAGTTCTTTAAAGTCAGGGAAGTTTAATATTGGTTTTTATATTCTAAATAACTAGTGCAATTCCTCACTCTAGTAGGCACTAATAAAATTTTATTTCTAAATTGCGCTGGTTCTGAAAGGGTTTCCTGAACTGACTCCTCAGGAAGCCAAATAGTTGAAAAAAAGGACTGAATTACATTTGTATGCTGGTACAAAGACTTCGCCATAGACCCTAGGATTCTTCAGACATTGGAGATACTCTTGCTTACTACCAGGGGGATAGGGCACATATGGAGAAAATATTGACTAGGAAATAGATATCAGGTACTTTCTTTATATTCCCAGTGTTTAACACAGTTCCTTATACATGTTGTTGTCCAGTCCCTTTTACTTATGTCCAACTCTTCATTCTCCCCCCACTTGGGGTTTTCTTGACAAAGGTTCTCAAGTGGTTTGTCATTTCTTTTCCTAGCTCATTTTACAGATGAGGAAACTGAGGCAAACAGTTCTAAGTGACTTGTTCAGGATCACATAGATAGTAGGAGTCTGAAGTTGTATTTGAACTCAGGTCTTCCTAGCTCCAGCTCTAGTACTTTAATCCACTGTACCACTAAGCAGTCCTTCCTTCTACAAAGTGTTTAATTAATACTTATTGACTGGTTAACTAAAGGTACACCACCAATTAAAGACTCTAACTAATGTCAGGGAGAGTAGCACCCCAAACAAAGATTAAGTCTGTGCTTTGGACTCCAAGTAGCTGATGCCCAATAGAAGTCTATCACTTCTATCAACTATCTGACTGAGGGTCAGAAATTCCTTCTTAAATTTTAATTTAACTCTTTTTGGAGATTCTATAGTGTCAAAGTCCATTTCAGTGGGTTTTGCCAAGAGAACACCAGACATTCTATGGAGGGTATGGCTCCAAAACCTATTTTGTTCACAAGAGCTTCTTTAGATTAGTTTGCAAATGAATTTGAATAATCAAGAAAACTAAGGAAGAAGGTGAAATCATTTTCCTCCGCTCTTCTGATTCATATATTTATTATGTTTTTTAAAACCAGAAATGGCAACAAATCTTTGCCTTTTGTGCCATATCCTGGATAATGTAAAGCCTCCCTTTCTTCCTACATTTTCTTTTTTGGGGAAGTGGACATCTGATTTCTTTGATGTAGGAAGTGCTGAGTAAAATAACTCCTTTTCTTTACCAATACAGAGCAGCATGTAATCTGCAAGTTTTGCCTCTTCAATCAGCTTTGGGCACTGAGACCTCCAGTGGTTTGCCCAAGTGTAGCCAGTATATGTAACCCCCATATTTATATGAAAACTAACAATATCTTCTTAGACAACTTCAGTTTGGGAAGAAGAGATGTCAATTGCAATTCTTCAGATCAAGAATGCAAGATTAAATGCATTAGTTATGTGTGTGTGCAAATGATAACCAAAGTTTTGAAATAAATGCCATGAAACATTGTCCAAATTGGTTTTTAGTATGTTATCTATTTGTGTCAGGTTGCGCCAGCCAGGGATACAAAGTGGGAAGAAGATGAAATGTAGAGTCAGAGGACCCAGACTCAGAGATCTCACCTTTGCCACTTACTACTTGGATGGCTTTGAACACATCTCTTAATTCCTCCTGGAAATTCATTTATGCTATTAGAATAAGGAGATAGGATTCTGCTCTAAATATTATAAATCTAAAGTCTTTTCTCTCCCTAAGCTTTAGTTTCTTGTGTTGTATAATGGAAGAGTAAGATAAAATAATGGCTAAGCCACTTCCAGCTTGAAATTTATGATACAAAATCCACTGATTTGGATTAAAACTGAACCTCAGTTTCCTTCCCTGTAAAGTAAGTCGGTGGGAATACATTATAACTAAGGTCTTTTCCAACATGAATGCCATGCTCTTGATGTTCTTCCCCCAAGAAAAAGACCATGGGAAAAAAATACATCAAATCATCTCTCCTCTTCTGTCCCTCAAATGTCCCCTTCCTCTCTCCTTCTCCCCAAAAAGTTTCCTGGAAAACAAATAAACATAAATCCATGCCTGCAATTGTCAAAGCAGCTTTTGCCCCCAAGGAGGCTGGACATTTCTCCCCTTCCTGATGGTATCCAGGAAGTCCTGCTCAGCTCAATTTTCACTTACCTTCTCATCACAATTTACCTACCCCCAGACAGTGTATAATTTAGGGCAATTATCTCTCTGATGTCTCTCAGTACCCTCCCCTGAAATTCCCACTCTTCCCACCCTCTTTCCCTCCGCTTAAAAATGTTTTCAGATCAAGCCACAGACAAAACCTGAACGGGAGCCAAACTCACCTGGGCTGCCAGACGCAGAAGGTTGACGTAACCCAGAGAACAAGACTCAGGCCTGACAGAGCCAAAGGAAACACTTAGATGGGAATGCCTACTGACAGATCAGTCAACCAGAAGAGGTGCCTAATTGTTGTGGATGCCGCTTTTGTATTTGGTAATGCGTGTATACAACGATCCTAACAAGCAAATCTTGTGAAAAGGGGGAATGGCGAACATAGCCTGGTTTGGGGGGAGGAAGAACAGCAGGAAGAGGTTTATTTTTGTCCTGATTATGCTTGAGCTTTATGACCTAAAATGCCATAGAAGCAAGAAGACAACAATACATGGATGGCATCTGCAAGGAAAGAGAAACCCAAACTTGGGAGGAATTAAGTCTCATCTCATTTATTAGACCTATTGTCGTAAAAATATTTTATTTGTCATTGGTTATTCAATATAATAATCACTCACTCAATCAACCAATAAGCATTTTCTGAGTTCCCACTCTGTGCCAGGTTCTGTGCATACAGTTACCCTGAATGAAAAACATCCCTTTTCAGAGGGAGCTTATCTTCTTGGGGCTGCAAAATGCTTTATATGTGTTTTCTCATTCGACCCTCACAGTAATGCTAGGGAGAGATGCTATTATTGTCCCCATTGAACAGATAAGGAAGCTGAGACTCACAGCTAGAGTCTAAGGCAGGATCCAAACTCAGTTCATCCTAACTGCAATCAAGAGAGCATCAATTTGCTGTTACTCTACATGTCTGTCTCTTCAATTCAATCCAATAACTTTTATCAAGCATTTGATGTGAACAAGGGGAGAGATAATATGATCTAGCACATCAAGGACTGGATTTAGCTTCAGAAAGATGGGGCTTACTCTGATACATGTTGGCCATGTAACCTTGAATAAGTTACTTAGTCTCATAGTGTCCCAGATAACTCTAGTCTATCGATCAATAATTATGTATTAAGGGCAGCTAGGCGGTGCAGTAGATAGAGCACCAGTCCTGGAGTCAGGAGGACCTGAGTTCAAATCTGGTCTCAGACACTGAACACTTCCTAGCTGTGTGACCCTGGGCAAGTAACTTAACCCCAATTGCCTCAGCAAAAAATAATAATAATAATTATGTATTAAATATCTACTAGGTGAAAAATGCTGGGACGCAAAGACCTTCTCTTGACACTTGCCCTACCCAGTGAAGTCACTCTTGGCTAACACTGTGATGGAGAGCGATATACCCAGCTCTCCCTTAGCTGTCTTGGAGATGTTTAGTACCACCTATAAGTTGCTGTATTTTTGAGACTGCTTGAAAAGGGAGTTTTCTCTTCCATGACTTATCACTTAAACACCCACTAGGGACCAGTTAGTTCTTGAAGCTGAGTATATAAACATCAATATGAGACAGTTCCTGCCCTCAAGGAACTTTCATTTTTAAAAATTCATTTTATCTGTTTAAATAATTTTTTTTTCATTTATTTTTGCATTCCTTGCATTTCTCATTGTATTTCTACTTCCATTCTCTCTAAAAGAACCATCTTTTTTTAATAAAGCATTTTTAAAAATGAAAAAAAAAGGATGTGGGTATGGGTAAAATGTAAGACCAGAAAGGTACAAAGGCATGTTAAGAGACAGTCCCTGCCCTCAAGGAACTTTCATTTAAAAATATATATATAATCATTTTATCTATTTAGATTTTTTTCATTTATTTTTGTATTCCTTGCATTTCTCATTGTATTTCTACTTCCATCCTCCCTCAAAGAGCCATCCTTTTGAATAAAACATTTTAAAAGATGAAAAAAAAGATTTTGGGGATGGGTAAAATGTAAGAAGACTGGAAAGGTAAAAAGGCATAGTAAATCTCATTTTCACTATAAAATATTGTTTGCTGAGAATTTTGCAAACTTTGAAGCACCATGTAAGTGACAATCACTACTGTTGTTGTAAGTGTTGACACATTATCATCATCACCATCATGATCAGGGAAGAGAAAAAGGAGAGGAAAGAGGAGGGGGAAAGGGAAGACAGAGAAGAAGTCAGACAAGGAGGTCACAGGAGAGGAAGCAGGAAGGAGAGGAGGATAGAGGATGAGAGAGAAAGACAGAGAGGGAGGGGAAAAGAAAAAATGAGAAAAGAAGAAGAGAGGAATGGGGAAGAGAGAAGAAGGAAGAGAAAAGGAGGGGAAAGGTGGAGAAAAAAGAAAGAAGAGATAAAATTATGACAGAAGAGAGGAGAGAAAGGGAGAACATGCAAGTTCCACACTATTCTAAAAGCTGTCCCTTTTGGGTAACATTCACCCTAACCAAAATTGTGAAATAGAGGGATGTCTTTTCTGTGACAAAAACTTTGGCTCACTATGTACTTACACACACACACACACACACACACACACACACACACACACACAAATGTATATGCTTGAATAAGTTCCCTTATCCCCAAATGGTTCAAGTGCACATAGTTATCTGATTAATTTCAAGCTTCCTTCCTCACCAAGAAGAGAATTTCTGAATTCAGTATTGTCCCATTTAATTCCCTGGCAATCCAACAAATAAAACAAACAATGCTGTTTGGCAGTGCCATGTGGTGGAAATAGATTCTCTGTCTTTGATGACTCATGGCTATAAGGCCATGCACAAGTCACTTGACCCTCTCTGGGTCCAGATCATCTCATCTGAAAGGAGAGGTGCTTAGATTATTCTTGCATTCTGGATCTTGATTTTGCAAGTGAAAGATAGGAGAGACAAGATAGACACTTAAGTTTACCTGGGGGGGAGGAGTGAGTGAGTGGAGGTTTTAGTAAGCTGCAAATCCAATCAAAAAGCACTTATTAAATTCTTGCCTTGTGTGGATAGAGCACCAGCCTTGAAGTCAGGAGGACCTGAGTTCAAATTTGGCCTCAGACACTTAACACTTCCTAGCTGGGTGACCCTGGGCAAGTCACTTAACCCCAAATGCCACAGCAAAAAAATAAAAAATTTAAAAATTTTGCCTTGTGCTAGACTCTGAGGACACAAAATTAGAAATAAAAATGTCTCTTCCCCAAGGAGTTTCCCAACAGAGACAGCATGTAATGATGCTTCTTCATGGCTTGCCAAGCACTTTACAGATATTTTTCTCATTTCCCCCCCTCATGATAACACTGGAAACGAAATGCTATTATTGTCTTTGTTTTACAGATGAGGAAACCGAGGCTTATCAAAGTTAAATGACTTGTCAAAAGTCATGCTGGTAATAAATCTGTGAAATGAATTTGAACTCAGGTCTTCCTGAGTTCAGGTGTACTCCCACTGAGCCTTCTAGCTGTCACAATATATTAATACAAATTAATTTGAAGGAGAAGGAATTAGCAGCGTGGTAGGATGGAAGAGATGCAGGAAAAATCCCATGTAGAAGGTAACCTATTATCTGAGCTTGTATTAAATTAGGGATTCTGAGAAGTGATGGTAAAAAAGGAGCAACTTCCTAAAATGGGAGTCAATCATAGAGGTGGGACGTGAGCTTTGGGTGTGTGGTACATCACAAGATGGTCAGTTGACTGGATTGTGGAGTGGAGTATTGGGTAATAAAGCTAGAAGATATTCTATGACCAGATTATGAAGTTTAAATAATAAAAGGAGGAGTTTGTACTTCTTTTGATAGGTGTAGGAAGTGTCTGGAATTAAGTGAGCATCACAGACAGAGCTGGGCTTTAGAAAAGTCACTTTAGGGGAAATGATGTAAATTGACAATGTCTTATGGGGCCAAGCAGGCGAATATGACCTTGTATTGCATTAAGGGGGACAGAGTTTTCAGAAATGAGGCATCGATGGTCATCCTGTGCCATCAGTCACAGAGGATTGTGTTTTATATCTGATTCTGGATACTAAATTTTGGGAAGAACATTGACCAAGTGGAAAGCCGTCAGGGTAGGATCACCAGGATTGGCTATGGGTCAGCCTGAAGATGAGAAGACTAGGGGAAACATGATTGTTGTTAGCC
This sequence comes from Myrmecobius fasciatus, assembly GCA_023553655.1. Lineage (NCBI taxonomy): Eukaryota > Metazoa > Chordata > Mammalia > Dasyuromorphia > Myrmecobiidae > Myrmecobius > Myrmecobius fasciatus. Next base: position 312,126 of record JAJPUD010001576.1, read on the forward strand.
ATTTCAGTGAGCTCCAACTCACTGGTGTTTTCTTGGCAGAGATAGTAGAGTGGTTTGCCATTTCCTTCTCCAGTTCATTTTATATGAGGAAACTGAGGCAAATGGGATTAAATGGCTGTCACACAACTAGTGTCTGAAGCCAGATATGAAATCACAAACATGAATCTTCCCAATTCCAAGATGAGTGCTCTATCCACTGAGCCACCTAAGCTGCTCCAGGGGAACGTTATAACTGTCTACAAGTGTCTGAAGGGTTGTCATGCAGAAAAGAGATTGGATTTATTCTGCTTGAGTCAGAAGAACTAAGCATGGAGTTGGAGTTTCAAAGAGGAAAGCTTTCCTAACAACTAGAGCTGTCCCCACACAGAGTGGACTACCTGGAGAAGTGGGGAGCTTCCTTTCACTGGAAGTATCCAAACAAAAATTGGATAAACATTTGTAGTGTGTAATGTAGTGGGGATTCTTTTCCAGGACTTTTTCTCTACATTTTTGCTGCATTTGGCATTGTAGAACCCCACTGCACTCCTACTAGATACCTTCTCCTCACTTGGTTCTCCTTTTACCTGTCCAACTCTTTTCCAACTCATTTTATTGACTTTTTACCTGTATCACATCCCTTAACTGTGGACTCTTCCCAATGATCTTTTCTTTTTTTTTCTCTTCTCTCTCTGCATTCTCTCTTGATGATCTCATCAACTTCCCTGTATTTAATTATCATCTCTATGAACATGATTCACAGATCTATTTATCCCTGAAGCTTCAGTCTTGAATCATTAACTGCCTACGAGATAGATATTGGCATAAAACAGACATTTAATAGATGCTTCTTGATTGATCAGATGGCCTCTAGGACCATCAAACACCCTTCCAATTCTGAAATTCTGAAATTCTGGAGTTCTGTGACTAACAGATTTCAAATTCTTTCTGTATCTCTAAATATTGTCTATGATCTTAGTGACGCTATGAAAAGTGACTTTGTGGCCCAGATGGTGGGAAAGTGAGCATCCTAATGGGTGTGTCTATTATAGTAATCTCTCTTTGTCACTTAAGACTTGAGACCAGGAAGATTTTAATTCCATGGCTCATTACAACATCCACTGGAGACCTGGGGAGCTTCCTTCCTTACATGGATTACACAATTACTTTCTTTCACAAGCACATCTCCCATTTTGTTTTCACACCCAGCAATTTGACGTTGTTAATGAAGAGTGAATTCATGGTATCATGTATAGACTTGGGACCTGAAGGGATCTAAGAAACCATCTATCTCTTTTGCACTCATTTTATAAATGAGGAAACAGATCCAACAAGGTTATTTGTCCAAGATTATGTTCAGGTAAGTGAAACAGAAAAAAGATTCAATCCCTTTTATCTGACTCTAACTCCAAAGTTTTTTTCCTCTGTCCCACTCTTCCTTCCTCATTAGGAGGTGTCATACTTTAAACTAAGCCTGTTCTTTTAGATCCTAGTGCCACAGCCACATAAAGGAATGATGACACAATACGAACTTATTCAATCTCTAATAATCCTGAAATATAGGCAGTGTGGTGCAATGGAAAGAACACTGGATTTGGCGTTGAAGGATATGGGTTCAAAACTCAGCTCTGCCAATTATTTATGTGACCTTATAGGACTCACCTGCTCTCACTTGATGTCAGTTTTCTTGTCTGTAAAATCAAAAGGTTGATTTAGATATGCTCTAGGATCCCTTCTAGTTCTAAATCTTTGATGATATAAGACAGTTCTTCATCAAAAAGAAGCATGGTATAGAGAAGGAATTCTTACCTTTTTGGGTGTCCTGGGCCTCTTGGGGAGTCTGGTGAAGATCAAGCAAAACATTATCCTAAAAATAGTGATCATCTGAACACGTCATATTTCTGGGGTTGGGGGAGGTGATAGTGGGGAGAATGCTTCTTTGTTACTATGGTTAACTAAAGTCTGCTCTGAATGAGCCATGGGATGAGCCACTATAAAGTTCCTTTCTTTAGAGGTTCCTCCTTTCTCGGTTTAACTGCTGATATTAGATCAAAACTTGGATCTAAATGCTTTAGGAGGAATGAAGAAGAAACTGAAAACATATTGAAGTCCCTCTTAAAGTCGATGGTAAAATTAGCTAGGCAAAGAAAACCATATCTTATAACAGAGTTTGCCTTTTGTTCCCTTGTGGAAGGAAGAAAGAAAGGAAGAAAGGAATGAAGAAAGGAAAGAAGGAAGGAAGAAATGAAGGAAAGAAAGAAAGAAGGAAGGAAAGAAGGAAGGAAGGAAGGAAGGAAGAAAGGAAGGAAGGAAAGCAGGAAGGAAGGAAGGAAGGAAGGGAAGAGGGAGAAAAAGAGGAAGAGAGAAAGAAAGAAAAAGAAAAAAAAGAAAGGGGAAAAGAAAGGAAGAAAAGGAAAGGAAAAGAGCTAACAATGAAAGCTTAGTACAGTGCCTGGTGCATAGTAGATGCTTAATAAACACTTACTGACTGACAAAAAAAAGAATAAAAGTGAGCAAATGTTGATCATAGACTGGAAGACTTCTGAAAAGATGGAGAAGGAGACTAGACTTATGATGTCATTACTATAGGGACTTCTGAGTAAGGAAATTCCCTCTACCAGTGCAGATTTATGGTACTTGATCTGCATCTAATAGCCTAGAATGTGATCTAGAGCAGTGATGTTAAACTCAAATAAAAATGGAATCACTAAACTATACATAAGAATCCTATGGGCCATATATTGATTTAGTTTTTAAATGTAATAGTTGTTGTCATTGTTTAATCATTTTTTAGTCATATCTGACTCTTCATGACCCTCTTTGGGATTTTCTCAGCAAAGATCTTGGAATAATTTGCCTTTTTCTTCTCCCCCTTATTTTACAGAGGAAGAAACTGAGGCAAACAGGTTAAAGTGATATGCCTAGGATCATACAACTAGTAAGTGTCTGAGGCTAGATTTAAACTCAGCACTAGCCCTGAAGTCAGGAGGACCTGAGTTCAAATGTGGCCTCAGACACTTAACACGTCCCAGTTGTGTGGCCCTGGGAAAGTCACTTAACCCCAATTGCCTCAGGAAAAAATAATTTAAATTTTTTTTTAATTTAAAAAATATTTAAACTCAGGAAATTAAGTCTCCCTGATTCCCAGCATGGTGCTCTATCCACTGTACCACCTAGTACTTTTATTTTATTACACTTCTGTTAATTTTAAAATGTTTCCCAATCTATATGTTAATCTAGTTTAGGCTGCATTTGGGAGTACTGTGAGCCAAATAGGCCAATTGTTTGACACCTCTGGGCCCTAGAGCACTGAGTTTAATGATTGGCCCAAGATTAGTCATCTAATACATGTCAGAGACAGGACACAAATCGAGGTCTTCCTAGTCTTAGGGTCAGTGCTAACCCCTACACACTAAAGCTACCACTTGTGGGAAGATGAAGGAAGGGAGAACAGGTACTATTAAAACTCTCTATCAAATGCTGCCCAAAATAAATGAGGCAGGGCTAAGGTTTTTGTTAATTTTATTCCAGTGGGATTTACTTGATACATGGAAAAGTAGAATAGCATATTGAGTAGAAAGCTCATCTTGAAGCCAGGATGCCCACTGGGCAATTAATTCTCTAAGACCAGATGATCCAGACGAGCTGCTGGCCTGCACTGATAGTAGTTTCCCCATTCCCTGCTCCAAGGAGGTCATAGGACCAGGCTCTATTCCTTTGGAAAGGAAATTATTTTGGAGTTTAACAACTATAGGCCATAAGCCTTGTGATGAATTCAGAGTATTACCAATATTGAAGGCACAATAATTTGTTTATATTGAAGGGACAATAATTTGTTTATTTACTTTTATTTTATTTTATTTGGGGGGGACAATAATTTATTTAGAATTATTTGTGAAAATATTAATTCCAAGGTCTTATAGATAGTAATTAGGGGAGCCATGGTATTTTTGAGTATATTTGGATATATGTGAACCCAGGCCCTGTGACTCCCAATCTCATACTATGACTATTGAACCCCATTGCCTTCCAGGGACAGCCTGAGATAATCTGGTCAATCCATGACCATCCAATCTAATTCTCATTTATGTCAGACAAGTGCAACTTTTAGGCTCCAGACAAATTTGAGTCCTTGCTTTTATTATTTTTAATAATTAATACTGATGGAATCTGAATTAGTGACATAATCTTTCAAAGTCACAGCAAGAAGAAAAACTGATTTTTCTCTACTGCTGTAAGATTTGCAGAGTACTTTAAATTTACTCTTGCATAGTTCTGAAGAGATTTCAATTTAAAAGGATCCTTCCAGGCCCTCCCTTTACTAAAAGGAAACTGAGTCATGGAGAAGCCAAATGATTAGCTCAAGGTGACACATTCAGTAAGTGACATAGTCAAGATATGACCTCAGGATCTCTGATTCCATTCCAAATCCCATCGCCCAGCCAACTCTACTTGTCTGCCCCTTATTTTAGCTTCACAACAACCCTGGGAAGTAAATGCTATAAATGAAAATTGCCCCCATTCCCCAGATGAGAACACTGACTCAGAGGGGTTGTATAATATGTGTCTAAGGTTAGAAATTCAAATCCAGGTCTTCCTGGCTCTAATATCAGCCTTATATCAACCATGTCATACTGCTCTCTGTACCAAATAGCTACTTCATGATCAGATTGAGTATTTCATTATTTAAATTAAATATGGTTCTTCTACATTTTTATTTGAATCATCTTTCCCCTTCCTCTATAATAATGTTTACACTGCCTAGTTTTAACTTCACTAAATGAGATTTCCCTCCTAGGATAAACTCAATACTTCCCAACTTACCACCATGTTGCTAACTCAAGTCTCTCCCTTCCTTAGTCTCATTTCCCCTTGAACTGGTTGGCTGGAGGGTAGAGTCCCAAGTTCCTCCCAATGCTGTTCTTTGTACAAGGCAAAAACTGGACTTTAGATGCGTTCTTTTTTGCTTTTCTATTGGATTTCAACTCCACAAGATGTCCCATGTTCTACCCTTCTCCCTTTCCCATTGCTTTCTTGCCTGCTTTCCCCCATTAGATTGTAAACTTCTTGAGGGCAGAAACTGTCTTTTTATTAATTGTATCCCTAGAATTTAGCCAAGTACCTGCACATAGTAGGTTCTTAATAAGTATTTATTGGATGGATGAATTGATGCCTTTTGTTTGCTTTTCTATAGGATTTCAACTCCACAAGATGTCCCATGTTCTACCCTTCTCCCTTTCCCGTTGCCCTCTTGTGTGTTTCCTCCCATTAGATTGTAAATCTCTTGAGGGCAGAAACTGTCTTTTAATTAATTGTATCCCTAGAATTTAGCAAAGTACTTGCACATAGTAGGTTCTTAATAAGTATTTATTGGATGGATGAATTGATGCCTTTTTGTTTCTTTTTTCCAAACCCAAACATTTCTTTATTTAACCCCTCCTCCCCAGTATCAAGCACTCCCTTGTCATTAAGAAAATTAATTAAGCAAAAAGAAGCAATACTGACCATGTCTGACAGTGAATGTACCCTTCCATCCTGATGGTCCCTCACCTCTCTGTCAGGAGGAGGGAGTCATGTTTTATTATTATCTGACCTAAAAGTGGTCCTTGCAATAGTCTGACTGCCCTTTGCATTTCCATGACCATGATATTTCTCCCCTTGTTCTGCTTACTTCCCTCTTCCTTCATCCATACAAGTCTTCTCCTGAGTCTTTGAATTTGAAAGGTCATTTTTCTAAGGGGAGCAGTGGGACTTTTGCATTGATGAAGCCATCTTGAAGCTCTAGGTGTATTGGGGGAATGTCACATGGCAAACTGAGCTACAGGAAGCCTCAATTAAAAGTACAGACCAGTAATTTAATCATTGGGCAAAGATCAGATAAGATTCAAGAATATTTTCAAGTTTTAAATCCCAGGCACATAAGATATTCCCATGCAAAAAGACGGAAATCAAACCAAGCCAGGTAAAAAATGAAGCTCCGTCTGTGGATAATCACCTGAAAGGCCCAACAGCGAGTTCCTGCAAATTGCTGAAATTCACATTTCAGAGCAATCGACGGTGCCCCTGTGTCATTCTATAGAAAGCCCAGAAAACCCTGCCATGTCTTGCCAAGTTCACCACAGGGACCCAGCCCTTTTGAACTGCTCACATCCAACCATCCTCGGTGAGCTCCGAACCACTTGCCCTCAGTGATGAAAGAGCAAACCCAGGGGGAATCGAGAACTGGGCTTCGGTTTTGAGATTTGTCTCCACATCAAAATGCCTTCCCAAGCACAAGACCCCCTGGATGCCGACTACAGAATCAAGCCCTTTCTTTTTTAAACCTGCTTCTAAAGGGAAGGCAGCAGCAGCATTATCTCCTCACCAGAATCATCTTCATCAAACAATGGAGGGGAATTTTTTTTTGGACAGTATGTATGGGGTGTTGATGCTCTCCATCTGCTTCAAAAAAAGCACCCCTAAATCTCAGAGCCATGACCCACCCGCAGGGCCCCAGTGAGCCGGCTCTGGAGGATGGCTGGCTGGCCCTGGCCCTGTTGGCTGTTAAGCCTTTGGTTTCCACCACAGTCCCCAAACTGCTGCTTCATCCCAGCCTAAGACGTCAGCAGCCAGAGGATGCAACCAAATCTTGGCTGTCCTCAGAAGAGCTACTGAGGGACCATCCCGCTCCTCCTGTTTTCTGCGGATCCAGTTCGGCCCTGGGATCCGATTCATATTTCCGTAATGACGATCGGAGCTTGGGACCCGTCTATTGAAAGGTGTATTTTTCCATTTCTTCCCCCCATGAAATATTCATCGATAGCCTGCTCAGACAGTGTACTCTGACAGTAGCACTGCTGCCAAAAATCGGGTACCTGAGGCCACTTTTTCATCAGTAAATTATCTAAGGTTACATCTGTGTCGAGACCGCTTTATTTGGCCACGGAAAGAATCCTACAGGGCCGAACCCAGTTGTCCCTGCTTTTATTCCCCTGGGGACAGACTCCTGTTACCCAACACCTGGAGAGCTAGAAAGCAGCCCAACTGGAAAGCCCCAGCTGGGATGGAATGGGGTGGGGCTGGGGAAGATAAACATCTGCTCAGAGGTGCTAACTTCTAAGAACCCATTACAGGGAGAGTCTCTGCGCTGTCTGCTCCCAGTTACTCAAAGGCCCTGATAGCCAAAGGCCGAGGACTGTACATAGACATACATACGGGCCATACACCGGACTTCTTCTGTCCCCTTTGATGGAAGCAACTTGATTCACCTGGTTGGAGGTGGATTATTGGATCATAGATTGAGAGCTGGAAATAATCTCCAGTCTCCAACCCTCGTTTTGTAGTTAATTGGTCAACAAGCATTTATTAGATATTTATTAAGTGCCGTGCTCCGGGAGCACAAAGAAAGGCTCTGGAGAAGCTGGTATTCTAATGGTGGAGACAATTTCTAATTTATATTGGAGATATCTTGTATATAAACATATATCTCCAGTATAGATTGGAAATAATTTCATAGGGAAGGCAAGGGGACAGGGTTGGAGTGAGAAGATGAGAGGTGAGAAAATCCAAAGGAGGTTGAGGCAGAGCTAGAGAGATTAAGTGACTTACTTGAAACCATCATTTTATAGTTGTATTTGACTCTCCATGATCCCATTTGGGATTTTCTTGACAGAGATACTGGAGTGGTTGGCCATTTCCTTCTCCAGCTTATTTTGCAGATGGGGAAACTGAGGCAGAAAGAGCTAAGTGATTGGCCCAGGGTCGCATCTGAGGCCAGATTTGAACTCAGGAAGATGAGGCTTCCTGACTCCAGGCCCAGGACTCTGGGTACCATGATGCCATCTTGCTGATGCCATTCAAATAATAAGAGATTCTGGATTTGAACCCTGACCCCAAGACCAGCATTCTTTCTGATGTTTTTCTAATTGCTGAGATGTTCATCTTCTGGAATCACTGGTGTCTGAGGAAGGTAAAGAGCAAGACATCAGGTGCACAGGACAGAGCCCAAGAGGAAAGCAAATTTCTGCTAGAAGATGAAGGGAGCTAGGGCTCCTGAGAGGCAGAGGTGAGCAAGGGACAAATTGCAGACATGGGGGAACAGCTTAATGCCTGTACAAAGGCACAGGGGATGGACTTTGGGATACAAACAGATCAGTTTGACTGAAATGTGACAGGATTTTAGAAAGATTCTCCCCATGTGAACAACAAATCTTTGCTCGAATTGCCTTAAAAATGGGGACCTCTCTCATTTTTTTTCCTTTTTGATCAGATTTTTCTTGTGCAGCAAGATAATTGTATAAATGTTTACATATATGGGATTTAACATATATTTTAACATGTCTAACATATATTGGATTGCTTGCCATCTAGGGGAGGGGGTGGGGGGAAAGAAGGGAAAATATGGAGTACAAGGTTTTGCAAGGGTCAATGCTGAAAAATTACCCATGTATAATATGTTTTGAAAATAAAAATCTTTAATAAAAAAATAGAGACCTCTCTACTTTGAAAGAACAGCCATCTCACTTTGGAGATAGCTATTGTGATCAAGATATTTTCCTGAAAACAAGCTTAAATTGGTCTTATAACATTATACTTCTTCTACTTCTACCTTCTGGGGCCAAATGTAATCCTTCCAAATATTTGAAGGTAATTGTCAGTTCCCTGCCCCGCTCCTGCGCACCTCTAAGCTTATTTTCTCCAGGCTAAAATCACCCTCCAGTTTTTAAAAAAAAAAAATAGATGTTCTGCATAGGGCATGATCTTGAGACCTCTTGTTATGTTTGCTCTTCTCTCTGAGCACTCATGAACTTATCCATTTTCTTCCTAAAATATGGTGAATGTATGAATGAATGTATGCACGAATAGATGGATGGGAAAGTATTAATTAAGGGCTTGAAAAAGTGCCAATTATGTTAGATTCCAGAACTTTCAAGATGTCATTTGCTCAAAGACTATAGAGGACCCATTATCTCCCCACTCTGAGATACTGGGTCTCTCTTAATATAGCCTAGGATAAGATTGCTCTTTTTTTTTAACTGAGATTTCACACTCTTGAATTGTATTGAACTTATAGTCCACTAAGAACTCCAGCTCTTTTTCAGTGGAAAACTGCTTTTGAGCCATACCTCTCCCACCCTGTCCTTGGGAGGCTTATTTCTGGTCCAGACTAATTCAGACAATCTAAATTGTAATCCACTACCAACTATGGCATTACAAAGAAGCTGCCTGTTCATTAGCATGGTTAATCAGTAGGAATAATCTGAGAACCTTATTTAACAACTAGGAATGTCCCTTAGCAAACACCACATTAACTGTGATTTTACCTTAAGAAGCTTAACCAGTGTAGCCCCCACTAACACAATAATTACATTGTACTGCCAGCAACAATTCAATATTTTTTTCCTTGCCTGAGGGTTACAACACATTTGCACCATAGGGAAGCTTTTTTCTCTTTATATCTCACAACTGTACCACAAACTCTTCCTTTATTCATAACAGTGAGATCCCCAGCTGAGATAGTCACTTTCGAATTGCTCGAGATGACAGTTTTCTGTGCTCTTTCCAAGCACAGGGGGCTTAATAAACATATCTGGCAAGCTTTCCATAGCTGGAGGGCCCAGGATGACACTGTGTGCAAACAATATGCTCTTGCTGGTAGGGAAACAAGTTTATTCAATTATTCAATTAATAGATTACAGTCAAGATACTTGTTATCCTACAATGAAAAATGGGACGAGAACTCTAAGAATTGGGGTAGGTCCCTGGGATTAGTAACAGCGGGCAGCTCCATCTGGCCAAAGGCATGGAAGAAGGCCCATTGGTGGAAGGCTCAAGCAGTCCCACACAGCAAAGAGTTTGGGACAAGGAAAGCCCAATTTCAGAGGGCCTTTTAAGAATACACTTCATCTTGGGGTCTTCTCAGGTGTCCCGGGTTGACTGGCAAGCTCCCAGCTGGAATATCATACCCACAGTCTTGCCAGGGAGCTGGAGGAGGTGGCCATCAACCCAAAAGGAGTTTTGCAAGGTTTGCTGAGAGCTTGCCATTTCCTTCCCCTCCCAGGCAAAGCTTTTCCCTAAAGAAGGAACTCTGGGTCAGCTCTTAGTGCCAAAATTTTGCCCTTGTGGCAATCTACACATCTGCCCACCCCTGGGCTTGGGGAAATGTTTGTCAAATTTAGAGAGAAAAATGTTGTTTCTGTACCAAGTCCTCTTCCCCCTGCTCTCAAATCAGAGAGAATTGCCTTTTCTTCCTGTGGCATGTTTTTAAAGGGAAATTATTTTTTTAAAAAATTGAAAAAAACAATCTTTCTTCCATTTTTGTCTAAAGCTAACTATTCCATGGTGAACTGCAAAGGAATCCTCATCCTTGGCAGAAAGGAATGAGAAAGAAAGGCCTGAAGGAGGGAGGTCTGGCAAGCCACCAAAGCCCTGGGACATCTCTGAGAACGTGGGATCACAATTCAGCAATATAATTCAACAATCATTCACAAGGTACCTACTGTGTAGGTAAAACACAGTTTTAATGACCTGAAAGTGTTCCCTCTGTAGACTGACCACAGGTAGCATGTTGCCCTCTTCCAGATAGAGATGTGATGGCCACAAAGGGAAGATTCAAACTATTTTCATCCTTCCTTCTTCCCTTCCTCCTTTCCTCTTTTCTCTTCCTTCCTTCTTTCCTCTTTCCTAATTTCTTTCTTTCTTCCCTCCCTTCTTCCTTTCTTCTCCTTTTTTCCTTTCTTCCTCCTTTCTCTTCTTTCTTTCCTTTGTTTTTTTCTTTCTTTCCTTTCTTCCTCATTTCCTCCTCTCTTTCTTTCTTTCACTTTTTTTTGAGAACATGATTAATTTGGAGATTTGTTTTGCATGACTTCACACTTGTAATGGATTTTGTATTTCTTGCCTTATTAATGGTTGAGATAGAAAGCAGAAAAGGAAGAAAATTTAGGATTGAAAAAAGGTAGATTGAGGAGAGTTTGGGGGCAAAAATGATAAGATTACCACTCCTTATGACTATGATCTTTATTTCATAGAGAATAAGGAATAGAGAGATTTTGAGCACATGATCAGGAAAAAAGTGTGTTTTAGCATGGCTTCAGCATCCATCTAGTAAATTTCCTGTCACTGTAAAATTCTTGAAAGTCCTGAATTGAAGCTCTGGACTGGTTCTGGCAATGTTCAAATGAAAGAGGTAAGCCTATAAATCAAATATCAACCATGCTGTGATGTTGAACAAATCTGGATTTGTCCAATGGGGCAGCAATCATCCCTAGTCTAGTAAAAAGACTAACATTACTATCATACATCTCTATAGAAAATTGCATTTACTCTTTGCCAAACTTCCCTTATCATTTCCTCACCCTTCTCTTTTCCCCATTGAATCAATGTTTGAGTTTTTTTTTAATTGGGCAAGGGGAGGAGAGAGCATGAGTGAGAGCAGTGACATGAAATGTTCCATCTGGCCTCTCTCCCATGGTGGTACCAATTCACTGGTGTGATATGTGATTTTAGCCAATATACCCCCTATTATCTGATCATGGCAGAATGTTTGACGCTTCCAGCTGTTCAGCACGTGCTCTGTTCTTCTTTGATGTGTGCGTGTGTGTATGTGTGTGTGTGAGAGAGAGAGAGAGACAGAGACAGAGAGAAATGAGAGAAAGAGAGAAATAAAAGGGAGAGAGAGAAGGAGGGAAGGAGAGGGGAGAGGGAGAGAGAGAAAGAGAGAGGGGGAGGAAGAAGAAGAAGAGAGGAGGAGGAAAAGGAGGAGGAGGAGGAGAAGGAGAAGAAGAAAAGAAAAGAACGAGAAGGAGGAGGAGAAAGAGGAGGAGGAGGAGGAGGAGGAGGAAGAGGAGGAGGAAAAGAAGAAGAAGAAGAAGAAAAAGAAGAAGAAGAAAAAGAAGAAATGAGAGGAGAGGAGAGGAGGAGATATAGAAACAAGACAGAGATGAGAGAGAAAAAGAAAGAGAAAAAAAGAGAATGCACATCTCATTTATATCAGAAACTAGGGCAGTCTCAGGAAGTGTTGTTAGGGCTCTCAGAGTGGGAACAGCATGTTTGCTCTTGTATGTTACACTTAAGTTGACCTTATTTACAGTGTTGACTTATGGAAACCATAGTTTCTGTACAGAAATGATTCAGTTTTTTCTAACATTCTTTAAAATATAATTTTTAAAGATATATTTAATATTTCCTTTATTAAATATCAAATATATTTAAGAACTCATTCAAATCCACTTGCATTAAATAGGAGTACCCTTTAATGGCATATCCTTTCTAATTTAATGGCTCACTATTTACTTGGTACTTCCTGTATGTCCCACACCATTCCCAAAGCTGATAGCTTATTTATTTCAAGGAATAAGGATTTGCACCCAAATCTTTAACCTTAACCACACTCCACAAAATGAAATTAAGCTGACATTTATGTAGAGATGCATATCAATGCCAATTTTATGAAGTACTAATAAGCTGTACCCAGATAAAGACATAGACGCTTTTGTCTATTTTTGTGGGGCGTTTATGTGGGGACTTTGATAATCTGATACTCCATAAAACTGTGATCTCTGCTATGTAGATACTTGCACAAGTGGTACAAATCACACTCAATGAAGAAGCCAAATATTAAAAGCTCAAATGTATAGATTAAATGGAATAAAGAGACCTTAATAGTATGACTGAAATAATTTGGCTGTTAAGTTTAATCGCTTACCTACTCATTAACTGTATTCCACTAGAATGTCCTCAGTCTCCCATGCCTAGAATACTCTCTCTCTCCCTTTTCATGTCTCCCTCCTGACTTCCTTCAGGGCTTAGATAAAATTCCTCCCAATGCAAGAAACCTTTCCTGATTCCTCTTAATGCCAGAGCTTTCCCTGTTATTTTAAATTTACCCTATATATATTGTTTTTATACAGAATTGTTTGCATGTTTTCTCTCCCATTATTCTGTGAACTCTGAGAATAGCTGTCATTTCCCTTCAAAAAATTATTTTTAATCCTGGAGCTCAGTACTTTACCTGCTGTATAGTAGGTGCTTCCTTTTAACTGACTGACGTGCTATTACAGATAAAAACTCTCCCTGTGCTCATATTGCTATTTGTTTGTGTCACCTTTCTCTCATTCTGGAGTCCTAAAGGCTTTGTCATGATTTGACTCATCTTCCCATTCAGTCAGATAAAAACTCTGTTCTTGATTTTCAGCTGTGTGTGTGTGTGTGTGAGAGAGAGAGAGAGAGAGAGAGAGAGAGAGAGAGAGAGAGAGAGAG
>JAJPUD010001576.1:326086-416060 GCA_023553655.1 Myrmecobius fasciatus
TTCAAATTCTACCTCTAACTGTGTGACCCTCATCAAGTTATTTAACTTCTCAATGTCTCAGTCCATTTTCTACCCTTGTTGCTTTGAGCAAAATGCTAGACCCCAGGCTCTTCATCTGTAAAGTGATGGATTTGATCAGATGACATTTAGGTCCCTTTCAGCTCAAAAGAGATGACAAGGTACAACAAGGAAGATGCATACAAGTTGCTGATCTGTTTTGGAGGAGGGAATTTTCCACACCAAGAGTTCCTTACGTAGAGGTGGTCAAACTCATGCCTCAGCAAAACTCCTGAGTGAAGTTCAAACCAGACTATGTTTGAGAAAATAAATAAAAATAAAATATGACATAGATAAGGTTAATTTGTGGTTTGCTAAGTCAATGTGCAGCAATGGGGATCTGTTCTTATTTGAGTTTGACATCATCATGCTACATTAATGAAATTATTGCCCCCACCCCCAACTCCCACAAAAGATCTTGCCCTGAGACTTTGTATTATCATTTTGATAACTCAGCTTTAGATATCATAGACCAGAGGATTTAGAAGCAGAAGGACCCCTAGTCCATCTTCCAGAAAATTAAAATCACAGACATGACTTGTCCACAATCTCACAGGTGGGAGAATGGAATCAAAGCTGGCTCCCTTGAGCATGTTCTTGTGTTTGCTATCTTGTGATCACGACAGCTTCCCCGTCCTGTGTCATTCTTAGTTAGGCTGTTAACTCTTTCAATAGAATCTATACCCCTTGAGAGCAGGCAGGCGCTATTACTTTTGCCTTTGTATCTCCAGCACCTGTATAATACCTGATGTATAGAGAGGTACTTAATAAATGTTTAGTTGTTGATTGATGGATGGAAGTCCCTCCAACCTTTCACAAAGTCAAGTCAAGTACACTATAGCTCTGGAGAAGGTTCCACAGAACCAAGTGCCACAGAAGTTCCTTCTAATCTGGAAATTCTGTATTTTGCTTTTTAATCTGACAAGAAAAATAAGTCAAGAAAATTCAATTCTATCTTTACAGATAAGAACCATACAAATGAAATCCTGGAAGTGCTTTGTCGTCTTTTTCTCCCCATTTTAAAGAGAAAAGAGTTCAGACTTTGGAATCAGAGGACTGGGGTTAGATCCTGCCTCATAGTTACTGTCTGTGGACATTGAACATCACTTTATTTCCCTGGGTCTCTGTTTACTCCTCTGCGAAAACTATGATTGAACTTTAAGGTTCCTTGTATTCTAAATCTATGATCCTCTTCTCCTCTTACCCTTTCCCCCCAAATATTGGATATTCATAATATGCACATACATACAGATATATCCATCTATCATATATATGTATGTGCATATATACATCCATATGTATATATGTACATTTATATCTATGTGTATCCATATAGATATATCCATAATATGCCCATCCATATACATGTGTGGATATATAATGTATATACATGCCCATAATAATCCATTTATCCATCCATATGTATATGTATATACACATAAACATCCATATACATCTATATCTATCTATATACACACCCACCCATATATCACACACATACATGCATATATAGCTCCATAATACATCCATCCACTCATCCACTTATATATGTATATATACATATGCATAATATATCCATTCATCCATCCATGGATGTACATTCACACATGCATCCTTCTGTCATATGTGTGCAGTATGTGTGTAACACATATTTAATAATATGTGTGTATAATAATATATCCATCTGTCCATCCATATATATGTATCCATAATATATCCATCAATCCATCCATTCATATGTATATATATATATATATAATAAATCATCTATCTATATACACACACATCCATATATATATATATATATATATATATATATCCATGCACACACATATATGTATGTATGTATGCATGTGTGATGGTTATACATATATATGCATAAATATATCCATAAACATATATATACATACATCCATATATTACACATATACATATATATATCCATAATACATTCCTCTATTCCTCCATCTATATATGTATACATACATATCCATAATAATCCATCTATCCACATATATATGTATATATATACAAATATACCCATAATAAAAACATAATCTATCCATCCATATGTATATGCATGCACATATATATCCATATTCATGCACACATACATACAGATATATCCATAATACACGCATCTACTCATCCATTTGTATATGTATACATACATATCCATAATATATATCCATCTATCCATCCACACATACATCGGTCATATATGTGTATATACATGCCTCCATCTACAATATATCCATTTATCTATCTATCTATCTACACACATACACACATGTCTATATATATATGCATATATGCACATATATAAATGTATCCAAAATCCATCCATCTATTCATCCATTTCTATATATATGCATACATAGTCATAATCCAACCATCTATCCATCCACACAAATATTGGTCATATATGTGTGTATATATATATATACATATATATGTGTGTGTGTCTCCATGTATAATATGTCCATCTATCCATCCGTATATATGTACACACACATATATATGTATCCGAAATCCATCCATCTCTGCATCCATTCCTGTACATGTGCATACACAGCCATAATCCATCCATCTATCCATCCCTGCACCTCGATGTATTCTACGTTCGATACATATTCAGCCTCATAACTTGACAGAAGGGAGGGCTCCTGCAGTCATTTCTACAAGCAGACAAAGGGCTGCTGGTTCAGCTCCACACAATGATTTGTGAAGACAGACTATCGCCTGCTTCCGCTGATGATTACAGAGTTGTTCTACCCATCTGTCTGCCAGTGGAGGTTGGGAGACGGAGATACCGCGCACACCGTCCCCATAAACAAAAGTAGACCGTGCTGTCACTAGGCAGACATGCCAGCTAATTGGCGCTGTCGACAGACACAATATTCTGTGTCAACAGCTCTGGTAACAGTTTGAAACAGCAATGATATGCTGGTTGATGGTGAGGATGACACATGTGTCTCTAATAGCATGCTAGAAATCTGACATAACCAGAAAAGAATGACTAAAATGGGAAGGCTGGCCTCTCAAGGGTTCCTGTTAAGACCTACTAGTCTGTTCAGAGAACGGAGATTTGTGTGTGTGTGCGTGTGTGTGTGTGTGTGTGTGTGTGTTTGTGTGTGTGTATTGTAACACATCTTTCCCTGTATCACTTCCCTTGCTGACAGCTTAATTTGATACTCATAATGCCTAACTTTAAAATTAATCTTACCAAAAAGATTTGTTTCTACAAGCCACCAAACTGTCATCTGTTTTAGAAAAAAAAAATAGCAAAGAAAAAAAAGCTCTCTTGATTTGCTAAGTTGGGACCATAGCAAATGGAAGACATTTGGTCAGTTTCCAATTGAAGCAATGCCCATCTAAACGTTATCATACTGAGTTAGGGGAAGGTCTTTTCTACAGCATCCATGCAAATGCAAAGGCCATACATCAATTTATTTATTTAGTAATAGAGACCTGGAAAGGAAAGTAAGTTACATTCTTAATTGTTAATAAATTGTGCCTTCTATCTATCTAATTCTCTATCAAAACTGAATGTCATAGGACCTTGTATTTCATATTGAAAGAGACTTTGAAAGTCAGTAGAACAGCTTCCTTATTTTATGGATGGGGAAACTGAGGCACATCAAGGGGAATGATTTAACAAAGTGTCATTTGTTTAGGAAGGATTAGATTGGGGACTTGAACCCTTATTTTCTCACTGCATTATCTAGAGTGTTTGCCATCACTGCACGCTGGATACTGCTTTATGAGAAGTCAGTTATTTGTGGAATTATTGAATCAAATAATCAAAGTCACATAATAGTCATTTTCCATAATGAAAAAAGAAAGAGATTTGGCAAGGAAAGATGGCTGGGCTTGGAACTGGAAGAGACCTGGGACTGCCACTTACTGACTGTGGCAGACTGAGATGGACAAGGCATTTCATTTCTGTTTCCTCATGTGCAAAATGGGATTAATAATGCCTATGGCACTCACCTTCCAAAATTACTGGGAGCCTGAAATGGCATAATGTTTGTAAAGCATTTTGCAAACCTTCAAATGCTACCTAAATGGCTGCTAGTAAATGCCATTCACTAACAAGAGGGCATGCTGTGGACTGGTATATTCTAGGAAGGGAGAGAACTGAGCTGCACCCATCACAAAAGTCTTTCTTCAAGATGATCTGCAACTATTGCTGCATAGTGTTTGCATGTTCTCTCCTCCATTAGACTGAGAATTCCTTGGGAACAGGAACTGTCTTTTTGTTCTTGGCACTTAACACAGTACTTGGCACATAGTAGGTGCTTAATAAATCTCTGTTCCCCACCTGGTAACTGAAGGTTCCCAAAAGGATGCTGGATGATGTAGGAAGAATTCCTCTTCAGCTATAAATTAGATCTCGGGGTCATAGATTTAGAGATAGAGATGACTTAGAGGTAAATAAATCTAACCCCTTCATTGAACAACAGAGAGGCTGAGTGATCTGGTGAGAGACACACAGTAGAGATCTGAGGTGGTCTTCATATCTACATTTTCCTGATTCTGAGGTCAATGTTCCAACTATTACTCTTTGCTGCCTGTGAGGTTCTTTCCTGCGTTGTAGTTTTCCGAATCTGGTTCTAAGAGGGGGAAGAGCTAAGGCTTAAACTCAGCTTTTCTGATTTCAGATCTTTTTTTTTCAAATTTCTAAAACTAGTCAGTTTGAATAGGAGTGGTTGAGTGCTTTGCCTTGCACATCTTTTTTCAAACTTTTCCTGTGATTTCATAAATACAGGGATCTCCCAATGAGGAAATTCCCTCTATCAAGTTGGCACCTGCTCCATGACTTAGAACCTTAGAAAGGTGCCTGAGGTACCCAGAGGTTAAATTATTTGCCCAGAATGCATCAGAGCCAAGATTAGAACCCAGGTTTCCTGGGTCAGCTTCTTATTCTCTCTGCCATGCTGCCCTTCACTTTCATATAGTAAGTGCTTAATCAATGCTTACTGAGATTGAATGTACTTTTAATGGTGGAAACACATTCTCCTCAGTCTCTCTTGTGGTCAATGTCAGATCTTTGCTGGCACTTGTTGGGGTAAGGAGGTGGGATGCCTTTTAAGAACCTCAAAGAGGTTCAAGTTCACTCACTCACAAATCGAAGACACTCATTAGCACCAAAATCTAATCCCCAAAGCTTCATTCATTGTATTTTTTCATCATATAGTAATAACTCTTTAATTGCAGTTTCCCCCCCAAAAAAATACACATACACATATATATATATATATATATATACATTTATCTCTTTAAGCACCTCATCTATTTTAAACCAGGAGTTCTTAATCCAGAGTCTGATAATTAATTTTTTAATAAATGCATTTCAATAAAATTGGTTTCCTTTGTAATTCAGTATATTTTGATTTTATGCAGTTAGAACTTATATCTTTTAGAGTTTGCATGGTGCCTTATGTATATTAGTTAATATATGCCATCCAACAATGCTGCATTGCAAGTACTACCAGTAATAAATAGAGTCATTGGACAAATGAGCAAATTGAGGGATAGGGAAGAGAAGTGTCCTATTAGGAGAGTCAGGGGTGGGACCCACTGTGGTGAGGTCTCTATTCATTATGCCATCATTCTCCTCAGCTTTGAATTTAAAACCTTCTACAGTCTGGCTCCAGACAATGAATGAATGAATGAATGAAATAATCATGTGCCAAAAATCGTGGTAAATGCAGGCGATACAAATGCAAAAGGAGACCAAACTATACTTCAGACCTTACCTGCTGACAACTTTTGTTGTTTAGTCTTTTTGAATCATGTCCAACTCTTTATGACCCTTTTGGGGGTTTTCTTGGCAAAGATCTTGGAGTGGTTTACCATTTCTTTCTCCAGCCCATTTTACAGATGAGGAAACTGAGGCAAACAGGGTTAAGTGACTTGCCCAGGGTCACATAGCTAGTAGGGGTCTGCAATCAGATTGGATCTCAGGGAGATGTCTTCCTGGCTCTGATACTCCATCCACCGTGCCATCTACCTGCTGAAACAGATATAGAACAGGAATGGCCAGGGAAGAGTGTTTGGTCTATCAAATAACATAAATGGTGAGTGGAGCCATCAGGAAAGATGAATAATATACATTTATAGTATTAATGGAAGTGTTTGCTTGATTGATTATAATTCCCAAAGCAAGAGGTAGAAAGAGGAGAGAGGAAAAACTAATATAGAGGCAAGGGGGTGGCCAAGGTGGATGGGCAGGAGGTCTGTGAAGTATGAATGGGGCTGACTAGACATATAGGTCATAGGTATTTGCAGAATAATGCCTCAGTAATGGGAGGTTCTATTATCTAGAAAATGCAACAGAAAGAATGGATGATACATACTGACTGTGTGACTTTAGGTAAATCATTTAATCTATTTAATGCTCTAGGTAATTCTCTCTTGCAGAGAAGGTGCTAATCTGATCTGATAGGAGGTGTTTCCTCACTCAGTCTATTTCAATGAAATTCATTTAAAAATTTTAAAAAGGAAATGATCCCTGCTATTGAGAAACTTATATTCTAATAATTAGCTTTGAAAACAAGAGAGCAAACACAACCTCGACTGATCCACCTGCTAAAATAATATCATCCCCTAGTGAAAATCCTATAAGTGAAAAAAACATTAGGACGCCAGAAGAATAACTTGTAATAATGAAAGAGGGCTGGACTTGGAGTCAAGAAATCAAAACCCAGGGGCAGCTAGATGGCGCAGTGGATAGAGCACCAGCCCTGAAGTCAGGAGGACCTGAGTTCAAATTTGGTCTCAGACACTTAACATTCCCTAGCTGTGTGACCTGGGCAAGTCACTTAATCCCAATTGCCTCAGCAAAAAGCAAAAAAAAAAAAAAATTAAAAAAAAAAAAAAGAAATCAAAGCCTGGCTCTGACACTTGCTAACTGGATAACTCTGAGCTACTCACTGTATCTCTCAGAAACTCTGTTTCCTCATCTGGAAAATATGGTAATTTGCATCATCTACCCCACAGAGTTGTGGGGAAAATGTTTGGAAATTTGAAAGTTCTATAGAAATGTGAACTTATTTTTGTCAGAACAAAATTCTTCACATGGATGATAACTATACAGTTTCTGTCAATTGATAGATATGAACCAATTCACTGAAAGCAGAGGAAATGTGATGCATATTTGTTACAAGATATTTTTTCCTTTTAAATTGGGCAGGGGGAGATAGGTGGAAAAGAGAGAAAATCAAAGCTTGTTAATTGAAATAAAATATAAGCCTAGTGTATTAGATGGATTGTTGCCCTTGATCTTGGGTTCAGGTTTTATCTTATTTCTAACATTATATAGTCTGTGTCACTGGCCAAGTTCTAGGCAGCTAACATACAAAGAAAGTCATGATCTTCCTTAGACATATTAGGTAAATTTCTTCCTTTTAGATGGCTCTAAATGCCAGGAAGCTTTTCCTTACATCAAGCCCAAAAGAGTCTTTCTTTCAGCTCCCCTTACTCCCAGTTATTTTTAGTTCTACTCATTGGAGCCAAAGAGAATAAATCTAATCCTCCTTCCATGTGATAAATGATCAAATACTTGAAGACAATAATCATGTCCCCTCTATTCTGCAAATTCCTCCTAGTCTCTTCTTCTCTGGGCTAAATCTACATACATACATACATATATATATACATATATATACACACATATATATACACATATAGTTGAGGCAATTGGGGTTGAGTGACTTGCCCAGGGTCACACAGCTAGGAAGTGTTCAGTGTCTGAGACCAGATTTGAACTCAGGTCCTCCTGACTTCAGGATTGGTGCTCTATCCACTGCACCACCTAGCTGCCCTACCTATATCTTTTAATTAATCCTGATAAGATTATGGACTCATGGACTCTTCTCTCTCCTGGTGGCCTTCCTGTGGACACTCTCAATCTTATCAATGTCCTCCCTAAAAGGTGGTGTCCAGAACTGAACACAATCCACCAGAGAAGGATGGATGTCTTGGTCACTACCCAAAGGGATAGTAGAAGAAAAATATATGAAATGTGTATGAACGCGGTAATCTGAGGAAATGGAGAAAGCCCTGGCCTAGGAACTCAAAATGTGGGGATGGGGATCAGCTAGGTAATGTCTAAAATTCTAAGCTTATGTAGCTGTAATTTTTTTTTCTTTTGTACTCCTAATTCCCATGGTTTGAACCTTAGAAATTCAAAATGATTATCTTCAAAGTCATTTAGATACAGTAGTCGGCATGGTATAGTGGCTTGATTACTTGATCTGGAGTGAGGAAGACAGATTCTAATTTTATTTCTGACAATTCCTCCCCATGCCCCCTCCCACCCAAAGATTATCCTGTATTGATTTGTGTCCCCAATCACTAATTTACAAGCATTTATTAAGCTCCTACTGTGTACCAAGTGTTAAGCTAATTTAATAATGTCTGTGAGAGCTTATTAAATTTGTGTTGATGGATGTATTAATTAGCTGTATGACCCTGGGCAAGTCATTTAACCCCTTTTTGAGGACTTCTCATCCACCAAATGGGGGGTAGCAATATCCATTATACTTACTTTACAGGGATGTTGTGAAACTCACATGAGATAACATATGTAATATGTGTAACATGCCATCTAAACCTCAGTTTTTAGCATTATTATAGGACCTTCTCTCGATCCATTGAAATTCTTCTCATCCTCACCCAGTGACACTTATAAAAATTAGATCCTTGAAATGAACAGCAGCTTAGGACACTTGTTTGGCTGTCTAGAGAGAGCAGCTGCTGGACTCTCAGCTATTTTTATCAGGATCTCACTTAAACTCACTCCCCTGGCTCCAAAATGCCTTTTTGAAGCCTCATTAAGGAAACAATCCAATAACCCCAGTTGGCTGGAAGTACGAGCATCGGAGAGGGCTATTGTGTGTATAGGTTTGTGTGAATCTATCTGTTTGTTACAGCTTGCACGCATGTGTGGTTGTACGTGTGTTTGGAGATAAGACCCAGGAGCCAAAGTGAAGATTCCAACAGAACGACTTTCCTCTTGGCATCGGCTCCCGTGGCGGCACCAGTGATGGAAATCTGGGTACACGCGATGCTGGTTATTTACTCTCCCTGTGACTCCAGCAGCTGGGCTGTTGGCAGGATATGCACGTGGAGCATCAGTCAAGGAAGAAAGGCTGGATGCTCTGGCATTTGTACGGCAAACATTGGCGTCGATGGGAAGAAGTCCAGGGAAAGAGAATTTAGACAGAAGAGAAGGGGCGGTGAGGGGCAGGACGTGTGAAGTCTTCCAAAACAGCACAATACCCGGGACAGACGCTCCTTACTGGGCACCAAGTCAGCATCCTCAGCTCCAGTAAACAACAGATGGGGCTATGGTGTGCAGTCTCCACCCTGCAGCTGGGTCATGCTCCTCCCACCCCCCCTTTTCACATCTCCCTTTGGGATTCATGCAGGTTGGCTTTGCAGCCCCTAAGAAAATGAGAGCCCTCAAGAGTCTAGAGTAGTGGTCCAGGGAAGGCTTTGAGACCCTTTCGGCCGGTCCGTGAGGTCAAGACTATTTTAATAATATTACTAATGTTTTAATTTTTAATAAGATCAATCTTAATAGTTCAAACTTGAAGAGCCTCCCTTTTGGGGAGGCTCCTCCATAGTTTTTAAGAGCAGAAAGGAGTCCTGAGACAAAAAGTTTTACTTTTTCTAGAGAAAGATACAAGGCTGAAATCTAGGAGGCAAGACTCCTGGGCCCACTTGGAGATTGGTTCAACAAGGGATGTTTGCCTAGGATTATGAGAGAATTCTGAGGGTCCATGAGTATTATAGGTGATGCCCCTTTTTGGCCATAACTTTCTTTTCTCGTGGCTGATGTCCATTTGCTGATGGCCAGTGATGGCCAATAATCACTGGATTCAGCTCTGTATCAGAAAAATAGGGAAAGCCAAGAAAGCAAGCTTGAGTCAGAAGCTTGCTAACGTCTCCTTTTAATCTCTCCTAGATGAAAATATGGCCCTAGGTAGGACTAGCCTTTCAGTAGGGCTCCAGATCCCTCTTCTACAATTAGGGATTCAGGGGCTGAGGCTTTCCATTGCATTTTTATTTTCAAGTTTTATTTTCAAAATGTGAGCTACCTTATGCTGTATTCATTTCTTTGTTGGATAGCAAGCTTTTAGCACAGGACAGTGAAATATCAACTGGGGATCTCTTGGTTTCTTCTATTAACTAGAAGCCATCACCATTAAAAGAGAAGTAATATGTCATAGGATGCATGGAGCTGAAAAGACCCGGGCTCAAATACATTTTCCAACATAAATTGGTCAGGTGATACTTAGCACAACTCACTTTAGACCTCCTGTTGTCTCATCCAATAAATGGGGATAATAATAGCATTTATCTCACGGAATTGTTATGAAGATCAAATGGCATAATATTTGTAAAGTACTTAGCAAAACTTAAAGCCCTGTTCGAAAATATTATTCCAATATTCTGCAGGTCTTTACTATCCACATTCCCTTCCCTCTTAACACTTTATATATCTTATATGTACATAGTTTTTTTGCAAGAAGGTCTTCTCCATTAGAATTTGTGTATCTTGTATGTACATAATTTTTTGCAAGTTGTCTTCTCTATTAGAATATGAGCTCCAGGGGCAGCTAGTTGGTGTAGTTGATAGAGCACTATCCCTGAAGTCATGATGGACCTGAATTCAAATCTAGCCTCAGACACTTAACACTCTGGCTGTGTGACTGTGGGAAAGTCACAACCCCAGTTGCCTCAGAAAAAAAAAAGCTCCAGGTGATGTTTCTGCCCCCCTTTTGTATTTTAGCACTTAGCACAGTATCTGGCACATAGTACCACAAAATGTTTATCATCATCATCATCATCATCATCATCATCATCATCATCATTCTTATTATTAGCCAGAGTAGTTTTGGAGAAGCAAGAAGGTTAGCTGATGTCTGCAGAGGGACAACCCTCCCTGTATATTTTCAGTGGTGTGATGATTTCAAATCTCTAGTTCTAGCTAACTAGTCAAATTGGTTATATGATACTTATCACAACTCACTTTAGTCCTCCAGTTATCTCATCCATTAAATGGGGATAATAATAACATTTATCTCACAGAGTTGTTATGAAGATCAAATGGCATAACATTTGCAGGACTTCAGCAAAATCACTTGCCTTTTCTGGACCTCAGTTTCCTCATTTTTAAAAGATGGAGGTTAGACTATTGGGGACAAAGGGGAGGTCTCTACTAGCCCTTCCCTCATCCCCAATTATGGCATATTTCCTTGAGATGTGTTGAGATCAGTGAGAACTCAAAATCATAGCAGTCTAGGTGAGTCCAGGTCACTCCAGATGAAATCTGTCATTTCCAGCCCTGTCATTAATGAGAACATTCATTAAGTCCCTGTTGGTGGAGGGCACTAAGCTAGATATTGGGCATTCAAAAGTAGAAATGACTGAGATTTTGCACCTAAGGGGTCTCTCCCTTCTTCTAGGGATGGTGGCTCTGAACAGATCTGGAAGGTGTATTTCCCCAACTAGCCCTCTCTTTTCTTCCCCTCCTTCAGTACCAGCATGCATGCAAACTTGCCTGTTCTGGGCAGGTGCAGAGGAAGCTGGAATCCTTACCCACCTCCCACACCTGGGAGAAACAACTCGGACTCTCCCCCAGATCATGTAACGTCTCATTCATAGGTGAATGATTAAAATCAATGCCTGCTCTGAGAACTGTTCAGGGACCTTGGGATAGCTTTGGTGAAAGCCTGCAATTAAGAGGGGGTATTCTAAGGCCTGGCTTTGCTGAAGCTTGATGACTCTTCCAGGCCTGAGGCTAATTCATGATCCTAGGATCCCCATCCAGCCCATGGACCTTAGGCCCTGAAAGGTATAATCTCATACCTGAAGCCAAACCTTCTGGGGAGAGCTCCATGGCTCGAATCCAATTGAAATAAGCTTTAGCCAAATAAGAATAAAAGAAAGGTCACAGTTTGTTCCTCTGATTTTACAAATGAGTAAACTGAGGCCTATAGAGGACAAATGTCCCACTGAGGTTCACATAGGGAGGAAATGGAAGAACCAGGATTCAAAACCAGGTCCACAGAAAAACTTTCTATGGTGCTCATTGTCTCCCTGAGGGAGAAAAATAATCATTCACAACATCCAACCCTTGTCAAGTCCTACTTATTGAACAGCCACTGGGTCTATGCTACCTACCAGATCTAATTATCATCTAATTTAATTAATTTTATCTATTTTAGATAAAATTAATTAATTTTTATCTCTTTTGTTTCTTTATTAATTTAATTAATATTGTCTAATTTAAGGTTCAAATAACAATGTAAAGAGATAAGGGAGAGAGAGTGGGGCAGGAAACGATATTGGGAGAGTCTTCAAAGAAGGGAACAATAAAGAAGAAATTCATTTTCATGTAAGTCTCCTCATGTAATCTCTGGGATATCTGCTCTACCTGGTTTTACCCAGGCCCCAAGAAATGAGCCTGTTAATTACAGTTTATTGGTAGTAGCTGATATTTGTTGAAATGTTGGTCCTTGCTTCCTCATCTTTCCTCCCATTAAAAAAAATCTTTCAGGTTATTGGGATTTTTGGGGGGGGAGTAGGAGGGAGAAGTACATTTGTTTCCTGGTATACATCCCCATCATCAAATTTGCAATAACAAAAATACAATTAAGTTTAAGTGACAAAGTGGCCGCTTATGACAAGGTGCCCTTCGTTCTGTACCTTATCCCTCATCTTCCTATCAAAAGGAAACCTAGGTGCTAAATCACCTGGGATTCTCTTGAACCAACATTGTTCAACACAACTGATCTTGATAGATTCAATGTCGCTTTCAATTGCATTTGATAGTCAATGTCTTCCCTTGCTTATAGCTAAGTAGCTAATGTTTATATGGCACTCTAAGGCTTACAAAAATCTTTCCATAGATTTTCTGATCTGACCCTGACAACAACTCTTTGTGATAGATGCTTATTTTTATCCCCATTTTATCGAGGAGGAAACTGAGGCTGAGAAGGGTTATGTCTCACCCAGGGTCACCCAGCAAGGAAGTGTCTAAGGCAGGATTGAACTGAAGTCTTCTGACTTCAGAGCAAGAAATGTACCACCTAGCTACCTCATGCTCCTTATTTTCTTCTTGTCTCCCTTCATTCCTATTCTCAGAGCTCAGAACAAGACATACAACATATTTGACACTTAACAAATGCTTTTTGACTGACATATTTCTTTTTGTTTCTTTTCTTTTTATTTCCTCTTTTCTTCCCTATTTCTTCCTTCTTTCCTCTTTTCTTCTCTTTCTTCCTTCCTCCCTTTTTTCTTCTTCCCTCCCTTCTTCTCTGTTTTCTTTTTCCTCTCTTCTTCTTCTTTTCCTTCCATCTTCCTTTCTTTTCTTCCTTCCTGCTTTCCTTCCTTCCTTCCTGCTTTCTTACCTTCCTTTCTCCCTTCCTTCATCTGTTCTTCTTTCTTCTTTTTCCTCTTTTTTTCCTTCCCTTCTTATCTTCCTTTCTCCCTCTCTTGCTTCCTTCCTTTGCCCATCTATCCTTCTTTTACTTTTTTTATAAATCTGATTCCTGAATCAGAGAAAAGAAAACACTGTTCTCAAAATCTAATGTGCCTGGATATATTCCCAGCATGGAAAGAGAAGGAAGAAAATAGTTCCAAATACATAACCATTTTTTTTGCTCTTCTACAAATTAAAGGCACTGGCCAGCTGTTCCATTGGGCATCTGGCCACATCTGGATATCAGATCACTATCTCCTCTCCCCACATCCTGTGTGGGCATTGTAGGCTGCAAAGCTTCTTCAGGTACAAATTGCAGAACAATTACGAAGAGAGAAAAGTCCTAATAACAGGCTGCTGCAACTCCTCTGCCTTCAGGCCCATTGAGAGAGGCCCATTTCCCCAACTTGTTATAAAGCTGAGAAGGAAAAAAGAGATGAGAACAGGGGAAGGCAGAGTAGGAATGCCTGCTGGCCACTGCCATTACTACTGGTATTCTGGGAGAAATGACATGATGAGAGTGACCTCCAAGTCAGCAAGGTAGGTGAGATTTAGCCAGTGGAAAGAAAGCTTTTTGAAAGGGAAAAATGGTGCCATTAAGCAAAATAATAAACCATTGGTGGAGAAGGGGAGGAAGAAGCCTGGCACTGTCCATGATGCCTCAATATTTGTGCTTCCTAAGGATATATGTATGCTATTAGCAAACAAAAGGAAGGGAAAGCAAGGGGGAGATTCTGGACTTTTTGGTTGAAGTCTCAGAGACTTATGGAGCTGCATCCCTACCTCAAGAGGCAGCCCAGCCAAAGACCACCAGGAGAACCCTGCCTAGATTTTGAATTTCCCTGCCCTATTCTTTGGATCACTGACTTGACATGGTCCTTCCTGTTTTCAGGGTGTTTTCCCTTGAACAAATATAAAATCAGAGTTCTAGATCAGGCCAAGAACCCCAAAGGCCATATAGTACAGCCCCCTTACTTTACAATTTGGAAAACTCAGGTCTAAGGAGCTTAAGGACTTATCTAATGACACAACACAGGTAAAGGGGGAAAAGGCAAGATTTGAACTGGGACCTGAAGAAAGTCAGTGACTTGACCAAGGTCACAGAGGTAGCAAATCTCTGGGCTGGATTTGATCCCAGGTCGTCTGGTTTCAGAGTCAGTGCTTCCCACTTCACTATGGGGAATAAAGATATCCTGACAGACTGAAAAAACAGGGCTGCCCTTGAATGATAAAGAGAAAGAGAAACACACACACACACACACACACACAAAGAGAGAAAAGACTAAGGAGAGAGAGAGACACAGACACAGACATAGACAGACACACAGACAGACACAGGGACATACACACAGAGACAGACAGAGAGACACAGAGACAGAGAAACACACATACAGAGACAAAGACATACAGAGAAACACAGAGACAGAGACAGACAGATTCAGACACACACAGACACAGGGACACATACACAGAGACAGAGATAGACAGAATGACACACATACAGAGACAGAGACATACAGAGAGTCACAGAGACAGAGACAAACACATACAGAGATAGACATACAGAGAAACACAGAGACAGAGACAGACAGATTCAGAGACACAGAGACAGACACACACAGAAAGACACAGGGACAGAGACATAGAAACAGAGAGACAAACACACAGAGATAGAGACACAGAGATGAGACAGAGACAAACACACACATAGATACATAAAGACAGAGACAGAAGCAGAGAGACAGAAAAGACAGATACATACAGAGAGAGAAAAGGAGTGGGGGCAAGAAATAAGAGTTCTGCTTTGGGCATAAGATTGGTGATTTAGAATTGCAAAGGGCCTTGGCAGCTACCCCATCCTATCCCTCCATTTTTATAGATACTTTTCCAATACCAAACCTCTTACTTATATCTTTGATCCCATGTCCTGATATTCCCACCAGCTTACCACTTCAATTTTCCCCTTTCCCTAATTTTCAATCTTATTTTATTGACTGTTCCCCACCCTCCTCCCCCATTCTCTTAAATAACTCCCATTATCAAAAAAACAAAAACAAAACCCTCTTTCTTGACTCCAATATCCCCTCAAGCTATTGTCCTATATCTCTCCTTCCCTTCATAGCCAAATTTCTAGGGAAAAACTCCTAGTAATCTTATTGCTTTCACTCTCTCTTTTCCCCTTTCAAGCCTTTGTTTC
Source organism: Myrmecobius fasciatus (assembly GCA_023553655.1). Lineage (NCBI taxonomy): Eukaryota > Metazoa > Chordata > Mammalia > Dasyuromorphia > Myrmecobiidae > Myrmecobius > Myrmecobius fasciatus. The sequence goes on from JAJPUD010001576.1 coordinate 341,839, forward strand.
CAATCTCATCACTCAACTGAAACTGTCCTTTCCAAATTGACCAGTGATCTCTATTTACTGCACAATCCAATGACTTTTTTCCTCAATTTTCTTCCTTGAACTCTTCACAGTATTTTGTATAACCACCATCTCTTTCTGGTTATTTTCTCTTTCCTGGATTTTTGTGATACTGCACTGCTACTGTTCTCCTCTTATCTGCATGATCACTCCTCAATCTCCTTGGCTAGCTCATCACCTATTTCACAATCCCTAAATGAAGGTTTAACCCAGGACTCTAACCTGGATCCTCTTCCCTTCCTTCTCTACCTTTCCTAGCTTCATCAGTTCCCTTAAGTTCAACTATCACCTCAATGTAGATGACTTTCAAATCTCTGTCTGTCTGTCTGTCTCTGTCTGTCTGTTTCTGTCTCTGTCTCCCTCTTTCCCTTCAGTTGAAAACCCTCTAGGTTTTCAGTTGTAAACCTAGAAGTAATATTTGACTTCTCATCTTCATTTAGCCTCATATTTTAATTAGTTGCAAAATCCAGTTGACTTACTCTCATATCATCTGCCACATACATCCCCTTTTCTCTACTTACAATATTTCTACTCTAGGACAGGGTCTCCTCACCACTCACCTGGACTGTTGTTACAACTAATTGGTCTCCCTGCTGACAATTTCTTCCTTTTCCAATCCATTTTCTACATAAGTTCCAAATTGATATTCTTAATCATTATGCATAAAACTATATCATTTCCCTAGTTAAAAAGCTTCAGAGGCTCCCCACCTCATATAAAATAAAAAAGCTTCCATTTATTTAAAGCTCTTCAATCTGATGACATTCAATCTTTTCAGAATTATTACCTAATTCTACTTTTATACACTGGGAAAAAGTGAGAAAGGAAGAGAAGAATACGAACAGGAAGAAAGGGACAAAAAAAGGGAGAAAACAAACATTTATTAAGTTCCTACTCCGTGCCAGGAATTGTTCTATGCTCTTTACAAATATTATTTCATTTATCTCAATATTTATCTTTACAATAACTTTGCAAGATAAATGCCCCCCTGCCATTTTACAGATGTGGAAACTGAAGCATCCAGAGATTAAGTGACTTGCTTAGAATCCCCCACCTAAGGCAGGATTTGAATGTAGGTCTTCTTGACACCAGTGTGTACTTTTTCCATTGGGCTACCAACTTTGCAAACTTTAACATCTCATATTGTGATAGCTACTATTACTATTGTTCCATTTGAAAGTTTTTAAATTTTTTTCTAAAGTTTAATTTTCTATATATTCTATAGTTTTATGTAAATTTTTTATTTAGTTCTATTTTCATTGAGGATCCTGGATTCAGAGTCATAAAGAACCTTGAAGTCCATTGAGTTCCATGTTCTTTTATAGATTAAGTCACTAAGACAGAAAGAGTGATTCTCCCCAGAGTCAAATGGCTGGTATCTTAGATCAATAGGAGCCCAGCTCTTCCAGGTCCAGTTCCCTGACCACAGCAGCCCTCTGCTTCTCACAGACTTTTTTCAGACATATTCCTACCCAGCCCACCCCTTCCCATTCTGAAAATAAGAAAGGCCAAGCAGAAGATCATGCTAGTTTCTTCTTACCTCATTAAGTTGCTAATTTCCTCTCCAGATGAGACCATTAATGTACTAATTTTCTCAGGTGACTCTTTAGTGAAAACAGAGGTGGTTCTGAGGCCTAAGAGACAGACCACAGACTGATTGTCAGGAAATCTCACCTAATCCCAGCTTTACCCCAGACATTCTGTTCGGCTTTAGACAAGGCATTTAACTGCTCTTTGTCTATGTTTCATCATCTGTTAAATGGGGTTAATAACACCTGTCTCTCTAGGCTTGGCTGAATTAATTTTTTAATGCACCACCTTCCATGTGAAAATGGCATGACAAACATGGAAATTAAATTCATTATGGAGGGGTCTGAAAAATCAAAGCTCTGCCCTAAGAAATTGTTTTCTTTGGGAATTTTTTTCTATCATCTTTGATCATGAGAGGTTGAGACCATGGATCCTTCCAGAAACAATGGAGCCCAGAGTTTTCCAATTTACTCCTTCCTGATGGTTGATCATTTCTACTGCAATCAATCAATAGATCAATCAAGATACGATGACTGAGTATCTATTATACATCAGGCATTAGAGTAAGCATTGAAAATACAAAAACAAAAGGGAAATTATACCTATCTTCAGAGAGCTTGCATTCTAATGCAAGAAATAATGGGTACATAAATAGGTAGATATAAGACACATATCAATAGATGCAAATCAACAACCCAATAAGCCTTTATTGTCTATTATGTGATATTTGCTAAGGATACAAAAGTTAAAAAAGAATTCATATTTTGCTGGGAGTGGAGAATAACAGAGATAAGTCCAAAAAAAAGTATATAGAAATTAAATGCAAAGTTATTCCATTGTGGGATAGAAAAAATAGATAGGAAAGGAAATGTTACTAATAAGTGATTGGGAGAGGGTTTCTGTAATAGAGGCCACTTGATCCTTGAACCCAAAAAAGAAGTTCCAAGAAAGAGTAGCTATTGGCTGAATCCACTAGAATGAAATTATTTTTCTTTCACATCGCTAAGAAGTGGCAGTCAGCACCAAACTTAGTCTCCATTCTTCTTTTTCCACCACTTTGGATCCACTCATACTAACACCTGTAAATGGTCCAGAGGTATCTGCCCTAGCCCTCTTCCTGAATTTATCTGAAGTCTCCTCCCCACCCATCTTGCTGGTATTCTGCTGTCTACCTGGCCATTTGAGACTGTTACTAATTTTATAGCTGTATCTTCAGGAGATGATCAGCAGTTGGCATTGAGCTCCCTGGGTATGATTCAAGCTTTTGAAATCTTGTGGTCATGAGCTTTTAATTACTGCTATATGCAAGGAGATAGAAGCTGGTTCGTGTATATGGGTTTCCCAGGCAATAAGATCTGGTCAAAGCAGTCATTGGCAGGCTCAGGAGCAAGAGACAAAAAAGGAAATGAGATCTGAATGTCATCTCCATGTCAGGAGAAATGAGGAAATTAGATGATTATTGACTGAGGCAATTCCTTTAGGTAAGTCTAAAGAATGGCATACAGAGCCAGTCTTTACATGTCAACTGCATGTCTTTCTGGTTTACTGAACTCAAGGTTTTGCCCCAACTTTAGCACTAAAGGGAAAGAGTTAACAAGGCTTGACCACTGTGGGAGAGAAAAAGGAAATGGGATCTAGGACCCATGCCCTAGTCTCAAAATATTTATTGTCAAAGCAAGTAGAACAGACAGATACACAAGTAGTTATGAGATAAAGAAGAATGGGATGTGTCATATAATATAAAAGAAGCATCAAGAGCTATGGAAGCTCAGAAGAAGAAGCTCACTTTAGACTGGAGGAACCAAAGACAGTACCTTTTGCACCGGGTCTTGAAAGGAAGGTTAGATTTCAGCAATTGCTACTGAAGTTAGAATATATCTGGGATGAAGCAGAATGAGGGGAGCCAGCGAGCACAGGGGGTGTGATTCAGAAGTAGGGCTCAGAACAAAGAACCCCATCCCAAGGTGTGGGAAAAAGGGAACCAAAGTCTCTTTTTCTAAAAATTTCACCTGCAATCTGCATACCTCCCAACACTGCGATCATTCCTGCTTCTTGATATTTGGCTCATCTATTTTGGGTTTTCGTAGATCTTGGGAAGTAAAAAAAAAGCTGATATTTACATCTCTGCTTTCTTATTGAAGGAATCAGCATTTTTGTTCTGTAGCTGATTTCCTCAATTACCTGCTAGCTAGACTCTCAGATGTTCACTTCAGATTTCATTAAGCTCAGAATTCAATGGCTAGGTGAGCTTGATAGAGCTACATCTCTCCACCATGAAAGTTTTCCTCTCTCTCCACATTTAAAGACATTCATGGTTCTCAGTAACATATTGTGGTTCAAATAGCAGATCTAAGAGCACACTTACAATGTATGAATAGAAATCTTTCATTTCTTCTAGCTTGGACTTCAAGATATCTTTCCCAATTAATTTCACATTATTCCTCTTCATGTACTTTCCTTTCCTCCTAATTACTCTTCCTGTCTGATCTATCCTTTCTACAGAGGTCAAATTGATTTTCCCAAAATATAAATCTGCTCATGTCTTTCCCCCCAAGCCTTCCCTCCTCTAAAAAAGTCTTGATGAATTTTTTTTTATTTGAGAAAATTCTTATTGATTTTCTATTGACTGTTGGGTAATTAAAAATATACCATGTCTAGAGAAATAAGAAAAAAACAGAAACAGTTCCTGTCCTCAAGCTTACATTCTCATGGAAAAAGTAACATTTATATAAATGGATATATACAAGCTATATATACAACACAGGTGTAAGATAGCTTTAGGGGGAAAGCACTAGCATCTGGAACTAGGGGTAGCATGGGGAAAAAAGCTTCCTGAAGCAGGTACATTTGAGCTGAAGAAAGTCAAGAATTCTAAGGGTTGAATATTGGGAAGGAGAGCATTCTGGGCATAAGGAACAACTAATTCAAAGTCATGGAGGCAAGAGATGAAGTGCCATGTTTGAGGAAGGGTAAGAAGGTCAAAATGGTTGTATGGCAAAATATATAGGAGGGGAGTAGAACATAAGAAGACTGAAAAGACCTCAGCCCAACATTTAAGGACTTTCCCAATCTAGATCCACCTATCTTTTCAATCTTATTTTATATTGCTTTATATTACTCCCCTTTATGAATTTCCTTTCCAAACCAGTCCAATAGATATTTTCATTGTCCTTCTCCACACCTTTTCACAAATTGTCCCTCATGACTGAAATTCACTCCCTTTTCACTTCTATTTTATAGAATCCTTATCTTTTTTTCAGAGTAAAACTTAGGTTTTACCTTATTCTTAGGCCTTACTGGATCTCACCAGTTATGAATAGTCTCTCCTATAAATTATTTTGTTTTTGAAGCCTTTTCTACCTGTATGTACATAGACTTAAGGTAGTAAATGAATCCAAAACAGGAAAATCATTCCCTCCTCTGGCTCCTACCTTTGAATGTGAGCCAGCTCTAGCCATACCTGGTCTCCCTTCCTATTCTCTAGATATCACTCTAAACTCTGTCACTGTAGTAAGTCCAACTTTGTTCTAGAAAGCCAAATTGTATTCTTGCTCATTTTTAGTCTAGAGTAAAGGTAGAGAGAAATCCTACAATCAGCTAAGTTCTGCCTTTGGGAAATTTACCCCAAAAAAATATTGAAAAAGCAAAACCTTACAATTCTTACTTTGGTTTAACCCAGCCCTTAGCTAGGAGATAGTGATCAAAACCTAGCCCTTTCTCAGTACACCAGTACTCAAACACTATTCCTCCCTACTTCATCCTCCCTATTCATACATCAGATAACGCAAATTTTAAAAGCACTTGTGTTGATCAGATTTCTCTAGTCAACAGAAGAAATTCAAACTATTAAATAGGAATTAGAAAAGTAGCTCTATAAAACAGAAGAATCTTGGGAATCTGCTTCTGCCCTTCTAAGACAGAAAGAAGGAGATCATACTTAACATGCATTATCCCACTTCAACCTAATAATAGTTATTATTAAAATATATAGGGTATTCAGGGAGGTTGAGCACCTCTGGTGTAAGGACTTGTTGAGCCTTTTTCGATTGCTCACCCATCTGTCCCCCAACTCTCACTTTTCCCTCTAAGAATCTTAAAACATGTGGTCACATCCTGATAAAAACCATCTCAACAGAGGGACTGAAGCAAGTAATCAGCAAGCCTCAAATTCATTGGTAAGATAGGGGAATATCTACCCCAAGCATGTGAAGACTTTCCCAGTGGAATGGGGAGATGAAAGCAATTTGTTCCAAGAGGCCATGAAAGTGGCAGAAGCAGGCTCGGTGGAGTGCTTAGAGCTTGGTCGGGCATCAGATTGCCAAGGTCATCCATCCCCTGTATTCTGGACCATCACTGATCTTTTATACTTTTGTCTTGCCACTGGGCTTGAATGATTCTGGAAGAGAGAACACAGCTGGCAACTCTGTACAACTCTTGAATCTAATTCACATACAATTCAAGACATTGCCTATACCCTACTCCACACCATCCATACATGAAACCATTGGTATTTTGACCTTAAGATCATGATGTCATTGGGCCCTTGGGGTACAAAATGCAAAAAGCAACCAATTATTATTGTACCCATTTTACAGATGATGGCACTAAAGTTGATAAAGGCAAAATTACTTGTCCTGGGTTGCTTGGCTAATAAATGTTAGAGGCAAGATTCTAACTTAGGTACTTTGATCAGCATTCTTTCACTATTTCAATCTCACTTATAATATTTTCCCCTTGTTCCACACTTATGTGGAAACATTAAACAATGGTTTAACTTCCAAGAAGGGTTCCTAGAAATAAGAAAATATGTACAAGTGGAGAGAGGAGTGAAGGGTAATATAGAGGAGAGAAATGAAAGAGAAGAGAAATGAAAAGGGAAAGAAAGAATGAACTGGGGAAAAGAATGAGAGTAGGAAAGAGAATTAATGGGAAAAAGAAAATGAGAAAAAGGAGGGAGAGTAAATGGGGCAATTGAGATCAAAGGAGTAGAAAGGTGAGAAGGAAGTTGGGAAGTAAGGAGGGAGAGAGAGATGATGATGATGATAGGAAGGAAAAAGAGAGAAGCCTTTTTAAACTTGTTTGGCTTTTCCTTCCCTAAGAGCCCCATTTGAATTACACACATCCAACAATCATGTTCCAACATATATGAACACTGCAGAACAGTGTATTAAGTATCATATAGAAGGGTCATTACAGAGCACCTAGATTTCTCTCATTTTGGAACAGAGTGGGTATCATCAGCTTCCAAACTTGATATTTGCTTTGGAGTTCAGAAGTACATTTAAGAGAGCCCTCTAGAAAGCCGATGCAAATATTTATGGATGGCTTAATGTAAGTTCCTTAAAAACAAAGATTATTGAATTTTTTTGTATTTGTATTCCCTGTACCAAGCAAGTGCCTGGCACATAGCAAGTGCATAATAAATGCTTGTTCACTGATTGATCTATAGAAAAAAAATTGAGAACCCCAATCAGAGTCTCTGTATATGAAATGTGGGAATCTGTCTTATCTTCAAAAAGATAAGAATAAGGGCTCACATTTGTATGATACTTTATAGTTTCCAGAGAACTCTTCTTTAATCAACCTTGTGAGGTAGAGAATATACATATTATGATCATATCTTATGTCAACATTTCAAGTAAAGACAAATTCATTGGCTGAGTTCGCTCCCTCCACAACATGCATCAGACTCCATCTATTTAATTTATTGCCTGAGGATCAGAGAGCTGGAATGCTTTATCCACAGTCATATTAGACTGGAGCAATAGGGATTGGGTTAGATGGCCTTTAAGTTCTCTCCCAACTCTAATTATATGATCCTAAGTGAACATCAAGGGCAGAATTTGAACCCAGGTCTATCAATTCCGAGTCCAGAACTCTATCCAGTACTCTCCACTGCTCTTATTATATTTTACTCTGAAAGAAAATCCAGTGATTAGAGATATAAAGCAACAAATGAGGGGGAAAGAGTAGCACTCTAGTGATCTCTCCAATTCCCAGGGAATTGGCTAATGCTGCCGTGTCCTTCGTCCTCTAGAAGTTTGAGAAGCATGGCGCTTGCTGGTGGTGTTACTCGGCTTGCTTTGATCACCGGTTCTGAGGAGCTGTCCAGCACTCTTTGAAGTACTGAGTGGCATCAGTTCATCTCAAAGATCACTTGTGTTTGGTGGCAAAAGGTCTAGAAGTCAACGTCTGATATGGCGAACTTCAAACTTGTAAAAGATGAGAATTGTATTAGTGCTGCGGCTCATGTTGGGGTCTCTCTATAAATGCTCTGACATGCTCTCAAATCAGTACAACCACTGTAACCTTGTCAGAGACTAGACTGGCAAAGCCACCAAAAATGGGATGAAATGCATTTAATGCAAGTCTTTTACTGAATGAACCTCAGTAGGACCCTCTTGCTCCATGTGACGCTCATCAATAGTTGCCTACAGAGAATGAGGGTCTTCCTCTCATTTCTTCAATTTTATGGAATATGTTCAGCTTCTCTCTCTCTTCTCTTTATTGCCCTTCTTGGACTAATTCCATCTATACCTCCCATCATGTCTTTTTTTAAATAGCATTTGAATTTTTAAATTGTTCCCTTTGGGGATCCATAATGGAAAAAAAAGGTCCTTTCATTTAATTGGGAGCTGCATTTATAATGGAAGGAGTGCTGTATTTAGAATGAGAGAATCCAAGTTCAAAATCCAGCTCTGCTTTTTCCTGATGGGATAATAAACTAAATTGTTACGTTATTCATTTATCTCTTAATAACCATAACAATCTGCATATAGCCCTGTAGAGTTTAAGAAGCATTTGTAAACATTATCTCATTGGGTCATACAGGGACCCTTCAAGATGATGCTACCTGGATTATTTTCCCTATTTGACAGAAAAAGAAACTGAGCCTCAGAGAACTCAAGGGACTTGTTCACAGTCCTATATCCAGTCCGCACGAGTAGCAAGAGTTTAACCTCACGATAGAGATTCTTCAAATGAAAGAGATAGGAAAACATTGCTTCCCAGATTCAAAGCCCTTGAAATTTCCATGGTTGTATATTTTTAACTGTTTGTGTTGCCGATGTTTCTCTCACACACACACACTCACACACACTTTGGAATATATTTAAAAAGTAAAAGAGTTGGAAAGCTTGTGAAAAGACATTCACAAGGGTCTCTTAGGATTTATGATGAGTCATTTGAAATGGTAAACTGATCATATTTTTCTGAAAACATCTTTTAGCTATGCTAATGGAAGAAAAAGACTGAAGGGGAATTTGAAAGGACTGGATATCTACAAAAGGGTTGGAGAGTCAGTCTGCCCTTTTTGTTTGCATATCAATTAACTAATCCATAAGCATTTGCTCCTATGTGTCTACCATCTTCAAGCACCAGGATTAAAAATAGAAATAACTCAATTCCTGCCCTCAAGGAGCATAAATTCTATCACAACCAGAATACTATTTAAATCTAATTCTATTAGATGAGGAAAGAAAGAGTGTCTGAAGGTGGTTGAGGTGAGACAGGTGGTAAGTTATTTATGGGAAGATGGTTTATCCTGATAAGGAGATTTGGGGGGAAATGTCAATCTTATGAACTTTCTAATATCTAGCAGGTGAATGTTTCTGGCAATGTACCCACCAACACTGCTGTTAGTATTCTCAATGAGGGTTTAAGTGTGTACACACACACACACACACACACACACACACACACACACACACAGACATAGTAACTACTAGACTACTGATAGTTTACTCTCTAACCTGATAGTTTTGAATTGTTAAGATTCCACCCTTTCCACTTATAGGCTGTGTGGTTTAGGTAAGTTATTTGCCCTTTCTGAGCCCTAGTTTACTCATCTGAAAAATGGGAATAAATGCAGTTATAGGGCCAACCCCATGAGTGTTTTGTTAGGCTCAAATGCGATAATAGGCTGGAAAGTACTTTGAAAGCTTTATAATGCTGCATAATGTCATAGAAATATCTGTTGTGACCATAACATGTAGTAGGAAAATTAAAACAAAGTTAGTTTGAAAAAAATAATACTAATATTGCTCTCAGCATAAAATTGAGCACTCAAGAGACTAGCTTGCTAGTGAGGGATTCTGTCCAGAATGGGAAGACATATGGATGAAGTGCTCTGCAGGGCTGTAGTAAATGACCCCTTTTCTAGCTATATCCAAACCATGTCATCTACTCTCCACTGTAGCCATCTATCTCCTCCTGTTCCTGCCCCTTCCTCAGCCTTTTTCCTAGATCCCTGAGCTCTGATTGACTGACTTTTGACTCATCCTGCCTGGCCATTATATCACTTTTCAGTCATTTCCAAAGCTGTACCCCCACCTCTCACTTCACTCTTCTCTTTATATATTGTCTTTCTCCATTAGAAAATAAGCTCATTAAGTTTGGGACTTGCTTGTTTAATTGTACTTATATCCCAAGAGTTTACTTACACAGTGTTTAATGAACACTTTTTCATTCATTTCATTTGTTGATTGATTTATTACATATTATAGATCCTTTGGTAAACAGCTTTAGATGCATAATGAGATTATTTAAGGATGGGGAGATCTAGGGAGAGAATATGATATAAGCCAGAAACTGACCCGTGGAGAAACCCAGTGGAAAAATGTTGACACCAGACTTTAAGTGATTAAGTTATATATAATACAGTAGGAAAATGACACATAGGTTCAAATCTCCATTCTGTCATTTAATACTTCTGTAACTTTGAGCAAAATTACTTAACTTTGGTCAAGGGATATGAAAGGTCAAGGGATATGAACAGACAATTTTCAGATGATGAAATTAAAACCATCTCTAGTCATATGAAAAGTTGCTCCAAATCACTATTGATCAGAGAAATGCAAATTAAGACAACTCTGAGGTACCACTACACACCTGTCAGATTGGCTAAAATGACAGGAAAAGATAACGATGAATGTTGGAGTGGATGTGGGAAAACTGGGACACTAATACATTGTTGGTGGAATTGTGAACAGATCCAACCATTCTGGAGAGCAATTTGGAGCTATGGTCAAAAAGTTATCAAACTGTGCATACCCTTTGACCCAGCAGTGTTTCTACTGGGCCTATATCCCAAAGATATCTTAGAGGAGGGAAAGGGACCCACATGTGCAAGAATGTTTGTGGGGGCCCTTTTTGTGGTGGCTAGAAACTGGAAACTGAAGGGATGCCCATCAATTGGAGAGTGGCTGAATAAATTATGGTATATGAATGTTATGGAATATTATTGTTCTGTAAGAAATGACTAGCCGGATGATTTCAGAGAGGCCTGGAGAGACTTGCATGAACTGATGTTGAGTGAAACAAGCAGAACCAGGAGATCATCATACACAGCAACAACAGTATTACATGATGATCAATTCTGATGGACATGGCTCTCTGCAACAAAGAATTGTCTCAAACCAGTTCCAATTGTTCACTGAAGAAAACCATATGCACCCAGACAGAGGGATATGAAATATGGACCACAACATAACATTTTCATGCTTTCTATTGAGGTTTGCTTGAACTGTGTTTCCTTTCTCTGATTTTCTTTTTTTTCTTGTAGATAGGATTTTTCTTGCACAACTTGTCAAGTATTTCAACATTATTAACATGTCGTGGACTTCCTGCCATCTAGGGGAGGGGAGGGGACTGGGGGTAAGATTTGTAATGGAAAGCTTTGTAAAGATCAATGCTGGGGAACTACCCATACATATGTTATACAAATAAAAAGCTTTAAAAAATTACTTAATTTTTCTAAGCCTTGACTTCCTCATCTGTAAAAAAGTGAAGTGACTAAATGAAGAGGACAAGAATTTATTAAACACCTACTATGTGACAAGCATTGTGATAACCACTTCACAAATATTATATAACTTGATTCTCACAACAATTTGGGGGGGGTAGGTGTTATAATTATTTCTATTTTACAGTTAAGAAAACTGAGGCAGAAGTGATGTGTCTTGCTATTAAATGATTGCAGCTGGATTTAAACCAAGATCTTTCTTACTCCAAGCCTAGAAATCTATCCACTGCATTAGTAGGCTCCTTCCTGGCATATATATTCCAAAGGTTGACAATGGAGCTTTCTTGGTTAGAGAGAGATGGTCTTTTCATGTATAGATGGAACCAGGTGACTGTTAAAGTACCTTCTTAAAGTTTCCACTTGAATCCCATGATTCTGTACTTTAAAGTCTACTTCCATTGCTTACTCCTTGTAAGAAATGATGTTAAGGTGGAAAGAATACTAGATTTAGAGTCAAAATCAGTGAGTCAACAAACAATTTATGTGTGTGAAAAATTTGGGTGGGTAGGTAGAAATCCTCTGATTTCATTGGTAGAAGGAACACTCAATGGGAAAATTTCCTCTATCAACACATCAATATATCATCTATATCACCATTTATAGTCTTAGAAAATTACATGGGCTCACTGGGAAGTGAAATGATTTTCTTGGGATTCCATAGCCAGCTTTAATCAAAGATATAAGTTAAACTCATCTTTCTGACATTAAGACTAGAATGCCATCTCTCTAAAGTAAATATTACATAATATTTGTGTATTTTCATTTCTGTAAGTCACACACACACACACACACACTTGCTGCTTTCACATTTTCCCAACATTTGAGTAAAATTCTAATCAACTTGGAAAAACCCCAGAATGTCTCTTTTGTCAACTGAGACAATTTCTGTCAATGTTTGACATTTATCAGTTTCTTCCTGGGCTTTCCCCTCCTGGAGCTCACAGTCAGTTTATCATCTGCATCAACAGATTTTTTGCAGACCTTGCTCTTCCACTGTCTTATATCAATTTTCATGCTTCATTATGACAGCTAGATGAGAGTGGGGGTGGGAGAAGAGTTGAGACGAAAGGAAATTAAAAGATGTTTTGTCAAATTCACTAGTTCCCAGATCTCTCAGTCTCTGAGAGTTTCACTTTTTGATCTATACTAAATTGGTGCTCAATCTTCACAGTGATAAAAGGAGAAAAAAGTCCACTTTTCATTCAAGCCATTTTATATTGAATCAAAGTGAACCCTGTTGAGAAACAAAAGAGGGAAATCTCCCATGTTCTTTGCTTAATCACATGTAAAATATGAAACAATAGCTTCACCAAGGGCATAGTATTGACATTCAGGAAAAATAAACATGGAAAATGGAGTAGAACAGAACTAAAAAAAAAACACTCAAATCATTATTTCAATGAGGAAATCCCTTCTGGTATTTAAAAATCGTTGTTGGTTTACAAGGACTTAAAATGGGTATTTTTTTTACATTCCTGTATTAGACTCCCTGCATAACAAACCTGATATCTTATTAATATGAAACCACTAATGCTATAATTAGTGTTATGAAGTATTAAAACCATCATCAACTGAGATAATGTGAGATAATCACGGAGATGAGTGAATTATTCAGCCTGAGTCGAAAAGCTCATCTTTTAGTGAATCTAGGAGCTAACCATTCCTTTTTCTTTCCTGTTTCTTCATCCACAAACAAGTACAAATGATTGAGTTTATTTTTCTCTCAGAGGGAAAAAGCACATAAAAGACACAATTCAATTTAACTGACATTTCTTAAGTGTCTGCTAGGAGCAGGACACTGTGCTGTTTGCTGGGTATACAAAGACAAAATAGAAACATTCCCTGCCCTCAAGGAACTTGAAATACGACCTGGAGAAAAAATTAAACCAATAGTACTTACTCTATGTTAGGATGCTAGGCAACAGAAATATGAAGACAGAATTTAAACAGTCCCTTCCCTGAAAAGCTGAAATTCTCCAGGGTTGAGGGAGGAAGAATGGAAGGAGAAGAGGGATAGACACTTTTTTTTAAGATTGGTTCCAAGATTTGAATCCAGGTCACCTGACTCAAATTCAACTAACAATCAGTAATCAGGGACATGAATTCAGACTAGGGATGGGGACTGGATGCCAAGATTTAGGAGTCAGGGCTCAGAGGTACTAGTTTAAACAAGATGGCTGGCAAAATCACCAAGAGAGGGGTAGCTAGGTGGTGCAGTGGTTAGAGCACCAGCCCTGAAGTCAGGAGGACCTGGGTTCAAATGTGGTCTCAGACACTTCCTAGCTGTGTGACCCTGGGCAAGTCACTTAACCCCAATTGCCTCAACAAAAAGCAAAAAAAAAAAAAAAAAAAGGCAAAAAAAAAAAAATCACCAAGAGAGAAAGTATAGAGATATGGAAGAGTCTTGTGAAGTGTTCCTGATTATTAGGATAGATTGGAAGAGAAATGATCCAGCAGAAAACATTGAGGAATAGCCAGAGAAAGAGATCATGTGGAAAGCAAAGAAGAAAGAAGTATCCAGAGACATTCCTACCAATGTACTTCTTCAATCCTAAGAGTTTCTTTTCAAGTAAATGAGAGCCAAATTTAAGATCCAGAATGACTTATTTAAAGTACCTTTCTACTCAAAGTAATGCATTCCCTCATTTTATCTTATAAGATAAAATTTCATCTTATGAGATGAAATTTAAAAGATAAAAATGTGAAATTTTACATTTAGATTTTTTTTAAGTCAACATCATGGCTACACAGAGCAGTTAATCTTATCAGAGTGAAGGTTCACACCCTAACCTCAAATAATCAACAATCAATAGAAGATAGACTTAGTGAGGATTTTTAAATGTTTAAAACAAGATTGTTTACATCCTGTGCTTCATTTATCAGGTATGAACACCTCTTTAATTAGGCTTAGAAACTCCAGTGATTAGGGCACCAAATTAACTATAGCCTTTTTGTTTGTTTGTTTTTTTAAGGCTTTTTATCTTCAAAACATATGCATGGATAATTTTCAACATTCACCTTTGCAAAATCTTGCGTTCCAAATTTTTCCTTTCTTTTCCCCCACCTCCTTCCCTAGAGGGCAAGCAATCCAATATATGTTAAATATGTGCAATTCTTCTATACATATTTCCACAAATATCATATTGCACAAAAAAAAATCAGATCAAAAAGGAAAATAAATAGAAAGCAACAAAAAGCAAGGAAACCACAACAAAAAGAGAAAAAATATTATGTTGTGATCCACATTCAGTTCCCACAGTCTTTTTTTTCTGGGTGAAGATGGCTCTCTTCATCACAGGACCATTGGAACTGGTATGAATCATGTCATTGTTGAAGAGAGCCATGTCCATCAGAATTGATTATATTGGGGGCAGCTAAGTGGTGCAGTGGATAGAGGACCAGCCCTGAAGTTAGGAGGACTTGAGTTCAAATCTGGCCTCAGACATTTAACATTTCCTAGCTGTGTGACCCTAGGCAAGTCACTTAGCAAGGAAAGAAATAAAGGAAGGAAAGAAGGAAGGAAGGAAGGAAGGAAGGAAGGAAGGAAGGAAGGAAGGAAGGAAGGAAGGAAGGAAGGAAGGAAGGAAGGAAGGAAGGAAGGAAGAATCGATCGTAATATAATCATGCTGCTGCCATGTACAATGATCTGGTTCTGATCCTTTTGCTCAGCATTAGTTCATGTAAGTCTCTCCAGGCCTCTCTGAAATCATCCTCCTGATCATTTCTTATAGAACAATAATATTCTATAACATTTGTATACCATAACTTATTCAGCCACTCTCCAATTGATGGGCATCCACTGAGTTTCCAGTTTCTTACCATTACAAAAAGGGCTGCCACAAACATTTTTTGCCCATGTGGGTCCCTTTCCCTCCTTTAAGATCTCTTTAGAATACAAACTCAATAGAAATACTGCTGGATCAAAGGATATGCCCACTAACCATAGCCTTTTAAGTATAAGCAGCAATTTTCATAGGAATCTCATCCAAACATGGAATAATCTAGTAGTGAAGGATTCCAAGCTCACTTGTACTTTAAGAAAACAGTTTCTTATGCTTGTAGCAGAGGACATAAAAGGAAGACAGATGATTGTAGAAGCAATGTTAAATTCCCCATTTCCCACTGACCATGCTATCAGAGAGACTGGAACAATGGGATCCACTGTATCTAGCCAGGAGCAAAAAAAGAAATACATACTCATGACAAACATAGGGAAGTCAGCAAACAAAAAGTTAGCCATCCAAAAGAAGATAACAAGTTAAAGAAATGTTTAGTCCTTGCATCTGAGAAGTAATGGTTATAGACTCTATGAAGGCAATGCCCCTTGGAGACTGGGGGAGAATGACATCAAAGAGAAACTTAATGAAGACTGCAAGAAGGAAAAATAATTTCAAATAATGAGGAGTTGTGAATTGCCTCCTTGCCATATGCATTTTCTACATGTATGTTTCACTACTTTTGTACATTAATTTCAAGTCCACTCTTTCCAGGTATCTAATATTTTCATGAACACAGTATCCCAGATTTTAGGGAGATACATCTTTTAATTATTCTTTTCTAAGGCTAACTGGATTTAGTTGACTTATGTTAATGGGAAGTACATGGGTGGGGGGTCATGAGAAAAAATACTTGTGATATGGCTCTTCAGAGTTATCCCTAGAAACTTGAGAGTAGTAGTAAATGTTCTCTGGCAATCCAGTCCACCACTATGAGTGGTATTTGGAGAAGTTTCTCCAAGATGGATACTATAATCTGAAAAAAAATTGAGAAGTTTTAAAGAACTGTCATCTTGATACATCAGCAGTGTGATATGGCAGATTTAAGTGATCTTAGGCTTCATTACAAGGGTTATATCTATTAAACTTGAGATGTGAAAGTACTGATCTATTCTTCCTCCTGGCTCAAAGCAAATTTGAGATATCATGATCTGGACATCATAAATTAGAAAAGACATCATTAAATTGGTAGAAAGGAAACATACATATTTTTAAGTCCCTACCATGCATCAGGGACTATGCTAAAGGCTTTACTGATATTATCTCATTTAATCCTCACCACAATCTTAGAAAGCAGATGCTGAAGAAACTGAGGTCAGTTGGTAATTAAATGATTTGAAACAGGGCTCACAGCTACTTAGTGGCTGAAGTCCCATTTGAACTCAGGTCTTTCTGATTGTTGGCCCAGGAGTCTCTCCACCAAGCTACCTAGCTACCTCTAACTGAAGAGTGTACAAAGGAGGCAAGAATGGTTCAGGGGCCTGGACATCTAGTATATAGGGAAGAACTGCTGGACTTGTCCTATTTGGGTCTAAAAAGCAATGAGTGGTGGTTTCAGGGAAACTAATTAGAGTTTGACATAAGGACTAATTTTTTTTTTATAATTAGAGTAATCCCGAAGTTGAATGGGGTATCTTGAGAGATAATGGGTTCCACCTCAATGGAGGTCTTCAAGCACAGGATAGATTATCATTCATCAGACATAAAGTAGAGAAATTCTAATTTAGATATGTGTGCAACTGGATGGTTACTGATATCCCTCTCAACCTCATGATTGACATGAAACCAAGGGGGGAAATTGGCTCCCATCCCATTGCTCACACCTCATAAAAGCAACATTCAAGAGTTATTTTTAATATTTCAAAGTTTTGGAGTTCAGCATTATTTCCTTATAGAGAAATGTCAATATTACACTAAATAAGTAAGGCAGCTCAAAGCCTGAGAGGTTTTTTCCCAGTCATACTTAGTGTGATAGAGACGGGAATGTGAGCTAGGAAGGTTAAGAAAGATGCTCCCTTTGCTCTTATTAGAGTTCACAAGTGTGACAATGCACAGAACTTCTTGGAATTCAAGTGAACCCTGTAGCCCAACTTCCTCAGAGTTCCTGTTGGGTTCTTTTCAGCACAGCCTTTTGAAATGGGTTCTGGGGGTACAAGGTCTTAATAAGGTTTTAATTTGGAGTTATAAGAACTTTCTTAGCCTAAGTCAGATAGAGACTATAGCTAAAGAAATTGATTCTATTAGTAGGAGTTCAAAACGCAGACCAAATGTCAGAGGTCTCTCTTTATAGAGATGACTGTTCTATTTTCCCAAAGAATTTGGTCCCCAGAGGTGAAGACTGGGTCAAAAGAGAGCTCTCTTTATGTTTTCCTAATCCAGTGACTAGGAGATAAGATGCTTGAGATCCAGAAACTGGCCTTTGGGCTCTAAGCTAAAAGATCAATGTCAAAACTTGCTCCTCCTTTTATGAGGAACCCAGGTAAAGGTTTCTTTTATTTCCAAATTGGTGACAGCAAAGAAAAGTGGGGAACAAAATGAGTGCCCAATGAGTAGCAGAGACTCCATGCCCAGCAGGGATCAAGGTAACCAATAAGCACAGTGGAGAAAAGGCCAAGTAGGATTGTCATGATGGCATTCCTTTAAGACAATGGTGTCTCTGAAGCATCAGAAACATGTATTCCCTCCACATGTATGTGCTCTGGCCACACGTGTAACCTTTGTGTGTAGCTTTCATGCATGATCCTTACCACAGATTGCCTTTGTGAGAGAGTGTATACTAGGTTTATGGGGAGAAAGTACTATTACTATGATTACTTTGCATGGGATACAAGTTTGTTAAACATTTTTGCTTTGAATTAATTATGTTCCCTGCCGTGACTAGCAATGGTAAACATATTGCTGGGTGCTTATGAATTTTGAATAGCTTATAAGTTTGAATAGATATGGACCCACTGAATACTTTGAATCCGGGAGTGTACTGGGGATGCTCCAGATACTATTATCTCCTGAAGGACTTAGAAAACTAATTATAGTGTAAACATTAGACTACCTTGACACTTAACCATAAAATTGTAAAGTTCGTGAGGACAAACTTTATACAGGTCTGCCACTCAGATATGTGTGTGTGTTTCCAGATAATATTTTTAATAAAGATCTTATCTACATAAAAATTGATTGAAGATATTTTACAAAATCAATGGGCTCATGTGATGTGTACTGATTTATTGATGGAGATTTAGAATAATTAGCCTACAACATTTTCCTTTTCATAAATATTATGATATAAAAAACATTGCATTGCAACAGACAAAATGACTTTATAAATTTGGATTACTATTGTAGCAGTGAGATGTGTAGGATGTTCAGGGAGGATGAATACTTTTACTGTGAGGGCTTGTCATTCTGCTTTTAGGAAAGTGCATCCATTTTTTGATGTCTACCTTTGACCTAACTTTTACTTGTGGCTCTGAGAAGCTGTAGCATGCACAATGACCACACCCTGGTAAGTCTTGGGCTAAGCCAGGTTGAAAGCACCCAACAACAGGACTCAAACCCATCACTGAAATAGGAGGATATCTACCTCAAACATGTGAAGTCTTTCTCTGGAAGAATGGGTAGAGGAAAACATTTTGTTCCAGTGACCCCAAAGGTGGCTGAAGCTGGCTCTGAGGGTTACTTAGAGCTCGTTCCAAGGTCATCCACTGCATCCTGGGCCTTTGCCAATCATCCTGGCTTTTGTCCTGCATGATTTTGTGCAGTTTTGCCTCACTTAAATTCAATTCAAGAACAAGTCAAGACATAATATCATGATGATGTCACCAGTTCTCTTCAAAATACCCAACTATTACAATCCACACATCTACTCCAGTCCCAGTTCTGTGCAGTGTGAGCCACCATTGATATTTAGAATAAATCTCCCCTCCTTTCCATCTTTCCTGCTGTTTGCAACACAATTACTCAGATATTCCAAGAAAATGGTTTACTGTAACAGCTTGCCTCACTCCTACACTGCCAAAGACCCTCACTATGTCCCAAATATCATAGCTTCATTTTCAGAAAATATTTGATAGCTGCTACTCAGTAATTCAGCTCACTGTCATTCCCAAATAATACATATTCCAAGAAGAAGCATACATGTTGAGCTTTATGCAATAGCTTGAGTCAAAGAAGAAAATACAGTGAATAAAAATGATATTATAAATCAGAACTTTGTTTTTAGCCCATTTCTTATGAAAAGGAACTTCAAAGTAAACCCCAATAGTGACCTTTGTTTTCATGAAATAGATCATTTTAAACATCATTTGGGTGCATCTGACACTAAAGTTTCCTATTAGTATCATTTGTTGTATTGATAGTGCAAATAAACCATGAGTGGAACTTTGATACTGTCTTTACATTTCTGTTTTATGAAACCTTAGATACAATAACTTTCTTAAAATTAAAATAATTACTTTATATTGAGAATACAAAATATATCAAAATTTTATAATTTAAGAAAATGAAATCAAGTGGAACTTATGTTTCAATTAATAAAAATATTTCATAATTAAAATTGTAATAATTATGAATATGGAAATATGTTTAGAGAAATAGCACATGTTTAACCTATATTGGATTCCTTGCTGTCTAGGGCAGGGAGGAGAAGAGAGGGATGGAGAAAATTTTGGAACTCAAGGTTTTGCAAAGTTGAATGTTGAAAACTATCTTTGCATGTATTTGGAAAAATAAAAAAAAACTATTTAAAGCCAAAAAATGGCAATATAACCTTGCAGGGAGGGTTATATTGCTGTTTATGACAATTTAAACATGGAATATCAGATTAAAATATCTAGTCCACATAAAACTATTCCATCCCCAATATAGCAGAAGACACTATCCTAGATAATTTGATGAGCTAACTTGTATTATCTTGTATATAATCTGTTTATAAGCAGTTGTTTGCATGTTGTCTCCCTATTAGATGGTGAGCTTCTTGAGCTCATGGATTATCTCTTGCCTTTCTTTGTTTTTAAGAGACACCTAGTTGTACCACAGTAGACAGAGTGCTAAGTTCAAATCCTGCCCTCCAACACTTGCTGGTTATGTGTTCATATACTTAATGTTCAAGATACTTAATCTTTCTCCTCTTCCATGTCCTCACATAATAGTGCTTCCTTCCCAGACCTGTTGTGGGGATTAAATGAGATAACATATGTAAAACATTTTGCAAATCTTGAAATACTGTGAAAATGTTAACTGCTGTTATATTACCACTAGTTTTATCCTCTGTCATTTGGGAGCAGGAGGGAAAGAGGGACTTAGAATAGGAGCATGACATAAATTCAACACTTCAGTCTAGAGTGAAGATCCAGAATGCCACATTAGGGACTTTGTGAGTCCCCTCCAAAACATTCTGGGACAGGAGCCAAAGCAACCCTACAACAGCTTCCTGGGACCGCTTGGATAGTCATGCCAAGGAAAAAGTCTCATGACTGAGTCCAGGGGACATTTTTGGTTGGGGGAGACTCAAAGGTTCAGGTCAAAAAAGGATTTTTTTCTCTCCTAACCATTTTCCACCTTCAATTCCAGAGTAGTCTGTCCAAGAGGGTTGAATTAAATTGCTCTGATAAGGCTCAATTACTCATCCTGATGGAATTGGGAGTGAAGACCAATCTTGATGGGACAACCAACCTTAAATTTCCTCAAATTTGCACCACATAATCTAGAGCATTTGATTTCAATTTCTGGGTTAATTTCAATGTATTCACATTTCCATACCTAATATAAAATATTCCACATAAATAAAGTAACATTCACTTAGCCATTCAGATCATTAATAAGTCTTGTTTTATTCTGCATCTTTCATTTTTTAATCTTAATAATATTTTGTGTCTACCATAAGTAGGATCATTCCAAGCAAAGAGCCCCTGGAGCAGAACTTGCCCAAGTCTAAAAGTGTTATGTATTATGTCATTAAAATTCTTGTATGCACACCTCCTGACACATAGTAGGTGCTTGGTAAATGTTTATGGATTTGGATTCCAAATTTCATAGAATTTTCATCCATTTTTCCATTGAAAGTTCTTATTTTATATAAAAGTCAATTTTCCATTAGAAAAATGACCTGAAAAACTGATGCGGCTGAATCATAGATATTTTTAAAACACTTTAAGGTTCAAAAATACTTTATATATATTATCACATCTGGCTCCACAAAACTTATAGAGGTCAGAATTCATTTAGCTTGACTATGCATATTTGGTAGCAAAAGTTTTGGATTTTTTTTCCTTTTTAAATTGGAGTGGATGAGAGAGAAAAGAAATACTTAATAATTGAAAAATGAGATAAAATTTAAAAACAGTTCTGTGAGATGCCTTTGCTTTCAGTCTTTTCCTTCTTTGAGATCTTTTGCACACAGAATGGGAGAATGATGTCTCTTCTCAAGAACTTCACGAGTTCCCTATTACCTTGGGGATAAGATTTAAATTCCTCTTTTTTCTTTTAAATTTTTTACAACTTGTGCCCAATTAATCTTAACAGCCTCAAAGAACATTTCTCCTCTTATTTCTCTCTCTAGTTGAGTTAAGGTGGTTTTCTCTCTGTTCTTCACAAAAAAATATTCTTATTTCTCACTCAGTGCCTTTGTAATTGCTGGTGCCCATGCCTGGAATTCATTCCATCCTTACCTCCACCTCACAGAATCTCTTTTAAAATTTCAATATGTAGCTTAAATGGCAGCTTCTATATGAAGCTTTTTCTAACATCTACCCCACTAACAACTACTGACCTTTCATTAACTGTTGCTGTTGTTCAGTCATACCTGACACTTTGTGAACATATTTGGGGTCTTCTTGGCAAAGATACTGGAGTGGTTTGTCATTTCCTTCTCCAACTCATTTTAGAGATGAGTATACTGAGGCAGACAGGGTTAAGTGATTTGTCCTGTGTTACACCAATTTGAACTCAGGTCTTCCTGACTCCAAACTGGGAGCATTATCCACTATGACTCCTAGCTACTTTTTATCAATTAATTACATTTTATTTATTCTGTATATATTTCATTTACTTTATTTATACATGCACATTATCTTCCTCAATAGAATTCAAACTCCTTGAGTAGTAGGGGCTTAATTTCATGTCTCTGTATCCCTAGAGATTAGCACAGTACCTTGT
This sequence comes from Myrmecobius fasciatus, assembly GCA_023553655.1. Lineage (NCBI taxonomy): Eukaryota > Metazoa > Chordata > Mammalia > Dasyuromorphia > Myrmecobiidae > Myrmecobius > Myrmecobius fasciatus. The sequence continues at coordinate 364,156 of JAJPUD010001576.1, forward strand.
ATATAGTAGACACTTAGTGGCTTAGTGATTTGATTATAAAGAGTAATAAATAAACTCGATATAAACCTAAAGGCAAACAATCACTTGGTCAAAAATGGCTACTTTAAATCTTGTGATTGATGATGTGTGGAATACTTTGTTGAGTATAAAAGTCTAGAAATACACAAGGTTTCTTTGCGGTAGAGTGTTTTCATAGCAATTGCTCAGAAATCAAAACTGAGGAGAGGGCTAAGCTCCCTGCTAAATATATCCAAGTATTGGATTAGCAGGTAAAATGAGAATCACACTTTCAATAACTCTTGAGCAAGTGTGAACAAGTGGATACATTCCCAAGGCTTTGAATGATGTAGGTTTTACCACTTCCTTTTGCCATGTAATTTCATATTTTTGACATGAAAAAAATAAACCCCCAATACAAAGCATTTGCTTTTAAGCAAATCCAGTGTATTTTTACTTTGTCCTCAATGCTGTCATCCAATTTGTTGTAATTGACAACAGCCTTACTTCCCTTTTCTCCTTTACCAAGATGGTACCAACCACAGAACTGACAAATTCCAGTGTCATTTAATTTCATTGCATGGCTTTGTTTTTGGCCATCACCTGAATCTTACCCTTATTTCTTTAAGAAAGAAAAGGGAAGAAAGAAAACTAAATGGAACTATAGTAATATGAGCAGCTTCAGCTAATGTGCCTTCATTTTTTCTTAATCCTTTCTTGGAGAAGAGGCAATATAGTATATTCGAAAATGATTAGTAGTTAGGAAACCCACATTCTAGTCCTAAACTTTATCATCTACTAGCAATGTGACGTGAGGCAAATGTCTTCACTTAGAATCATCCAAGAACAGGAGGGCTAAATCCCTCATTTTGTAGACAAGGAAAGTTGAGATTCAAAGAGAAATCACTTCATAGTGATTTGTCCAAAATCACATAATAGTATTGAGTAGGTGAAGTGCTCTGATTCCAATTCCATTTTTCTTTCCATTTCCTTGTTTTTAAAAAAAGGTCAGGCAAAGTGATCTCTGAGATACCCTCTAACTCTTATATCCTATGATCTGGATAGGAAAGATGCTCTAAAAGTCATTCTTCTATAATACCAACAGTATCTTTGACACTTTTCAAGCCCAAGGCCACTTCATGGTCCAGTCCCAAAGAGTCTTCACTATCTTGCTAGCATTCTCTGCTCTCTAATCCTTCAATGTCTCTAAATTTAAAAAAAATTTAATTTAACTCCTAACTATGGAATTGTTGGGTAGAATGAACACATCCTTTTCATACCTTACTTTTGTCAAAGAATTCAGAACTAGCTGGGTTTTTTTTTTCTCTTGTGCAGGCCAAAAACTGAGGTAGGAACTAAATATAACATGCTTTCTTTAGCTGTTTATGGGAGACAGCTTAGTATAGGAAAATGGCACTCTGAAGTGGGAGTCAGGAAGTCCTGGATTTGAATCCTACATTATTATCTGTGGGATTCTGGACAAATCATTCACCTCTTCCAACCTTGGTTTCTTTATCCATAATATAAGTAGATTGTTTTGGGAATCAAATGAGATAACATTTGTGAAAGCACTTTATAAACTTTAAAGTTCTATATAGCTAATCTCTGTGGTTGAGTAATGCTGAGTAAATAATTATATTTGTTTATTTTTAAATATCTCTTTATAGATTATAAATAATAGGTTTAGTTTATATATGTCTTTTAAAAAAGCTCCCATAATTTCCCCCAGTATCTCTCCCCTTTCTCTTCCAAAGAAAAATTATTATGTGAGTAAATAATTGCATTTAAATAATAAACAAAATGAAATCAATTCAATTAAATAAATAAAAATGCATTTTAAATGATCCCTACAGAGGTCAGAAATGAGTCTCCTTCCTTTCAAGAATAGAAGAAAGAGATGTTAGTTGGTATTATTATTTTTCCTGTCCCTCTGTGGGTCCCACTTTATATGTCTGGCTCAATTAGTGTATATTTGATTTCAGATTGTTAAAAGATCCCCAGTCCAAAAGGCAACCTGCTTATCTAAAAGCCTATTGAAAATTTCCTACCGGCTTCAAATATCTGTCATAAAATGGAAGCAGAGTAATTCAGTAAAATGAACATTTAACTGGAGCATGTGGCTCTGGGTTCAAATTCTGTTTCTGTTGCCTACTACATTTGACTTTTAGCAAGTTGCTGAATCTTTTTGCTTCCTCAAGGTCCTCACCTACAAAATAAATGGATTGAATTAGATGATCTTTGAGGTCCTTTTCACCTTGAGGGCCATGATACAGTGATCCTAGAGTATTATTTGAGATAACAGAATCCTTCAATGATTTGGGCACATGTAATTCTTGGATGCTTGAAGTACCCACTTTTCAAAAATGTCCAGAGGCCCAGAAGCACTTAGGAGCTATTAAAAGTATTTCTATTTCTTTAGGAGCTGAATGTCTAAATTTTAGGACGACACACAGAGCCTTGAGGTAATCCCAGCAGCCTTAGGCACACTCTTTATGAATTGACATCCAGGAAGCTGAAATCATCTTGCAGTTGAAGCCTGCTCAATAACTATCTACCTTTGGCACTGAAGAGAAACCCTTTACAAAGTGTTCCAATCGCTGACGAGCCTGCAGTAATGCTTGTTAGCGTCTTGCTCTGGTACACAGAAAAATTGATTCTTTTAAGAAGCCAAATTATTTTTGTATTTGTTCCCTTTCAGGCAGAGTAACCCCATTCTTTTTCCTGGTCAGTTTCTTTACCAAGGCCTAGTTGAGAAAAGCCACCGGGTCTTATTGTTGGTTGCAAATGCACCAGGCAGAGACAGTGGACTCTGATTAAAGTTTAATTCTTCACTAGAGAGTCATCTGAGTGTGACCTATTATGATCAGCAAAGTGCTTTCCATATGAAGTATGGGGAGCTGTCAGCTTCTTTAATTTGCTGAAGTAGCGCACTTGGAGGCTACTGGGTAATTTGTATTGAACTTTAAGTACAGGCTGCCTTTTTAGTCCAGAAAGAATGTATTCTTCATCTTTTGGGAGATCTTGCAAATCTCCTAAAGCATTTAGTCCCATTCTTCAACATCTCCAGTTGAGAGGAAAGGCCCTGAGACATAGAATACAGAGAATATTTTCTTGTAGTATCGAAGGGATTTACTAAAATGGCAATTCAGTGGCCAGAGAGAAATCTTGGTACCTTTCAACTCTTACTTACCTAGCTCCTAGAAGCTACCCTGAAATTGCAAGTTTTATCCATTGGGATGAGGTGGAAAGAAAATCGACTTCAATACCTCCATTTTGAAAGCACCTCCATTGAGGGGCTTGAAAGTAGAAAATGAAGGGAAGATCTGTTTGGGGAAATAAGGCTGGCTTTATGAAAAGAGATTGGTTAATTTACCCTATATAATCAATCATTTATTTGTACATGTGTAGTATTTGCCAGGAAGGGCAGTATTTACTAAAAATATGATTACAAGTGTGACAGTCTCTATCCTCAAAGATTTTATATACCACTGAGGCTAAGGAACATTGGAATACATTTATGGATAAGTACATACAGGTTATAAACAAAATTAATGTAAATTTATTTTAGTGGAGGTGAGGGTCACCAACAGCTTGTAAAGTCAAACTTCTTGACATAGTGCTTAAGCTGAGCCTTGAAGGAAGCTACTGGTTCCAAGAGTAGGAACACAAAATTTAAAATAAAGAGAAAAGAGAAATAATGGGAAAAAGAAGCAAGTAAACTTAGAAATACCAGATCTCAAACTATACTACAGAGCAATAATCATCAAAAAAATAATTTGGCACTGGTTAAAAAATTAGAGATGTTCATCAATGAAACAGATTAGGTATATAACATACAGGGGGAAAAATGAACTTAATAGTGTTTGATAAACCTAAAAAAAAAAAAACTCAGATGCTGGGGTAAAGATTCACTATATGACAAAAACTGCTGAGGAAACTAGACAGCACTTTGGCAGAAAATAAGCTTAGGTAAGTATCTTATATTATATATTAAGATGAGCTTCAAATGGGTATATGACCTAGGCATATGAGGTCAAATCATAGGGGGAAAATTCATTTCCAAACAAGGGATAGAAAGAGAGAAACACAACATTTTTGATTAAGTAAAATATTTGCACAAATGAATCCAATGCAGATAAAGTGAGAAGTGAAATAATTTATAGGGAAAAATATTTGAGGAAAGTTTTCTGATGAAAGTTCATAAATAGCAGACTCAAATTTGTAAAAACAAGAACCAATCTAAAATCGGTCAATTATCAGAGTACAGGAACAAACAGTTTTCAAAGAGAAGAAATTCAAGCTATTTCTAGCCCTATGAAAAGTGCTATAAATCACTAATAATTAGCAGAATTTAAATTAAAGCAGCTGTAAGATTTTACTTCACACCCACTACATTAGCAAAAAAAAATAGTTTCCCATTTTATTTATTTATTTTAGGGTAGGCATGTATATATTTCTATATAAATCATATTGGGGCAGAAAAATCAGAATAAAATTGAAAAGTCACAAGGAAAAAAGTGAAAATAATATATATTGATCTATATTTAGCATCCATAGTTCTCTCTCTGGATGCAGATGGCATTTTCCCACTCAAAGTTTATTGGGATTTCCTTGGATTGCTGAATTGTTGAGAAGAATCAAGTCTAAAATGATAGATTTCAAAGGGTTACATGGAAATGGTTTCATTGCTATAATGTTGATGGAATTCTGAATTGGTACAACCATTTTGGGAGGCAATTATAATCAATGCCCAAAGTGTTAATAAATTCTGCATAGTCTTTAACCACAGCAATTGCTCTACTGGACTCTACCCAGAGGAGATCACAGAAAAGGAGAAAGGATGAAAATATTTAAAGCAGTTCCTTTTATACTGGCAAAGAAGTGAAAATTAAGGGGATGTCCATCAATAGGAGAACAATTGGGAAAATATGATGTAGAAATACAATGGAAAATTATTGTGTTATCAAAAAATGAAGAAAGAGAGAAACCTGGAATATTGTAGAGACTGATTCTAAATAAAGTGAGCAGAACCAATAAAATAATCAATAGTACTATCTCATCTTGGAAAAAAATTTTGAAAGATTTAAAATCTCTGATTGATGCAATAATCTGTCATGATTCCAAAAGACTGGTGATGGAGAATGCTACACATATTTTAAGGGAGAAGTAATGGACTCAGAAGCAAAATAAGACACATTTTTGGAAATGAACAATATAGGATTTTTTTTACTATACTTCTTTGTTATAAGGATTTTGTTGATCTTCAGGTAGGGAAATGTGGGAAGAAGAAAAAAATATCTGATGATAGAAAAAAAATACAATTTTATTTAAAATTTTATCACTGTATAAAATCTTTTTTTAAAATGGTTTCAAATGAGAACAAAAATAATTTCTAAAAGAACAGAGATGTAATTGACGCCATGTGGAAAACCCAACTTGTCATAGGCCAAAAGTCAACGACCAGGATGTGTATAGATGGAAGGGATGAGATGGCACTTTCTTAAAGTTGACAGCTGGCACTACTCTTTGGTGGTCCTGTGACATAACCTTCTGTTTACATGCCCTGACAACAGTGGACTAGATCAAAGCTAGCATATGGTCCATAGTCATTCACTCAATAACCACAATGAGTTTTCATCCATCACAATTTGGACAAGTATGCTTCTTGGCCAATAAGCATGTGGTCTTTTTGTACAGAGCATGAATCTCCCAAGTCTGTCCCTTTGATTTGGATCAGCTATTGTGGCTGAGATTAACATGAAAAACTTATTTAAAACAAAGTTATTGGATGGGAGAAGGAAGTATGAGGTTTTTATTGTTATTTTTTCTACAAATCTCTTTTAAAAAGTATCTTAAAACCCACAGCTATCAACAGCACCGAGGCCAGCTGCTTGTGGGTTACATGATAGTGTAGCTCTAGGTTTGTTCAGGTATAGGTGTGGTAGAATAGAAAAAAAAAGTCACAAAAAGGGACTCGAATCTTTTTATTCTTAATTACACTCCTTTCGTAAAACTTTCCCATGAAGAAAAAGTCATCAAGGAAAAATACTTAAAGCAAAGAATATGGATCAATATTTTGTTTATCATCAAGCTAAAACCCAAATGGAGTCATAAAGAATCAGGCTTGCGTGAACAACAGCAGCAATAATAACAAACTGCCTTGTGTTCTCAGGTCTTTGCTACCAAAACAAAATGAGAAAGAAAGAAAATTATAAAGAAAATTCTGGTCTAAAATTAAGGTGTTTATCCTGAAACTGAGAGGTTTATTAGATTATAGATTTAGAGTTGGAATGGATCGCTGTGGTCTTAAAAAGCTTCTGGCTTTTTTCATGCTGTAGGCCTTTACAGTCTCTGTCCAACAGGTTGTCTATTCCCCCTTTCCTGTTAATCTCTTATTTCTGTCCTGCCTCTTCTTTGAAATTTTCCCATATTTAAATTTTTAGATCTAGAAACAATCAATGTCAAAAGTCAGTTTCTGCCCTCAAGGAACTTACAATCTAATAAGGGAAAATGAACAGCATGTCTCCATTGAAGATATATGAGATAAATGGATTAGTGTGAATAAATAAGACCTATATTTCTTTCTTTCCAGATATATGATTAATATGCTAAGAAGGCACTGGAAGATGTGATGGACCCGGATACAACTTTTGGGGTGACTACAGTAGAGGGAAGGCTCAGGGGTTTCTTTATCAGGAACTGTCTTCAAGTATTTAAAAGGCTATTACATAAAAGATGGCTTCAAAGTCCTCTGCTTGGTCAGAAAGGGTAGAATTGAGAACAGTAGGTGGCAGTTACAAAGGGGCAGATTTTGATTTGATGTAAGGGGAAGTTCCCTAATAATCAGAGCTAGCCAATACTGGGGTGTTCTACTTTAGGGGTGAGTGGGTTCTTTCTCACTGGAGGTCTTTAGGCAAATGCCTTCTATTGGGTATGTTGTATGGAAGACTCTTAAGAGAGAGCTTGAGAGTGTCCTGGTATTGCCTTTTCTGATCATCTTGTGAGCACTTGCCCGCCATATAATAATTTCTTTGGTAAGCATACATCTAACATTCAAACAATTTGGCCAGTCCAACAGAGTTGGACTCTCTGCCCTATGGTTGTAATGCTTGACAAATTAGTTCAAGAAAGGACATCTGGTATCTTATCATGCCAGTTGATCTTCAAAGTCTTCCCAAGACAATTTTTTAAAGCGATTTTTCCTGGTATGGAGTGCTGATTCGCTTTCCCAGTTTCACAGGCATGCAATGAGATCAAGACAATGGCTCCCTAGACCTTCGGATTGGTAGTCAATCTAATACTTCTCTTCTCCTACACTTTCCTTTGGAGCCTCCCACTACTGAGTTATCTCTGACAATGCATGTGGCAATCTCATTATCAATGTGGAAGCTCTGCTGAAGGATTTGAGGATGTTTAGCATGGAGAAGAGAAGATTCTGGGAGTTCATGAGAGCTACCCTCAAGGATCTGAAGACCTGTCATGTGGAAGAGGGATTAGCTTGTACTTTTTGGCCCCAGAGGGAAGAATTAGAAGCAATGGGTGGAGGCTACAGAGAGGCAGATTTAAACTTGAAAAACTCTAAGAATTAGAAGGATCCCAATGTGGAATGGGCTGCCTCAGGATATCATGGCTCCCTCTCATTTGCTCTTGCCAAATAGAGACTCGATGGCAATATATTCTGAATTAAATCACCGATGACTTTGACATTATAGCTTCTGTAGACATGATAAATAACTGATATTTATTCAGTACATCAAAGTTAGGAAATCACTTTACATATCTTGTCTTTTGAATATCCCAGCAACCCTATGCAAAGGTTTTATAATTGCCATTGTACAGATAAGAAAATCAAGGTTCCTAAAACTTGAACAAATACTACTTGTATCATGTAGCTAGTGTCAAAAGCTTTTTCTGCATCTGGTGAGATTATCATATGATTTTTGTTAGTTTTGTTATTGATATGGTCAATTATGCCAATAGTTTTCCTTATAATGAGCCCAGCCCTGCATTTCTGGTATAAATGCCACTTGTTGATAAATTGTAATCTCTTTGCTAAAGAATGATTTTTTTGACAAGGCATTTAAGTGATTCACCCAAGGTCACACAGCTGATTTTGAACTCAAGTCCTCCTGACTCTGGGGCCAGGGTTCTATCTATTGCACCACATAGCTGTCTCACAAGTAAGTGTCAAAAATGAGATTTAAACTTAGATCTTCCTGGAAAAGGCCCTACATGTGCAAGAATGTTTGTGGCAGCCCTTTTTGTAGTGGCTAGAAACTGGAAATTGAATAGATGCCCTTCAATTGGAGAATGGCTGAATAAATTATGGTATATGAATATTATGGAATATTATTGTTCTGTAAGAAATGACCAGCAAGATGATTTCAGAGAGGCCTGGAGAGACTTACATGAACTGATGCTGAATGAAATGAGCAGAACCAGGAGATCATTATACACGGCAACAACAGTACTATATGACAATTAATTCTGATGGACATGGCTCTCTTCAACAATGAAATGTTTCAAACCACCTCCAATTGTTCACTGAAGAAAGCCATATACACCCAGAGAGAGGGATGTGAAATGTGGACCACAACATAACATTCTCATACTCCTCGATTGATGTTTGCTTACATTGTGTTTCCTTTATCTGATATATCGTTTGTGTAGATAAGATTTTTCTTGCACAACAATGACAAGTTTGGAAATATGTATACATATATTCGATTTGCCAATATTTTAACATAATTAACATGTAGTGGATATCCTGCCATCTAGGGGAGGGGTGGGGAGTTGGGGGGAAAAATTTGTAATGGAAAGCTATGTAAGGGTTAATGTTGAAGAATTACCCACACATATGTTATGCAAATAAAATAAAATAAAATAAATTTTAAAAAAACTTAGATCTTCCTAACTAAAGTTCAGTACTTTAGATATTAACACTGACTGTCCCTTGTAAAGGTGATCATAGAACAGCAAAACCTATGTTGGAAAATAGTGTGGAACCAAGAAACAAAAGTGACTAAAGGCTTGTAAATACTTAGAAGCAGCGCATGAAGGGGTATACTAGAGCCAACTCAACTCACCTCTGGAGAGCTGATTGGTAATTTTTTTTTTTTTGCTAAGGCAATTGGGGTTAAGTGACTTGCCCAGGGTCACACCGCTAGGAAGTGTTAAGTATCTGAAATTAGATTTGAACTCAGAACCTCCTGATGTTCTATTCACTGCACCACCTAGCTGCCCTAATTGTCAAATTTTCAATGTAAGCATTTGCAATTCTAAAATTATCCAATGCTACAAATTAGGAGTTTTTTCTTGTTTTGTTGATTTTTTTTTACTTTTGATGGAGAAAAAGTTGATAATGTATATTAAAAGTATATGAAACATACTTCACACACATAGTTACACAGAGATTAAACATTTAGAAGCACTTCCCCACTCATACCTGTATCCTGTGAATACTACAAAGTAGAAACAAGAGACTTAAAGATACTGTACATGACAAACACTGAATACAATTTTAATGAAATAGAAACAATTGGTTATTGACATAGAAGTTATCCAAGAATCAGCTATCTGTATGCAACATCATAAAGGTGAAACTGAATATCAAATTGGAAGAAAGGGTAAAAATGAAAAATACTGCTTTTGCAAACTTCAACTTGGAAAAAAAATGAGAAAAGGAACAAAAGTAAAGGACTATCATAAAAATATTTTAGCAGCTCTTTTTGTGGTAGCAAGGAACTGAAAACTGAGGGGGCATCCATCAATTGGGGAACAGCTGAATAAATTATGGTACGAGAATGTAATGGGATACTAGTACTATGCAGTACTGTAAGAAATGATGAAAGGGATATATGGTAGGAACAATATCCTAATCCCTCCCTTATGCAATTTAGGCTAATTTTTCCTTAAAAGGTTTTGAAACTATCTTCCATTCTTGGTTGGATCAGATGACTAAAAGTTCAGGCTACTGACCTTACTTCCTCATCACCTGAATATAGAGCAGTCACAAACAGCATGAATTCTCCCCTCTATTGCTTGGCCGGTGGATCATGAAGGATGAAGGAGACTTGGGAGCCTTGCTCAGGTGGATCAGTTCAAGATGTCCTCAAAGCCTGAACTTTTGGAATATTTGTCTGTTATGATTCAGTAAATCTTTTTTGGTTATTATTGAATGATCCACAAGAATTACATTCTTTTCCAAAATATTTTTGAAAGTAAATTATCACAATGTCTTAGACAGCTTTACTGCAACATATTCATGATAATGGGGAAACTGGAAACTCAGAAACTGACTCTGCTAGCCAATATTTCAACTCCTTACTAAGACAAAACTTAAATAATAAGGACAACATTGATTTGGAGTATAAACTCTCATTGGTAGAACATTATGGAAGGATGTACTGGCAGGTTATGAGCAGTATCATCTTACAGAACAATTAAAAAAATTTAAGGGTAAATGAGCCAATACAAAGCTTAGCATGACTTCTAGCTATTATTATATTATGTTACGATCCAGCCAGATCATTCCCAAAGCATTTCTAGATGTAAGCACAGCACTCAAGCAGTGAATAGATCTTTAGGTGTTTCTATAGTCATCCATGCTCTTGAAACCAAGAGTAGAACCTCTCCTCATGTAGAAATCCTATTATCTTGACATTTATAAGGAAAGTTTATAAAGGCACATCAAAGGGTAAAGTCGGGGAAAGCATCAGGTTCTAATTAAAAAGAGAAGAATTTTGCTAGAGGTGACACAGTTTAGGAGGTGAAAAAATATTGATGCTCAGGGATTCATTTTTTTCTTTCATTTTTTAAATTAATAATTTATTTTAAAAATCTTTTATTGTTTTAATCAGCCAAGATCTGCTTTCTTGCCCTCCCTCCTCAATTGAAAACACAAGAAAAACAAAATCATTACAAACATATATAATCAATTAAAACAAATTTCCAGATTGATTGTATATATTTCTATATATACATATATATGTATGATGTCTATATGTATGTGTGTGTGTGTATATATACATATATATATATAATCTCATTCTGCAATGAGTTTTTCACCTCTCAGAAAGTGGCTAGCATGTTTTATCATTAGTCCTCTAGATTCCTGTTTGTACATTGTGCTAATAGGAATTAAGCATGGAAATATTCAAAAACATTTATATACCATTACTTTTTAATCTATTCCCCAATTTATGGGCTCCTTATCAGATTCCCATTCTTCAAAGACTCAAAAGAAGCTATAAATATTTTTGTACATCCTTAGATTTTTTTAGTTTAGAACTAATCCCTTCTTTAATCTGGCTTCTCTCTAATTTCATTTTCCCTTCTCCCCTTTCCCTCTAATTTCTGTTGAGTGACATGTATTTCTGTAATATATAACTGTGTGCATATTTATTCTTTCTTCTTTTGACTAGTTCAGATGAGAGTCCAAGTGTCATGTTACCTTCTTCCCTCACCACCCCTCTTTCTTTGTTTAGACATCTACATATATACCTGGATTAAGTGACATCATTTCCCTAACTTTCTTTTATGTCCATTGCCCCAACCACTCCAGAATATATTCCTCTTCCCCTCTCTTTTCATTCTCTTCTTAAAATCTTAACACCATCAAGACATAATAGAACCATTCCTTGTTTAATTAGACTTTCTCTATAAGACATGATGCTAGGGTATCATCTCCCTGTGCTTAAATATAAACAGTTTATGTTTGTTTAGTCCTTTATCATTCTTCATTCGTGTTTGCCTTTTGATGTTTCTCTTTACTCTTGTGTTTGAACTTCAAAGTTTCTCTGACTCTCTGGTCATTTTTATCAGGAATGCTTGGAAGTTTTCTATTTCATTAAAGATCCATTTTTTTCTTTTATAACATTATACTCAGTTTTGTTGGGTGAATTATTCTTGGCTGTAAATTCATAACCTTTGCCTTCTGGAATATTATACTCCAAGTTCTCTGCTCCTTACTAATGGTGGATATTAAATCATGTGTGATCCTGACCATACTTCTTGGTGGTTAAAATTCTTTCTGGATGCTTTTAGAACTTTTTCTTTGACCTTGAAACTCTGGATTTGGGCTATGATTTTCCTAGGAGTTTTCATTTTGAAGTTTTTCTTTTAAGATTTCTTAAAATATGAGTTCTACCTTTTTTGATTATGGCATTTAGATAATTCAGTGATTTTTATTTTTTTTCTTTTTGATGTTTTCCAAGTTAATTTTTTTGTTATGAGATACTTCATATTTTCTTCAATTTTTTTGTTAATTCCCTTTCTAATTCTTTCTTCCATAGCTCTCATATGTTTGCCATTTTTATTCAAAATACTGTTTACAAAAAAATTGAAATTTTTTTTAACTTTTGTTTCATCTCTTCCAGGAATTTTGATTGAGTTAGTACCTAAAAATTTTCTGAGACAATGTTTGTAGATATTTTAGAGTCATTCACTTCTTTTGAAATTATGTCTTGAGCAACTGTGCTACCACGACAGTTCATGGTGAGATTCTTTTGTTTGCCCATTCTTCCAGCTTACTTCCTGACATCAGATTTGCTGTTGAATCTGACCCCGCGACACTTCTGAAGGGAAGATCTGGGCTAGTATTATCGCTTCTTTATTGGGATATTGTTTTGTTTTGTTTTGTTTTGTTTTGTTTTGTTTTGTTTTTGCTGAGGCAATTGGGGTTAAGTGACTTGCCCAGGGTCACACAGCTAGGAAGTGTTAAGTGTCTGAGACAGATTTGAACTCAGGTCCTCCTGACTTTAGGAGGACCACCTAGCTACCCTTTTTCTTGAGATATTGAATGCTTTGCTATTTTAGGTTCTCAAAGACAAGTTGGGGTCTTGAAATCTTTCAGTACTCTCAGAGGATTCTGATCCAAAGCAAAATCTGATTGCTGCCCACCCCACCTTATCCTAGTCTGAGCTCTGTAAATACGTGACCTAAATTTAGGTTGTGTCTGAGCAGGAGTAAGCCACTGATGATTCTGCTCCCATCAGCCAGCTTGAAAGCTCTAATGGTTCAAAGAAGGAGAATGATAGGTTTCCCTTTGGTCTGGGATCCTTATTTTGGTTATTTCTCTGCAAGCTGGGTTAGATGATTTGAGCTTCGGTCTGAATCCATACTGCTTCTTCCTCATTTTGTTGTATACTGCCCAAGGTCTTCAGGCTAGGGAACTCCCTAATTTTATTCCCTTCTCACTCTGCCCTGGATCTATGACCCAGAACAGAAGGCTGCTGAAGCTGCTTCCAACTTTTATGATTAAACAATTTTGAAGAGGGAGATTCCTATTAGAAGTGAGGTTTGCTGGAATATTCCTTTTCACAGATGACATTTTGTTTATTTCATTGAGACATGGGATGTTCCAGGGCCTCTTTAAAGACATTCATGAACATCTGCAAAAAAAAAATCACCCTAATCATCTACACTAGAAAACGAAGAAGATGAAAAACATGTACTTCCATGATTATGACATACAGTTAGATGAGCAACCTGTTGACTTACTCATTAATAGACATAGCTTGGAATAAGACATCATCCAGACAATGATTTGGACCCAGAATTAAAGGAAGAGAAGTCAGATTAAATTTGTTTAGAGAATTCACTTGGAACCTTCCGTTAATCCCAAAGCTGAGTATTACCACAAAAACTTTATATTTTTAACTCCACCGGATAGAAAGCCAAACCTAGTGTCCAGAAGCCCTAGATTCCAATCTTAACTCTGATATGTCCTAGTAATGTAACCCCAAAGAAAGCATTTAACCTCTAAGTTTCCCAGCTCTAAAATTATAAGTCTCAGATCAGGTGCCTGTCTACATTGGTAGGAATGTTCTCACATCAGAGCTCCTCAGAACAAATAAATCACAGGGCTAATCTTCCTTTACAAAAGTTTTCTCAGAATTCCTTTCTATTTTTTTATATTTATACTATATGAACATAACACTGGTTTTTGCTTTTGTTTTTTGCTGGGGCAATTGAGGTTAAGTGACTTGCCCAGGGTCACACAGCTAGGAAGTGTTAAGTGTCTGAGGTCACATTTGAACTCAGGTCTTACTGACTTCAGGACTTGTGTTGTATCCATTGCACCAACTAGCTGCCCCTATTTGCTGTTCTTCACAGAAGACACTCTATCTCCCAATTTCATTGGTTGCCTCTCCTCAGGAGGTGGAAACCTCCTGGGTCCCTTCCACTTCCACTCTCCACCCTTCCATGAGCTGATAGAACCTTTCTTCTGAGACCACCTCCCTCTTTAGCTGATACATGTCTTGTATATGCATATTCATTCCCCTATTTTCTTCCTCATTAGATTTAAGATCCCTGAGGGCAGTAATCAAATTTCTTGCCCTTTTTTATATCTTTAATGCATAGCACAGTGCCTGGCACATGGTGGGTAATAATAATGATGGTGGTGGTGGTGGTGGTGGTGGTGGTGGTGACAATGATAATGATAACATTTATATAACACTTCATTATGTGCCAGATACTACTCTAAGCACTTTACAATTATTATCCCATTGGATCCTCATAACAACTCTAAGAGGTAAGTACTACTATAGCCAAATTTTACAAATAAGGAAACTGAGGCAAACAGAGGTTATCTTAACTAAAAATAATAGCTAACATTTATAGAATGTGTACTCTGTGCCAGGTAGTATACTAAGTTCTTTACAATTATTACCTCATTGGATCCTCATGACAACTCTGGAAGGAAGGTACTATTATTGTCCAAATTTTACAAATAAGAAAACTGAGGCAAGCAGAAATTGTCATAATAAAAAATAATAATAACTGACATTTACAGAGTATGTACTTTGTGCCAGGCAGTAGGCTAAACTCTTTACAATTATTATCTCATTAGATCCTCATGATAACTCTGAAAGGAAGCTACTATCATTGTCCAAATTTAGCAAATAAGGAAACTGAGGCAAGCAGAGATTGTCATAATAAAACTAATAATAGCTGACATTTATAAAATGCATACTCTGTGCCAAGCAGTATGCTAAGCTCTTTACAATTATTATCTCATTAGATCATCATGACAACTGTTGTTATTATCCAAATTTTATAAATAAGGAAACTGAGGCAAGCAGAGATTGTCATAATAAAAATAATAATAGCTGACATTTATAGAATGTGTACTTTATGCCAGACAGTATGCTAAGCTCTTTATAGTTATTATCTCATTGGATTCTTTCAACAAGATACTGTTATTATTACCCCCATTTTTCAGATAAAGAAACCGAAGCAGAAAGAGGTTAAGCAACTTGCTTATATGCCAGAGATTGTACTTGTCATATGGCTTGTCATGTGGTCATATGGCTAGCAAGTGGCTGAGTCTGGATTTGAACCCTGGGTCCAGAGTTGTATCTACATCACCACCTAGCTGCCCCCAACGCTTCACAAATGTTTTGTTAACTGAGTGCTTGAGAAATCCATTAGTCTATCAGCAGAATATCTGGCCTCTTGTAGATATTTAATAAATATTCATTAATTGATGAATTGTGTAGAGAAAAAAATAAAGTGCCATACGAGATCCAAGTTCCCACATGGTGCCTTGGAAACACACCAAGAATTACCCCTGGCAGGGAAGGGAGGGGACTGGGGGTAAAATTTGTAATGGAAAGCTTTGTAAAGATCAATGCTGAGGAACTACCCATACATATGTTATACAAATAAAAAGCTTTAATTAAAAAAAAAAAAAGAATTACCCCTAGCAGATGTCAGGGAAGGGAGATCAAGGTACATGTGGAGACCCATTTCTTTGCAAGGTAGCTGGAGTAATGGTTCTGATCATTTTTCAGATTAAAAAGCATAAAAGTTTGAATTTCTCAGCCATGACCCAGCTTGTCCACATGGTGCTCTCCCCAGAAAGTCCCTGATAGTGGCAGTGACAGGGTTAAGTCTGCTGGAGCCCTGCAGTTTCCAGCCACCAGCTCTGGTATCCTGGGTAATTACTGGGGCTTAAGCTAGGCCACACCTTAGATAAACCTGCACTGCTGGCGCTTTCCCCCTGCAAGCTGTGGCTTGCCTCCTTCTTCTATTTGTCCTCTGTTTTCAACTGGATTTTCCTATGGCTAGTTTATACTTGGCTGAACCAACCCATCAGTCTGTTAATCTAGCCTCATATCTTACCGGTGTTTGCGTGAGACAGGTAATGTGGTTACCAGGACAGTCAAGCCCAGAGAAGGACTGGGCTGTTCTGTGAATAACACCAAAAAAAAAAAAAAAAATGAGGAAATAGTTCAGGTAAAGGTGAGAAGTTAACTCTCCTTCATTTACTCTGGGCTCCCAGAGGAAACTACCTGTTTATTGGGGGACAGAGTGGGAAGTCTTCATCAGAGGTCTTGTGGGAATCTCTAAAAAGAACAAACTTTTCCAACCCTTCTTTCCAAGAGATGGTAGGTTATAAAGACAAATCCAATATGGAAAGGTGATGTTCCAGCCTCAGAGAACAAGAGTTGGAGAATAATTAAACTAAGAAAGCTCAGGATTGTTCTCTAGAACTCTGTTCCATCCTTGGAAAGGGAAGCTTTCCATTTTTATCAGCTTTCCATTTTCAAAACACAGGAGGCTTCTGGGAGCTCCAAGGGGCTTAGTTGGGGGTTTCAGTGCAGGGCTGTTAACTAAAGGCAAGTCACTTCTTGAAGTTTCCTGATCCTTTTGGAAGAAAAAATGGCTCAGGCAATGTGGCTGAGTCAATTGGGGCACTCTGCTTTTCCTTCTCTGGAGGTGGGAGTGGAAAGAAAGAAGGTGTTCTATATTTTCCTGGTTTCCAAGGAAGGGTAGCATGGTGGAAAGGATCCTGTAAGTGAACTAGAGGGATCTGGATTCCCATCTTCATTCTGCTACTCACATGATGCTGGACAAATCACTTTCTCTTAATGATTTCACAATTTCACTCAATTTGGGCAGTATTTATTAAGCCCCTACTGTGTACAGAGTGAGAGATAGTTATAGAATCATAGCTTTAAAAGTGGAAGGAACTTAGAAGTCACCAAGTTGGACCCTTTTATTTTTCAATTGAGAAAACAGGACCAAAAAAAGGACTTGATCAAGATTATCAAAATGGAGAGTTTAGAGCTAGGTTGGTTCCAAACTCAGAACCTATTCCAATGGCACAATCCAAGCCTCCATTCTATGGATAAGGAAAGTAGGTTCCAGAGAAGGAGGAGTGAATCATCCAGGAGAGAGCCAGGATTTGAAATCAAGTCCCTACCTTTCAAGGGTAGGCGTCCAACTTCATTGATTTTTCTATTGTCTCATGAAACTCCTTCAGTTCTGGGCATCCAGGGCAAATGCTTCCAGTTCAAGTACAATCTCTGGCATATCATGGCTGAATGATCTTGGGCCAGTAACTTGACCACTCAATGATCCTGGGCAACTCTGTAAGTCTGACAAATTGTTAATCTACCTGAATGGAAAGTTTTCCATCCCTGAATTGAGCATACAAAGAATTGACAGGTCTAAACCTCAAAAAAAATTAAAAATCTGTATTTATATGTATATGTATACATGTATATATTTGTGTGTGCATATGTAAATATACATATATTTATGTGTGTTGTAAAATATGTGTACAAATACATGTGTTTATATGTGTACACATATATAACACTCTGTGTGTATGTGTGTTTATGAAAAGTAATATGCTCAGCACTGAAGAAACAGATGTGAACACAAAATAAAATGGCATTCCTGCCCTCAAAGAATTTAGTTTATTGATTCAATTTCCTCGTCTGTAATAGCAAGCATGGGAATAGGTGATTCCTAAGGTATCTTCCAATATCTTCTGATCTTAAGAGTTGTGATGAGCTACTAAAGGCTTCTTTAAAACCACCATTTTTCCCCCTTAAATGTCTTTCTGGGACATTTCCAGTAGAAGAAGAAGGGTGTCAGGCTCAGGCCAGTGTTGGGTTAGATGATCTCTAAGGTTCCTTCTAACTTGAAATCTTATTGTGTCTTTTTTTTTCTTTTTGCTGAGGCAATTGGAATTAAGTGACTTGCCTAGGGTCACCAAGCTAGAAAATGTTAAGTGTCTGAGACCAGATTTGAACTCAGGTCCTCCTGACTTCAGGACTGGTACTCTATCTACTGGGCCACCTAACTAACTTGAAATCTTAATGTCCTCAGTCCACTTGGATAAAATTTAACTGGGAATGTAAAGGACAGAGCAGGTGGGATAAACTAGGAATTGACCTCGACTTACTTGTGAATAATACGATGTCCTGCATTTGATCAAATATGCTGGATTTGAGATCACTACCAGGCACTTTGACCATGTAGTAAGGATCTCTTATTTCATTGGAGGAAATGAAGGTCCTCCTAGAAGGTAAGATTAAGAGACATTTCCAGAGAGTTTGAGGGATATCCCTAAGATCACATAGCAAAGGTGTGTCAGAAGCAGGATCTGAATTCAAAGCTTCCTGACTTCAGGACTCAGTCATTAATAATATCTACCATATAATTTTAATTTTTTTCTTTATTAAAGGTTTTTATTTTTCAAAACATATTCATGGATAATTCTTCAGCATGAGCCCCTGCAAAACCTTGTGTTCCAAGTTTCCCCACCCCCTCCCCTAAATGGAAAGAAGTCTAATATATGTAAAGCATTCTACCTTATTTGAGGGTGAAGGTAAAGGAAGGTGGAGAAAGGGATGAATACCCACTTAATTAAGCACCTACTATTGTGCAGAGTATCTCTCATTTGATTCTCACAACAACTCTTTGAGGTAAGTTCTCATTTTACAGTTGAGAAAATTGAGGGAGAAAAAAATTAAGTTACTCACCCAACATTACACAGCTAATAAGATGGTTTTGAACTCAGATTTTCCTGACTTCAAACCCAGCTGCACCTCCTACCAAGCTTTAGGGAGAAGTATAAAATCAGAAATCAAATTTGTTTTTTGTTTTTACAGAGGAGTATACAGAGTCTCCCAGGTAGGTCCCTTGGGCTACTATTATCTGCACTAGCAATTAGAACACTGCAGGTGATCACAAGTTCAATGAGATGATCCAGAAGGCCCTGGGCCTTCCTGTGATCATTATTTCCAATATTCGTGGCTGGATGTGCCAGCCCACAATCTGTCCTCCATACAGTGGCTCTCTGTTTGCACTGAGCTTTGTGGGCTCTACCTGCAAAGGTGAGGTAGGTGGGGAGAGGTGGGAGGTGGGGCTATGCTGGCTCCACACATGTCATTTCAAGCCAATTAAGAAACACAGGAAATTGCCTCTGCTGAGAAATAGGATCCTTGAGTGAGAGCAGAAAGGCACCCCAGTGATCATCCACTTCAAACTCTTAACCTTTTTTAAAATAAGGAAAAGGGGTCCCAAGGAAGGTAAGTGCCTCAGAGATAATAAATGGCACGTCTGGAATTTAAGCCCCAGTGATCTGACATGAAGGTTATCAGATTTAATGTAGGATGATCCCATCCTTAGGGCAGCTAGGTTTGATGATAGACAGAGAAGTAGCTCTAGAGTCAAGAAGACCTGAATTCAAATCCAGTTTCAAATATCTACTAGCCATCTTAAGCTGTGTAAGTCGTGTGAACTTGAATTGCATCAAGGACATTGTTTCCACTATACGCTACCACCATTGACCTCATCCATAGAATTGTGTTCATTTACTGACAACATGACTTTAAAAGGGGATTGATAAACTGGAGTGTCCAAAGGGCAACCAACATGGTAAAATGGCTTAAATTCATGCCATGTGAGGACCAGTTGAGGGAACTACATGTGGCACATAGTCAGAATAAAATATAGGCTTATTGAGTACTTAGGTGACTGATTGACCAGGTAGCCTAGAGAAAAGACTCAAGGATAGCTTGACATGATAGATAACTCTGGTCAACTATTTGAAAAGTTGTCATATGGAGGAGGAATAATTCTGTGGATTTCAGAGGACAGGACCAAGACCATTTGTGCAAAAGTTGCAAAGAGACAAACTTAGTCTGAATATCAAAACTTTCTAACAATTAGAATCATCCCAAATTAGAACTGGCTGCTTTGGAGGTAGTGAGTTTCCCAATCTTGGAGTTCTTCAGGTTCAGACTGGAAGAGCATTTCTCAGGGATGTTACAGTGGGAATTCAGATTGAACAGCCGCCGAGGTCTGAGGTCTGAGGTCTGAGGTTTCAATTCTCAGATTCTGTGATTCTGTGAATATCTCTTGGATTCATAAAGAACCTTGCCATATATATATATATATATATATATATATATAATATTTGCCTACTTCCAAAGAATTTGAGTTAAACCATGAGGTTCAACCATGTCCCCAACTAGAGATTATAAATGTGTTTTCTACTATGTATATTCTGGGAATGCCAAAGTTGTTAGGGAAACAAAATACAAGTAATGGGATACAAAGAGTCATGTTGAATGAGCACTTTCTAAAATGAAAAATAAGGAAGGAAAATAACTTATCATGGGTCACAAATGACTTTACCAAAATGATTACAGATTTCACAAAATTTTGTAACATGTTTGCTGGAAGATTGTTACATTACACTGAGATCTAAAAGGAAAATCAGCTTGACAAATAAATAAGAATTACACACAGGCAGGAAGTAAATCATCTGAAAAAGATCTGAAGGTATGAATGGACTGCAAATTGAGTGTGTCAACAGGATCACGTGGTACCCAACTGAAGCTATTTTCCCCAATTTCCAATAATCTCTTAATTGCCAAACCTGATCACATGGAGGAAGATTAATTCTTCTGGTCTCAGAAGGCAGAGACCTTTCGGCAGAATGACACTGTGGACTACCAACCCTCCTTGGATACTTTGCCCTTCGTTTGGTTTTCATGATATTACTCAGTATTGCTTATGTCCCTACTTGTCTTGCCATTCCGTATGAACATCCTTTGCTGAATCTTTGTATGATATTTACTAACCATGGGTGTTCTCCAAGGTACTGTCCCGAGCATTCTTTATATTCATTCGGTAACTTCATCAGTTCATATGGGTTTAACTGTTAACTCAATGAAGATAACCCTCTGCTCTAGGTATACAATCCCAGCTTCTCTCGTGAACTCCAATCCTCCATCACCAGTTGCTTCTTGGACCTCTCCATCTGAATATACCATGGACATCTCAATGTGTCCAAATATGAACTCATTATCTTCATGACTCCACTCCTACTCTAGAGCCTCCTTTCTTCTATATGTCTCTATTACTACAACAAACACCATCCTCACAGATATTTAGATCCATAATTTCATCTTTGACTCTCACCTCACATATCCACCATCAACACGTATTGTAATTTCTTTCTTTAAAACATCTTCCCTTCTAGATATTCACATAGTTATCATACTTTTTCTCACTTCTCACCTCTAATAGTAAGAGCCTTCTAATTAGTTTCAGCAGTTCATTTTGAAGGATGCCTAGATGGAACCAAATTACATGGTGGACTGAAAGCTGTCCCTCTGATCAGGAAAATATAAATTCAGATCTGGTCTTGGACACTTACTGGATCTATGACCCTTGACTAGCTGTTGAAATTCTGTATGCTTCAGTTTCCTCATCTGCAAAATGGGTATAATAGTAGCACCTACCACCCAGGGTTGTTATGAGATTAATATTAGATACTATTTGGAACACATACCTCAAACTTTAAGGCTTTATACAAATTCTAGCTATTATTATTATTATTCCTGCCTCACATCTCTTCCTGCTTCACTCCATTTTCCACTCAGATGCCAAAGTGATTTTCCTAAAGCTCCACCCCAACTCAATAATAATCTCTAGGATCAAAGACATAAATTCTTCTGTTTTACAAATCTCTTCACAATCTGGTCCCTTCTTATCTTTCTAGTCTTCTTCCATGATACTTTTCTCTCAATATTAATTATTTCTCAGACATAATGCTCCATCTTCTCTTTCCACAACTGAAATTCATTGCACCCTCCCAACTTCTCCCTTTTAGAATCCTTCACTTCCTTTAAGACTCAGCTCAGGCTCTCACTTCTACCTGACTCAAACTATCAGAGAAGTCACCACCTAATCTTTGCTGGAAGATCTCCAGTAAGGGGAAAGCTTTTGAGGCAGACCAGTCCACTTTTAGAGAGTTCATGTTGTAAAACATTTCCCCGTACTTAAATACTGATTTAGTCACTTAGCTTTTTCTCTCCTTTTCACACATGATACCTTATCTCCCACCTCCATGCCTTTGCACTGGCATTCTAACGTCATGTCCACCTCATACTTCTTACTTCCTTCAAGATGCAACTTAAACTAACATCTTCTATCTTATACCTTTCCTGATTTCTCCAGCTGCTAGGGTTCTACCTCTCTTTCTTGTATTATCTGTGTGTCTATGAGTACACCTGTGTTCTCTTCCTCAACCGAATTATGTGTATGTTTCTTGCAAAATGGAAATGTGTGATTTTTTTGACTTTATATTCCCAGAATTCCCAGCATATAATAGATGCATAATAAATGCTTATTGGTTAACTGACTGACTGACTGATCAGTTTATGAAAGCCCATTGGAGTTCCAAGTTAATGCTGGATTCTCTGTTTGTCTCGAGTTCTAGATTTCAGTTCAGACAAAGGTTCCTGATGTCGAGATAATATTAATAATAATATTCAGAATGATAAAAAAAAATTCTACTACCTTCTTGGAGCTGCATTGGCCTCCAGGTTAATGTGGGTAAGCCAGGTCTTAATTTATGTGGGCCGTACTGCAGATCCAATTACCAATTAAATGAGTCAAGCTTCTCCAGACTCTCATTTCCCAAGGGTAGGCCAGATTCAGAGAAGTATCAGGGAATGAGTCATGACATATTATGAATCTGAACATTTCTTTCAGTGCCTTAGCCCCAGTGTTGTGGATTCAGAGACAGGAAGAGTATTTTAAAATGGTACAATCTCAATGAGAACAGCATGGCACAAGAACTAGACTTGGATGAAAAGCGCACCTCTGATGCTGATTGGTTATGTAACTATGGGCAAATCTCCCCCTCTGAGCAGCCTAGACCACTGTAAATTACACTGTAAAATTACATAAGAGTTGCTGGTCTGCATTAGGAGAAGGCATTTTCATACTGAGGGTTACCCATGATAATTAAATCACATTTTTATGGCCCAAAACTCTCAATTACTTGTGGTTGTGATCAATGAGTAGTACCTCTGTGTAGTAGAAACATCCCTGGACCTACAGTCAGGAAGAACTGGATTCAAATCCCATCTCAGTCACTGGTCACACAGTTAGTGGGGTTTAAACACAGTTCTGCTTGAAACAAAGTCCAAGTAGTTATGTTTTAATTGGACTGTTTCTTTAATGTTTTTTCTGATTGCGAAATGTTATAATCTCTTTGCTGATTATGAGACTTTTGATACTTAAAAAGAAAAAGATAGTGCAAGGGCAAAAGACAAAAGGAAAGGAAAAAAGGAAGGAAGGATGAAAGGAGGGAAGGAAGGGAAGAAAAAAGGAAGAAGGAAGGAAGGAAAAAAGGAAGGAAGGAAGGAAGAGAAGGAGGGAAGGAGGGAAGAAGGAAGGCAGGGATGGAAGAAGGAAGGAAGAAAAGAAGGAAGGAAGGAAAGAAGGAAGGAAGGAAGGAAGGAAGGAAGGAAGGAAGGAAGGAAGGAAGGAAGGAAGGAAGGAAGGAAGAGAAGGAGGAAGGTAGGGAAGAAGGGAAGAAGGAAAGGAGGGAGGGAGAGAGAGAGAGAGGGAAGGAAGGAAAGAGGAAGGGAGGAAGAGAGGGAGAGAAGGAGGGAGGGAAGGAGGAAGGAAGGCAGAGAGGAAGGGAGAGGAGAAGGAAGGAAGCAAGAAGGAAGGCAGGAAGAAAGGAAGGGAGGAAGGAAGGGAGAGAGGAAGGGAGGGAGGGAGGGAAGGAAGGAAAGAAGGGAGGGAGGAAAGGAGAAAGGATAGATTGAAGGAAGGACAGAGGAAGGGAGGAGGAGAAAAGAAGGAAAGGAGGGAAGGAAAGAAGCCACCGACCTGCATAAGATTGACATGAATATGGGACATCCAATTTGAAATATCCAATAGGCAATAAGTGATACATATATAAAGCTTAGAATAAAAACTGGGAATAGAGACATAGGTCAGGAACATCTTTATTTAGATGATAACTGGATTCATAGGAGCTGATGAGATCACCAAGAATCAGTAATAGTGAGGGGGAAAAAAAGGATTCGGGGTTTTGAGAAAAGCTTTTCATTTAAATTTTTTAATTTGAATTTAAGAAATAAAACAAGTATTTTCATAACAGAATAAAAAATTATAAAATTTAACAGGATGAAATCAATAAATAGAATAAATAAATAATAAATAGAATAAAATAACATAATAGAATAAAATCAATAAATAGTTATAATTAAAAAGAAAACAAATATTTCCATAACAATATTATTTTAAAGTTTATGAAAAATAACATAATAGAATATATAGATAAATAATATAAAATTATAAAATTTAAAAATAGAAAAAAGAAGTTTGTTGTATATCAAACTGCAAATCTATTATATACACTTAGTGTATGTACTTAGTAAGAGTTACATGAGTGCTTTTGTTATTATTACTGCTATTCTTTTTAAAATATATAATAAATAAATAATAATGTTATCATGTATTTGTTTGGCTTATTATTTTGAGAAAAAAATCAAAATTTCTCCTCATAATTGAATTATTAGTTTATAATAATATATAATACAAACTATAAATAAACTTAATGGAGTTTATGACATCTTGATATGCATGTTTAAAGGAAAGTAAGTTTTTAACATGAATTTTATGCCTCAGAGCAAGGCAGCTCTGGTCTTATCTGGAATTAGAAGAATTACCCCTACACTAAAACATTCTTGTGACATTCCAAATAAATCAATGTGACATTTTTAGATAGCCCAAGTGACCCCTTTTCAGAGCCCAATGATGAAAAAAGGGTCCCTGAGCATAAGTGCAAAGTTTGTGGTAAAGATCTTGTACATGAAGGGGGAGTTCATTTTGGGTTCAATTTCACTCAAACTGAATTGAAAGATAGACTTTAATGAGTCAAATGTAGCCCCAGAAAGGTATTTTTGCCTCCTGAGAAGAAATCAACTAAATTAATACAAAAGAGAATGGGGGTAGAGAAGAGGGTGCTTTAGATGAAAATTCATCAGAAAAAGATCTGGAGGTTTTAGTGGACCTCAAATTCCAAGTGAGTCATTAGCCTGATATGGTTTCTAAGGAAGCTAATATATCTGAGGCTGCACTAAGGAGATGTAGTGTTCAGAACTATAGAGATGAAGAGGCAGTTAGGTGAGCTATTGGAGAGCTCATTGGACCTGGCAATAGGAGAGACCTGACTGTGAAAGGCTTACTAGCTGGGTGACTCTGGACTAGTCACTTAAATGTTGTCTTCCTTGGTTGTAAAATGGGGATAATAACAATACTACCTCCCAGGACTGTTGTGAGCATCAGATGAAATATTTTTAAAGGTAGCACAGTATCTAGCACTTAGAGTTACATGAGTGCTTTTGTTATTATTATTGTTGTGTTGTTGATGTGGCTAGCTCTCCATGACCCCATTTGGGGTTTTCTTGGCAAAGATACTGGAGGGGTTTGCCATTTTCTTCTCCAGCTCATTTTACAGATGAGGATACTGAGGAAAACAGGGTTAAGTGACATGCCCAGGGTAACACAGCCATTAAGTGTTTGAGGCTGGATTCAAACTCAGGAAGATGAGTCTTGCTGACTCCAAACCCAGCACTCTTATCTACTATGTCACCTAGCTACCTTCTATATATGCTAGCCATTATTATTATATTATTATATCAGTGTATTGGTATTATAATATAATATAAAGCTGGTATAATACCAATAAATACTAGTATTATAATATAAAACTTCCCCCATCATATACTACCAGAGGTACTGGGTTCAGTTCCAGGCACTAAATTTTAGGAAGCACATTGGTAGAGTGTCTAGAGGAAGTCAACCAGCAAAACAAAACAATAACAACAACAACAAAAAAAAAAAAAAAACAAAAAACTTTCTGATCAAGTCATATGAGGAAGGAACCAAGAATATTTAGCCTGGAGCATATTTGAGGGAGAGATAATAGCTAGCTTTAAGCATTCAAGGAGCCCTTGTTTCCATCTAATCCTCAAGTTGGAAGGAATTTTAGACAGCAACTGCTTCCGCTGCTAACTGAACCATGAACCTCTTGTACCATATACCTGACCAAAGGCTGAAGCTATATCCATTGTTTTGATCTTTAAAAGGGAAATTTGGAGTAGCTAAGTGGTCCAGTGAATGGAAGCTGGACCTGAAGTCAGGAAGACCTGAGTTCAAATGTGACCTCTTATACTTGGTATCTGTGTGACCCTGGGCAAGTCACTTAAGCCTATTTACTTTAGTTTCCTCATATGGAAAATGAGCTGGAGAAAGAAATGACAAATCATTCCAGTCTCTCTGTCAGAAAAATCCCAACTGGGCTTGTGAAGAGTCAGACACAACTGAAAAATAACTGAACAACAACAAAAGAAGTTTGGATAAGAGCATAATTTGAAAGCTGGCAAGGACTTCAGAATTCATCTAGTCTAACTCCTTCAATGAGACCCAGAATTGAAAGGCCTTGCCCAGGTCACTGGTAGAAGTATTCTCAGCAGGATTGGAAACCAGTTCCTTTGACCTCACCTCCAAAACTCATGCCATTTTATTCCATTATCTCCTAGACTTCTCTTTCTCAACCCCAGAAGTTGCAAAGAGAGAACTTTAGACTCAATTGAAAGAACACATTCCTAATCATCATAGATATCCAAAAAGGCAAAGGAAGGAATTCTTCAAGCAAAAGTTGTGACCTTCACCAACTTGTTTAACTACTCCTATAGGGGTCTGTGTAATCAATGAAAATTATTTAAATGTCTACTATGAGCCAAGCACTAATAATAAATAAAATATGATATTACTTGCTCTCAATGGAGTTTAATTCTAATATATATTATATGTAATATATATATATATATATAGGAGTAATAGAGAAGAAGGGGCACTTTGGAACAGAAAATTACAAGAATGTAGAGGGCCATCAGAAATTGGCATAACCCATCCAGGTACAATGGAAGCAGTAGTCTATCCATGGCTCATGTCTCCAAAACTAAGGAAGGAAGGAAGAAGAAAGGGTTGGAGAGATGCTGACTGGAAAGGAGGGAGGGAGTTAAGGAGAGCTGGAATTGCCTAAAATAGCTGTAGGAGAATGGAACCAGGGAGCAGAAATAGGAGGAATGCTAGATCAGAAATTGAAGAGATAACCTCTGATCTGAAGTCCCTATCAATGCTGAGATTCTATGATTCTTGGAATTCAGAAAATAAAAAACAAATCTGTAAACTGTCAAAAATCGATTTTACATGGGCCACAAAAGACAGAAAATTTCATCTCAATAGGCCATATTTTTTTTTAAAAAGTCCTTTTGAAATCCCAATGTGAACTTTGGGGGGCTCTTAGACTATTTGGTTTTCTTTTCATCTGGGCCTTCATAAAGCCCAAACTCAGTGGTCTTCCTAGGAGCCAGGAACACAGGAGTCTTGCCTCCCTCTTGAAAGGTGAATCCTCATGCGGGAAACAGAAACATGACCTCATAACAAGGCAGGTAAAGACACGGTCAACTGCAAAGCCCAGCCCACAGTCAGCAAGCCAGCTTCAAGCCTGACATTTTCCTCTTTTGTTCCCAGTATGTGTTTATTTTTTAGAATTCATAAAGACGATTGAAGGAAGTAAATTAATATCCTTCAATATTCATTGGCCGTTTGGGTTCCTCTGACGTGTTTGCTCTGGTTCCTGCAATACTAATAAAGAGCAGATTGTCCCACCCCTGTCAACAAGGGCTAGTTGGAGTGTTTGTTTATTATTTATACATATATTGGATTTAACGTATATTTTAACGTATTTAACTTGGATTACCTGCCATCTAGGGAGGGGATGAGGGGAAGGAAGGGAAAATTTGGAACACAAGATTTTGCAAGGGTCAGTGTTGAAAAATTACCCATGCATGTGTTTTGTAAATTTAAAGTTTTAATTTAAAAAAATGATCACCAATGTGGAAAACATGACTTGAAGGAAATATATCTGATGGAGACAGGGAGAAATGGGAAAATAGAGGAGGACACATTATCCTTGTATATATGATGCTGGCAGCTGAGACATTTTGAACATAAAGAAAGCCAATGTGGGAAAACAATAGGATTCTGGGCAATTGCAATGGTTCATGGTGGTACACTTCCATCAAAGTCAAAGGACTAAGGGTGCCTTTGTTCTTTCTATTAAACCAGTTAGGGGAGAATCAAGGAAAGAATACTGACTCTGGGGTTCCAATCCTGCTTCTGAAATTTTAAGCAAGTTGTTTAATATCTCTGGACCTCAGTTTACCCTAGAATCCTTCCAACTTTCAATCTTTGATAAATGTTCTGTGAAGGAGGATTGTTGAGTCTTTTGAGGGGGAGCATCTATGGGTCAAAATGAAGTGTATCAATCAATTTGGAAAAAGGAATATGTCACAAAAACACTTTCAAGCTTTTAAAGTGTCCAGGTTAGGTAGAATTTGATTTGATTCAGCAAAAATTTCTTCAGTGCTGGCTATGTATGTCACCAAAAAAGAAATGAAACCATTCCTCCCCTCAAGGAGCTTATACTCAGCAGTTTGGAGAAACAACTCTAACTACTCTGCTGTTCTTCAGGAAGAATTCCTTCCTCTTCTTTGAACGCCCAGGTCTCAATCCAATGTTCCCAGTGTAGACTGGCTCCCTTTTCTTCATTTATCTAGGAAAGCAGTTTTATCACATTCCTTGACTTGGTGCCTCCCAGTAGCATAAGAAGTCAGCACTTTTCATCTTCAAAGCTCTTCGCAACCTTTAATTAATACAAACAACCCCCTTATGAGAGAAATTAATCACAGTGAAACAGTTGCCGTTTACCCAACAGGGAGGCTGAGGTAGAAAGGCTGGAAGCTTGGCCCAAAGCCACAGCCAGAACAGGCAGGACTGAGCTGGGGAAGACTCGGGACTGAGGCTTTAGAAGGTCAGGTTTTTGCTTTGGATTTCTTCAATATTTTATTTTCATTATTCTGATGGTTCCATTAACAAATGCCTTTCTATTGGGTGACATGTCCAATATAGGGATGGCATCTTAGAATTGGAAGAGATCTTTGAAATTGTACAATCTAATCTATTGCCCAGTGAGTGAGTATTGGATGGAGTACTGAAAGTTCTTGGTTCAAATTCGGACAATGTTACTTGCTATGGTGTAACCTTGGAAAAGGGCTCTAAGTTTTCATTTTCCTTATCTATAAAATGAAGGGG
Source organism: Myrmecobius fasciatus (assembly GCA_023553655.1). NCBI lineage: Eukaryota > Metazoa > Chordata > Mammalia > Dasyuromorphia > Myrmecobiidae > Myrmecobius > Myrmecobius fasciatus. The sequence continues at coordinate 393,433 of JAJPUD010001576.1, forward strand.
ATTGAATCATGTGGTTCAAATTGAATTGAATCACGTAAGAGGCTATGTGGTCTAGCTTCTTTATTTTACAGGTAATAAATTGAGACCAGGAGAAGTTGAATAATTTGGTCAAGATCATGTAGGTAATGAATATCAAAGGTATGATTTGAACCATGTCCTTTGATTCCAGAGGCAGGATTCATTCTTTTGTGTCCACTATTAAGACTCCTTCCAGTTATAAATCCATAATACTGTTACCCCTTAGTCAATCTTTTGGAAAGACAAAGGTTTGTTTTTGCTGGACTCATATAAATTTTAACTCTATTACGTAAAAGACAAATTCAAAATCCTCAAAAAAAAAAGAATTGACACAAAGAAGTGTTAAAATCTGACATTTCAAATTCTCCACAATATGGCCCCAAATTATCTTTCCAACAGCTGGGTGGTACAGTGGATAGAATGCCAGGCATGGAATTAGGAATCCCGGCATTCAAATGTTGTTTCAGACACTTACTAACTAGCTGAATGACCCCCCCCAAGTCACTTAACTCCTCTCTGCCTCTGTTTCCTCATCTGTAAAATGGTAATGATAAAAGCACCAACTTTCTAGGGTAGTTATGAGTCTCAAATGAGATGATGTATATAAAGCAGTTCACAAACCATGAGGTACTATTGTTGGATCCAGATGAGATAGTTTATATCTCTGGCACTATGTTAGTATGATACCAAAATGGCAATAACTTCTCTGGCACCTCCAGAGCTTTAAAGCTTAGAAAATGTTTGCCACAACTCCATGAGACAGGAAATGTAAGTATTATTGTTTCTATTGTACAAATGAAGAAACTGAAGTTCAGAGGTTAAGTGACTTGCCCACTTGTTAAATGAGTAGCAAAGTGGTATGATATAATGAAGAGTCTTGGATTTGGACTTGGAGTCAAATATTGATTCTTCTACTAGCTCACTGGGTGACCTAGTAGGGTATTTCAATAACTGACTTTCAGTTTCCTTGTATGTAAGATTAGAGAATTGGGCAATAAAAAAATCTTTTCTAACCTGAAATCCTCTATTGGTTGGGTATCACATCAAGAGGGATGAGGATTGAGAAAGAGCCATTGGCTTTAGCAATCAAGAGATTACTAATAAATGGAGATGGCAGTAAATGACAAAACTTGGATCTTGTTAATTATAATTTCTGCATTTTAAAAAAAATCAGCCAATCTGAATATTCGATATAATTTACTAAACATTTTTAAAATGCCTTCTTTGTCCCAAGATACTGAGAATATAAGGGAAAAGATAAAAATATTTCCCATCCTCAAGAAGTTGTACTCTTCTTTTTAAATTTTCCCCCAATAAATGATCCTATCTCCACCATTGAAAAAGGAAGAAAAACAAATCTTGTAACCAATATATGTAGTCAAACAAAGCAAATCAACTAGCTATTGACAGTGTTAAATATTTAAATAGACATAATTGAAATTACCAATTGGTTGAATTGAGCATGTGTTTCCATCCCATGAGCAGTCAAGTAATGTAGTGGATGGAACCCTGGGTCTGTTATCAGGAATCAAATTAAAATCTGAACTCAGAGACTTTCTGGCTGTGTGACCCCTAGCAAGCCACTACTTGCCTCAGTTTCCTCATCTGTACAATGAGTTGAAGACAGAAACGGCAAACTACTTCAGTGTCTTTGGGAAGAAAGCCCTATCTTTGTGAAATCAAATATGACTTCAGAGACTTTCTAGTTGTGTGGCCCCAGGCAAGTTATTATTTGCCTCAGTTTCCTGATCTGTAAAATAAATTGGAGAAAGAAACAGCAAAATATTCCAATATCTTTGGTAAGAAAATCCCCCAAAAGGGTCACACATTTAGATATTATTGAAATGACTGAACAAACAGCAAGAACCACCACCTGAGAAACATCCTGCATTTGACAAATGCTGCCCTAGGATTTAGGAATGATGCAGTTATGATTCAATTGAGAGAACATTATAGAGTCAGTGCTCTCGAGTTCAAATCCAAACTCTGTCACTGACTAGTTCTGACATTGTACAAGTTATTTGCCTTCTAAATTGAAACTATTTCTAGTCATATGAAAAGGTGCTCCAAATCACTATTGATCAGAGAAATGCAAATTAAGACAACTCTGAGATATCACTACACACTTGTCAGATTGGCTAAAATGACAGGAAAAGATAATGACGAATGTTGGAGGGGATGTGGGAAAACTGGGACACTGATACATTGTTGGTGGAACTGTGAACAGATCCAACCATTCTGGAGAGCTATCTGGAACTATGCTCAAAAAGTTATCAAACTGTGCATAGCCTTTGACCCAGCAGTGTTTCTATTGGGCTTATATCCCAAAGAGATCTTAAAGGAAGGAAAGGGTCCCACATGTGCAAGAATGTTTGTGGCAGCCCTTTTTGTAGTGGCTAGAAACTGGAAACTGAAGGGATGCCCATCAATTGGAGAATGGCTGAATAAATTATGGTATATGAATGTTATGGAATATTATTGTTCTGTAAGAAATGACCAGCAGGATGATTTCAGAGAGGCCTGGAGAGACTTGCATGAACTGATGCTGAGTGAAATCAGCAGAACCAGGAGATCATTGTACATGGCAACAATAAGACTATATGGTGATCAATTCTGATGGGCATGGTTCTCTTCAACAATGATGTGATTCAAACCAATTCCTATTGTTCAGTGATGAAGAAAGTCATATACACCCAGGGAGAGGCCTGTGGGAACTGAGTGTGGACCACAACATAGCATTTTAATGCTTTCTGTGAATGTTTGCTTGCATTTTGTTTTCCTTCTCAGGTTTTTTTTCTCTTTCTAGATCTGATTTTTCTTGTGCAGCAAGATAACTGTATAGATATGCATACTCATATTGGATATATTTTAACATATTTAACATGTATTAGACTACTTGCCATCTAGGGGAGGGGGTGGGGGGAAGGAGGGAAAATTTGGAACAGAAAATTTTGCAAAGGTTAACAGAAAAATTACTCATATGTTCTATAAATAAAAAGCTTTAATAAACAAAAAAAAGTTATTTGCCTTCTATGGCCTATAATTTCCCTATCTATGAAATGAGATGGTCTCTGAGGTCCCTGTCAGATCTAACCCTAAGATCCTATGAATTAAGGGTCAAGGCCATATAAGAAATTATAGCCTTACTTTTTGATCTTTTTTTCAACATGACCTTGTCCAATGTGAGATAAGTCCTTAATTTTTCAACCACAACTATCCTGCATAGGAAGAAATCCCCACTCCATAATTTATGAAAATGATCATGAGAAGTAAAACAGTGTAATTCGAAATCTGGCCTCAGAGTCAAAACTTGGATTCAGGGTCTACCTCTGATATAATTAGCTATGTGATCCTAGAAACATCTCAACTTCTCAGTGCCTCTGTCCTGGGATCCTGGGGCTCTGAAAGATCAGCTTTCATCACACTTCTTGACTCCTCTTGACCATACCAATGAAATCACTTTCTAGCACCATTTCCCCCTCAGGAAAAAAAGAGAACGAATGAGATATAGTCTTTGAAGGAAATTGAATTCTCTTGGGAGCCACATCAAAGAATAAACTGAGAATCTACTTGGAAATATTTTTTTAAATGAGTTTTCTTTCATAGGTAATTATTTCAATGGATCCCACAGTTCCTAATACACAATAAGCACTTAATAAATGCTTACCTACCTAGTTGAATCTTCCATTATAGATAAAGGAGGGAGTTAGATTTCTGGATGCTAATATTTTAGAGATGATCTGGGAACCTTTGGGCTTGCTGGACAGGATGGCTTTTAAGGAACTGTCCAGCAAATCAAAGATTACTCAGATCACTCCTGATATATTGAAACAAAGAATCTGGATCTCACATATGCCACAAATGCTCCCTGCTTCTTATCCCAAATGCAAATATCCAATCAGTGATTCAAATAGTACACTGACTTGAAATGAGCAACTTCAAAAAAAAAAAGTAAGGAGGTTTTTAACATGTATTGTCCATGTGGTACTTATTTATTGAAGAGGGAAAAGCATATGAATTCAAAAGAATGGTGCCTGGTGGGATAGGTGACTGAAATCTTGGACACAAATTCTGAGGCAGCTAAGTGATTCAGTGGACAGTACACTGAATTTAGAGTGAGGGGAAACCTAAATTCAAATTTGGTTTCACATATGTACTAGCTATGCGATCCTGGACAAGTCAATTAACTTATTTAATCCTCAATTTCCTAACCAGAAAAAATGGGGATAATAACAGCACCTACCTTCCAGAGTTGTTATGAGGATAAGTGCTTTTCTAAGCTTAAAATACTATATATATAATATATATGTATATATGTCAGCTACTGGGACTAGAAGGAATTCATTCTTTAAATAGTTCTGGGGTGTTGGGCACCACATTTTAGAAAGGACCTTCATCAGTTACAGAGGATCTAGAGGAAGATATCCAGAAGGGTGAGACCCAGAGTTAGAGTCCAGGTCATGGGTGTGGAGGAGGTAGAGTGATCAACTCAGAAGAAAAAGCCATAAGATAAGATTGGGAAGTAGCATGGAGGAATGGTAATTTATGGCAAAAATTTATCTATCAGAGCTGGTCAACATCATCATCATCATCATTTTTTATTGAAGAGGACCAATGACCTCTTGATTTGCTTTTGAATTTAATTTAACTGATTCAGAGCTGAGCAAAATCATTAGCCTTACTCTCTTCCACAGGGTATGAATAGAAAAAACCTGGTAGGAAGTGATTGCAGAGATCATCTAGTTCAATATCCTCATTTTAAAGATGAGGAAACTGAGACCCAGAGAGCAATAAAATCATGTACTAATTCAGTAAACATATTACTGCTAGGTACTATGCTATGTATTGAAGTGACTCCCCCAAGATCACAATGGCAATAAATGCCAAAACCAAGATTTTTAATCCTGGTTCTCTGAATCCAGATCCAGAAGTCGTAGTTGAAAATTTTATGCAATTTCTCTAAGAGGAATTATTCATCATCTAATGATGAGCTGGCTCTGCATTTAGATAGACTGGTCCTCAGAGAAAAATAATAGCAGCCATCTCTATATCTACATTTAGTCTTCAACTGAACAGCATTTGCCTTCTGCTATTGCAGATTCCATCTAGAGTCTTGTGAAAAAAGCATTTTGGAAAGCAATCTGGAATTATGCCAGAGTTATTAAACTGTCTATACCCTTTGACCCAGCAATACCACTATGAGCCCTATTTCCAAAGGTGATTAGGGGAATAAAGAACTTATATACTCTAAAATATTTATAACAACTTTCTTTGAGTTGGCAAAGAATTGGAAACTGTAGAAATACAGGAAATTGGGGAATGGCTGAATGAATGACAATATATGGTGGTGATAGAAAACTTCTTTTACCATAAAAAATTGAGCTTGATGACCTTTGAAAAATTTGGATAGTCTTGCACAAAATAATGAAGAGTGAAATGAGCAGAACCAAAAGAATGTTGAATACAGTAGCAACAATAATGTTTTAAGAATGACTTTGAGTAAGTTATTTTGACTATTGTAAATAACCAAGTTAATTAAAAGTATATATGAAGGAAGATGCTATCTGCATCCAAAGAAAAAACTGAAAATAGAAGTATGTTTAAAATGGTTTTACATATATGTCTATATATGTACATATATATACACATAGTTGTGCCTAATGGTAGCCATTGTTAATATGAAGTTTTATACATAACATGATATATAATATAATGCATAATAGCTATGGTCATAGCTATACCTGGAAATTAGACAAAAGATTATATCTACCAACAGTAGTACCTACTAAACCCCAGGTATTGGGATACAAATACAAAGAATGAAACAATCCTTAACCTTTCAGTACTTACTATTGAATAGGGAAGACAACAGGGATATTGATATACATAATATATGTATATTTACTTATTAATGTGTATATTATGTATCTTATATGTAGACATTATATCCATTGTATACATATATAGACAAATATAAATAAATTAAAGTGGTTTGAGAGAGAGAATACCTACAGTTGGGGAAAAGCTTCATGTAGAAAATAAAATTTGAGCTGTACGCAGTAAGAGAGGGAATTGCTTCTATGAAGTAGTGGTGAAGAGGGAGGACACTCTAAATAAATATCACATATATATCTATGCTCATATTGATATATGTATCTATATCATCTATAGCTATGCCTATATCTATTTTTCTTTCCATTATATGCAGATATAGATGTATATTACATAACATAATTTTTATCATATTACATACAAAATTCTATATAATTGTATTTTATATATAATTGTGTGTAATATATAATATAATAATATATTATCAAGTAATATATAATTATCTATATATAACATGCTTGTGTTTTATTTTATTATATGAATATAATTAGATAACATATCAATACATTTGTAAAATATCACTTATAACTGCATCAGCATTGATATCCATATTTATATCACTATTTAAAGTTCTGACAACTAGAATGTGATTAAAGGAAAATAATCAGTCTGGGTAGGGGACTAAAAAAGCTATTCAGTAAAGCAAATCTTTATTAAGTATCTAGCATGTGTCAGATATGGTACTGGGAACTAGGGATACAATGCCAAATATTGTAGACTCTGAAGTCAAGGAGCTCACATTCTAAATTATAAAATGAAGAATTAAATTGAGCCAAGAGGGAATTTTCTTTGGACTCCAAGGTCCATAGAGTGAATGGTTTGATGTAGAAGGCAGAAGAGCTTGTCATCTTGGGTTGTATTAAGAGAGGTATGGTCCCTGGGAATCAAGAATCAAGAGCTGATACTCCCATCATCCCCTGCCCCAGGCAGACTTCATCCCATGTGCTGCACACACTTCCAGGTGCCACATTTTCAAAAGAACACTGAAAAGTTGGAGAACATCCAGACTATGGTAACCAGAACAGGAAAACATCTTGAGTTCATGCCCTAAAGGCCTTGAAGGACTTGGGTATGTTTGGTCAGAAGAACACTGGATGGAGATGGGTGAATGTAGCGACTTATTTTCAAGTATCTGAAGGGATGTCACTTGGATCTGTTTCCTCTTTTCCATCAAATGCAGAAATAGACAGAATTTGTAAAGTGGCTAAATCAATATTTAAGTAAGGGGAAATGTTTTACAATATGAACTCTCTAAAAGTGGACTAGTCTACCTCAAAAGCTTTCCCTTTGCTGGAGATCTTCCAACAAAGAGTAGGTGGTGACTTCTCTGGTAGTTTGGAGAGGAAATTCTTTTTGCAGGAAGGTTTTGGGACTAAGTGCCCACTGAGATTAACTGTAATTCTGTGATGTTGTGAACCTGAAGGAGAGAAGCTTTAGAGAGGACCTGATAGCAATCTCTAAATATTTAAAGGGCTGTCATGTGGAAGAGGGATTTGACTGGTTTGACTGGAAATTTCTAGCCCAAAGGGCAGAAATAGGAGCTGTGCATGGAATTTACCGGGAAGAAAATTCCCATTTGAACTTAAGGAAATATGTCCTCATAATTAGAGCTATCCAAAAGAATCAATGGTGGTGGATTGCCAATTACTATATGTCTCTAAGTGAAAGCTAGCTGGGCGTGTTGCAGAGAATTTTCATGATTTGAATAGACATTAGACTCAATTGTCTTTGTGATCACTTCTAAGTCTTTACATGATATGGCCCAAAATTTTAAAAAGAATCAAGAAGATCAGGAAAATCCTAAACCTTCAGATATATGACACATGTAATTCTTGTGATTCATGGGTAGGAAATACAATCACAGCATCTGAGAGTTGAAATGAATATCAATGATTATTCAGTCGAACCCAAATTTGATTCAAAAAACAAACAAACAAACAAACAAACCTTCCACTAGAACATACCTGAACACTAACCTAGCCTCATTTCTTCTTTGGTGGCCTATCAATCTCTAAGATAATTATTTAACCAGAGCTGTTGCTTTTTTTACAGCAAATACTATTGGACAAGTTGGCCTAAGTCCCAGAGTTTACCAATAACATGTAAAACAAGAAAAAATAAAATAAAACAATTTCCTTGCAAAATGGTGGTGAGTTAAGTGGGATATTAATTAAAGATAACTTAAATATTCCTAGCATTTATCTCCTGGTTTCCACCAGTGCTTCTGGTAAAAGAAAAAAATAATACTTTTTCAATATAGGTTTTCAATAAAGGCAGACCTAGTTTCATGAGGTCATCAACTTTCCTCTCTGACATTTCACTCCATTGGACTAAAATAAGAACTTTGCTTTCAGTGCTGAAAAGAACCAACTGAACAGAGCTTTGAGCCCCTCAGTATCACTGCTCAGCCATCAGCAAGCTAATAAAGTCTGGAAGATTGAGATCAGCCTGACATAACTCAAACAAAACAATTAATTAGGAGTGTTAAAACAAATGCTTGGTTCAGGGTGGAATCGGATCTAGGAGACAAGATGGTTAAAAAAAAAGAAAAAGAAAAGAAACGGAGAGAGAGATAGAGAAAGAGAGAAATAAAAAAAAAAAAAATGAAACACCCAGAAGGAAATACTCTAATTGAAAAACTGGTAGCGGAAGACACTGTATAGTTAAAGCAGTATCTTATCAGAAAATTAGCAAAATGTAATTTTTATTGGATTTTACAGATGTTATTTTTAACCACATCAAAAAAATCCCACCTCATGGCTATTGGCACAAACTGTCATAATTACTATGATTTGAAGTCTCCGCTCTGGAATGGCTGTTCTGATCATTATCTCCTTCTCAGGCTCAGCCTGTATTAGTCAAGCAGCCTAGAGAAACAGCTCCTGTTTTTGTACCTGCCCTGGACTTCACTGGTGTCTTTTATCCCATCCCATTCTTAACTATATTGAAGATTTTTTTTCCTTCTACCTGAAACACTGGAAGAAATCAGGAGGTTAATATTAAGAGTGTTTAGGTTATCTTTAATTAACATCCCACTCACCTCACCTCCAATCTGCAAGCAAATGGTTTTATTTTTGTTCTATTTTTACATGTCCCTGATGAACTCTAGCCTATTTAATATATAGACTAAATTCTTAGTGCATTATACATGTATATATATATATATATATGTGTGTGTGTGTGTGTGTATGTATGTATATATGTATGTATATATATATATATGTATATATATATATATATATATTCTGGTGAATACATTAGAACAATTGCTACTGCTAAATTAAGAAAAAAAAGGGTCTGTGGAGGTTTTTTAATGTCCTCAAAGTGCCATTTAATGTGATAAGTGAGTCTCATTAGAAGAAATTTGGTTAAAATACACCCACCTAATGAAAAACCTTCTATCTGGGAATATGACATCAGAGAAAATCGTTTCTGAGTCAAAGAAGTTCCATGAAAAACTTTTCTTCATTTGTGACTTTTATCAGTATCTTCTCTTGTCAGGTTGGAAGCTTGTCTAATTAGGTCCAGCCCTAACCATTGAGAAACCATAGACACAATGTGGATACTAAGGACATTGCCAAAGACTAATAGATATTCTAGATGGATCTTTAAGATCCTAGAGGTTCACAGATCTAGAACCTGAACAGACCCAAGAGCCCATCTTGGATGATTCCCCTTCTCCTAGAGTTGAGGAACCTGAGGCCTCGGGATATCTCATGATGAAGGATGCTAAAACAGAATTTGAAACTGAGGACATAAGATAATATATTTAAAACTGAGAGGAACCTCAGAGGTCATTGAGTTTAACATTCTCATTTCTTAGATGAAGAAATTGAGGCACAAGTACATTAAGTGACTTTCCCATGGTCATACAAGCGATAATCAACAGAGGAGAATTAAGTTTTAGAATTAGAAAGACCATGAGTGTTGGAATGTTAGAAAATCAAACATAGAACATTAGAATTGGATAGCACCATTAAATGAGCAGTTAGATGGCACAGTGGATAGAGGTCTGGTCCTGAAGTCAAGAGGACCTGAGTTCAAATGTGGCCTCGTACACTTAACACTTCTTAGCTGTGTGATCCTGGGCAAGTAAGTCACTAACTGCCTCAAGAAAAAAAAGAACAGTGGAAATTTGAAACAACATTAAGAGTCAAGATTTGGAAGCAGGAATTTAGCTGGTTTTGACTCCGAGGTCATCCCATGACTTTGCTCAGTAAACTCTATTGCCTCACAATGTAGAATGTAAGAGCAGGAAGGGAGATTAGGACATGTCAGTGTTAGAACATTAAACAATATGGCCAGAGATGGAAAGAACCTCATAACATTCTACAAAACATTAGGGCCGGTAGGGACCTTAGGAATCTCATCCTAACTTCCTTCTCATAAACAAAAACCTTGAGATCTACAGAGGGAGAGTGTCACTATATGTGGACTTAAATATAGAATTTAGCTTTAAAATGTTACGTCAGAGTTTTCTGAAGAAAGAGTTCAAATCAACAGAGAAGGAAAGAGGGAGAAAAAGAAGAAAAAAGAAGAACTAAAATTAGAATTAGAAGAAGAAAGAAAAAGAAGGAGAATTAGAATTAGAAGGAGAATTAGAATTAGAGGGAGAATTAGAATTAGAGGGAGAATAAGAAAAAGAAAGAAGAATTAGAAGAAGAAAAAGGAGGAGGAGGAGGAGGAAGAAGAGGAGGAGGAGAAAGAAGAGAAGGAAGGAGGAGGAAGAAGGAGGAGGAAGAGGCGGAGGAGGAAGAGGAAGATGATAGGGAGGAGGAAGAGGGGGAAGAGGAGGAGGATTGGGAGAACAAGGAAGGGAAGGAAGAAGAAGAAGAAGAAGAAGAAGAAGAAGAAGAAAATAGGAAAAAGGAAGAGAAGAAAAAAACAAAAAGGAGGAAAGGAAAAGATAGGAAGGGGAGGGAAAAAAAGGATGATGATTATGATAATGTTCTAGGAGTCAAAGTATGCAATTAATTAATTGTAGTGAATAATGCAGTACTAATTTTTTTGAAGCATGAGCTTCAAAAAAGTGATGTGTCCTGCAATAATTTTAAAAGAATCTTTTCCACAACACTTTACATTGATCATTTTTCATCAATTGATTTTGTTCAGTTTTGGTTAACTGACTGAATTGAAATGTGTGGGCCTTGAAAACCACCAAGTTAAGCAATAAAAATGATTAGAGGTTTGACTAATAAGCCCTTCCAATAAAGGTTAAAGGAACTGGGTTTATTAGCTTAAAGACAAGACCAAGAGGAAACCTAATACCAGTCATCAAGTGTCTGAAGAGTTATTATAGAGTCAGGAATGAGTAAATGTTCTTTGTTCCTGTTGAGAGCAGTACAATAATTTATGGGTTTAAATTACCATTGGATAATTTTAGATTAGACATTGGAAAGAACTTCCTCATAAGAGTTGAGACATTAAAATGGCTTACCAGAGCAAACTGGGGTCCTGAGGGGATATTTAAGAAGAACCTAGGCAGCTGTGATCCTGGGGAGTAGCTTCAGTGGAATCCTTTAGAGATACCTTTTAAACTTTCTTTTATTTAATTCCTCAATTCTGCCAGTTAATCGTCCTTTTTCTTTAGCTTACATTAGCCTTAAAACCCTTTAGAAATAATTGGAAGATGAACAAAATTCTATAAAATTTTTCTGTAAAGGGTCAACCTTAAGAATGCAGAGTGGTGATGAGCCTTGAACCTTAGAAGAAGGAAGTGAAAGAGGCTGAAAGAAAGAACTTTGAGTCTGCAGTGTGTCCAAGACAGATAATTAGGACAATGAATGGTCTTGAATTTTTATTATATGAGGAACAATTGATGGAACCAGGAGTTGAAGGTAATCTAGAGAAAAGAAGATTCAGGGAAAAAAATGAAAGAAACTTTAAATATTTGAAGAACTGCCATGTGGGGTAGACCAGATTTATTCCATTAGACCCTAAAAGGAAGGACCATGAACAATGAGAAGAAATCACAGAAGCAAATAAACACTCAATACTATGAAAAATTTCAGAATAATTACAGTGGTCCAATATTAGACAAGGTTACCTCAAGAGATGGTGTGTTCCTCCTTCTTGTATGTCTTTGAGAAGAGACTGGATGGACAGCCACTTGAAGGGGTTTAATAGTCAGCTACATTTTCTTTCTGAGTTGGACTAGATGGTTATTGAGATTCCTTCAAATTTCAACTTCTATAATTTTGTAATTTTGTGACTGGTGTGGTCACCGGAGTGACTGGTCCAAGGTTATACAGTACATAGGAAAGTCAGGACCTCAGTCCAGATCATCTGACTTTAAATCTTAACACCCTTTCCATTGTAGCACAATGAAGGGTTATTTTTTTTGCTGAAGCAATTGAAATTAAGTAATTTGCCAGGGTCACATAGCCAGGAACTGTTAAGTGACTGAGGCCATATTTGAACTCAGGTCCTCCTGAATTCAGGGTTGGTGCTCTATCCACTGCACCACCTAGCTGCCCTGAAAGGTTATTTTTTAAAAATCATTTATTCCACAATAACTTATAAAACATCTATTACGTGTTAGATGTTGCACTGGGGCACTGGAGAAGATACAGATTGCATCCAAAAATAAATAGCACAGCCCTTGTGTTACAAGAGTTTAAAATACAATGTATCTTTTGTTTCTTGCAAATCAATATATGGTTTATTGTTTTGTTGATTGTCTAGCTTAAGATAGTGATGGAGAAAATGATAATAACATATTAAACTTAAAAGCATGTCATGTATGTATTTTTCTTTTTCCCAAGAGCTCATAATTTTTATTAATTTATATATTTTCCTCAATAGTATTTTTCCCAAATACACATAAAGATAGTTTCCAAAATTCATTTTTGTAAGACTTTATGTTCCAAATTTTTCTCCCTCCGTCCCTTCTCTCCCTTCTCCGAGATAGCAAGCAACATGATAAAAGTTAAATATGTGCAATCCTCTTAAACATATTTCTACCTTTGTCAAATTAATACAATATACATTAAAATGAGGAGATGGGAGGAACTTTCTGTAGGAACCTGATGTGTGGATGTACAGGAAGCTTGGTACTGACTTTGATTCTAAGACATGTGAATAAGTTGGGTGGAAGAGCAAAAATTTGAGGAAGAACACAATAGAGGATCTGCCAATAGAATTTTGGTAACTGACACTCAAAAGGACCTGAAACTATATTGTTGTTCAGTTGTTTCAGTCATATCTGGACTCTTTGTGATCCCATTTGGGACTTAGATCATTTTTGTAAACAGTATTTCATTTTCTCTAATTACATGTAAAGATAATTTTCAACATTTTTTTTTTTGCTTTTTTTTCTGAGGCAATTGGGGTTAAGTGACTTGCCCAGGGTCACACAGCTAGGAAGTGTTAAGTGTCTGAGATCAGATTCAAACTCAGGTCCTCCTGACTTCAAGGCTGGTGCTCTATCCACTGCGCCACCTAGCTGCCCCTCAACATTTATTTTTATAAGATTTCAAATTCCAAATTTTTCTTCATCTCTCTCTTTCCTCTAGTCTCTCCAACATGGCAAGCAATTGGATATAGGTTATATATGTGCAATCATTTAAATATATTTCTACATTAAGTTGTTAATCTGGGCAATTTATATTTTTTGTAAATATTCATCTGTTTCACTTAGATTGTCAGATTTATTGGCATACAGTTGGGCAAAACATCTCTCAATCATTCCTTTAATTATCTTTTTATTTTGGTAGTAAATTCACCCTTTTTATCTTTGATACTGGTTTTCTTCTTTCTTTTTTTAAATCATAGTAATCAAATGTTTAGCTATTTTTTCCCACAACACCAACTCTTAGTTTTATTAGTTCAAGAGTTTTCTTATTTTCAATTTTATTAACCTCTCCTTTGAATTTCAGAATTTCTCATTTGGTGTTTATTTGAGGATTTTTAATTTGTACTTTTGTGAACAGAACAAACAAAAAAAAGCCACAACAACAAAAAAAGTGAAAATAATATGCTTTGATCTATATCCAGAATTTATAGTTCTTTCTCTGATTTGGATAGCATTTTCTGTCACGATTTTTTTTCCTGAGGCAATTGGGGTCAAGTGACTTGCCCAGGGTCACACAGATAGGAAGTGTTGTGTCTGAGGCCAGATTTGAACTCAGGTCCTTCTGAGTTCAGGACTGGTGCTCTATCCATTGCACCACCTAGCTGCTCCTCTGTCACAGTTCTTTTGGGATTGTCTTGGATCATTGTATTGCTGAGAAAAGGTAAGTCAACCATAGTCGATCACACAGCATTACTGTTTCTGTGTCTACAATGGTCTTAGGTTCTTCTCCCTTCATGCACCATCAATTCATGTAAATATTTTCAAATTTTTCTGACATCCACCTCATTATTTCTTATATCACAATAGTATCGCATTACATTCATATACCACAACTTATATAGCCAGTCTCCAATTGATGAGCATTCCCTCAATTTCCAATTTTTTGCCACCACAAAAAGAGCTACCATAAATGTATATGTATATGTAGGTTTGAGTATGTAGGTTCTTTTCCCTTTTTATGCTCTCTTTGGGATACAATAATGGTATTTTTGGATTGAAAGATATGCACAATTTGATTGCCCTTTGAGCATAGTTCCAAATTGCTTCTCATAATGATCGGATCAGTTCACAACTCCACCAACAATGCATTTCCCCATCTCTTCTCCAAGATTTATGACTTCTCTTTTTTATGATATTAGACAATCTGAAAGGTGAGAGGTAGTTTTAATTTACAAAGTTGTTTTAATTTACACTTTTTCAATCAATAGGGATTTCGAACAATTTTTCATATGACTATAGGTAGCTTTAATTTCTTCATCTGAAAACTGCTGTTCACATCCTTTGACCATTTGTGAATTGGGGAATGACTTGTATTCTTATAAATTTGACTCAGTTCTCTCTATATTTGAAAAATTAGGCTTTTATCAGAAACACCTCTTGTTTCCCATCTTTCTGCTTTCCTCCTAGTCTTGTTTGCAATGGCTTTGTTTGTGTAAAAACTTTTAAATTTAATATAATTAAAATTATTCATTCTGCATTTCATAATGTTCTTTAACTCTTGATTGCTCATAAATTCTTCCCTTCTTCAAAGATCCAACAGGTAAACTATCCCTTGCTCTCCTGATTTGTTTATTGCATCGCCCTTTATATCTAAATCATGTACCCATTTTAATTTTATTTTGGTGAACAGTGAGAGATGCTGGTCTATGACTAGTTTCTGCCAGTTTTCCCAACAATCTTTGTCAAATAGCAAGTTCTTTTCCCAGAAACTGGGATCTCTGAGTTTATCAAATAGTAGATTATTATAGTCATTTACTACTATGTCTTGTGTACCTGATTTGTTCCACTAATTCATCATCTATTTCTTAGCCAATACCAAATAGTTTTTATGATTGCTGCTTTATAATACATCTTGAGACAGTTTGGCATGATTAGACCACCTTCCTTTGCATTTCTTTGATATTCTTGATCTTTTGTTCTTCCAGATGAATTTTGTCATTATTTCTTCTAATTCTATAAAATAATTTTTGGTAGTTTAATTGGTTTGGCACTGAATAAGTAAATTAATTTAGGTAGAATTGTAATTTTTATTATATTAGCTTGTTCTTTCCATGAACAATTGGTGTTTTTTCCAATTGTTTAGATCTCATATTATTTATGTGAAAAGTGTTTTGTAATTGTGCTCATTTAGTTCCTGGCTTTGTCTTCGCATGTAGATATGGCATCATAAAATGATATTTTATTCTGTCTGCAGTTATTTCAAATAGAATTTCTCTTTCTCTCTTGCTGCTGAGCTTTGTTAGTAATAAATAAAAATGCTCTTGACTTATGTGGGTTTATTTTATATCCTACAATTTTGCTAAAGTTGTTTATTATTTTAATAAATTGATTCTCTAGGTTTCTTTAGGTATACTATCATATCATCTTCAAATAATAATAGTTTTGTCTCCTTTTGCCTATTGTAATTCCTTCAATTTCTTTTTCTTCTCTTGTTACTAAAACTAACATTTCTAGGACAATATTGAATAATAGTGATGATAATGGGAATCCTTGTTTCACCTCCTGAAGTTAATGGAAAAGCTTCTAGTCTATCTCCATTATAGATAATGCTTGCCAATGGTTTTAGATAGACACTATTTATCCTTTTAAGGAAGGCTCTATTTCTATAGAGCCATATATTTCTAAGCTCTAGTGCAATATAAAACAGTGAAAATTATCTCACTGCTTTCATGGCATAACATAAATTTTGGTATTTTGTCTCATTATTATCATTCTCTTTAATAAATATATTGTTTCTATGACTTGTTTGACCCACTTATCCTTTAGGATTAGATTATTTAGTTTCCAAATGATTTTAATCCATCTTTCCATGGCTCTTTATTACATATAATTTTTCCTGCATCATAATCTAAAAAGAATGCATTTAATATTTCTACTTCAGCATTTGAATGTGAGGTTTTTACATTCTAATACATGGTCAATTTTTGCATAAGTATCTTGTACTACAGAGAAAAAGATATATTCTTTTCTATCCTCAATCAATTTTCTCCAGTGATCTATCATATCTAACTTTTCCAAAATCCTATTCATCTTCTTAACTTCTTTCTTGTTTATTTTATAGTTAGATTTTATCTAGTTCTGGGGGGAGGGAGTTGAAGTCCCCCCATTAGTATAGTTTTGATGTCTATTTCTTCCTGCAATTCACTTAACTTGTTCTCTAAGAATCTGGATGTTATACCACTTGGTGCATTTATATTTAGTACTGACATTACTTCATTGTCTGTAGCATTTTTTTAGCAAGATGTAGTTTCCTTTTAATTAGATATAATTTTGCTTGTACTTTGTCTGAGATCAGGATTGCTACCTCTGCTTTTTTTTACCATCAGCTGAAGCATCATATATTCTTCTCCACTCTTTAACCTTTATCCTGTGTGTGCCTCTCTGATTCAAAAATATTTCTTATAAATAACATATTGTAGGATTCAGGTTTTTAATCTACTTTGCTATATATTTCTGCTTTATGTGAGGGTTCATGCCATTCCCATTCACAGTTATGATTATTAACTGTGTAATTTCCCTCCATTCTATTTTCCCCCATTTATATTTGCTTTCTCTCCTTTCACCCTGTTCCTCCTCATCAGTGTTTTACTTCTGATAATCACATCTTCAATCTATCTTTCCTTCTATTAGCTCCCTCTTTTTTCTTTTATCCTTGCCTCCTACTTTCTATAGGGCAAGATAGATTTCTTTACCCAATTGAATGTGTATACTATTCCCTCTTTGAGTCAAATCCTATGAGAGTAAAGTTCAAACAATGTTCACTCCCTCCCTTCTTTCCCTTTATGTAATAGGTCTTTCATGCCTCTTCATATGATATAATTTACTCCATTCTAACTCCCTTTTTCCTTTTCTTACAGTGAAATTCTTTTTTTTATCCCTTAATTAATTTTATCATCACATCAAAGACACTTTCTGTCTAAATATACTCCTCCTAACTGCCCTAATAGAGATACAATTCTTAAGAGTTAGCCATGTAAGGATGATTTAACTTTATTGAATGCTTTGTTTTGCTTCTTTCCTGTTTATCTTTTTATACTTCTCTTAACCTTGTATTTGAAGATCAAATTTTCTGTTCAGCTCTGGTCTTTTCATCAGAAAAATGTTGAAAATCCTCTATTTCCTTGAGTGGTCATCTTTCCCTCCTGAAATATTATGCTCAGTTTTGCTGTGTAGTTGACTCTTGGTTGTATTCCAAGCTCTTTTTCCTTCCAGAATATTTCAAGCTTTCTGATTCAAGCTGCTAAATCCTGTACATTTCTGACTGTGACTGCTTAATATTTGAAATGTTTCTTTCTGACTGCTTGTAATAGTTTCTCCTTGACCTGATAGTTCTAGAATTTGGCTGAAGTATTCTTTTAATTTTTTTTCATTTGGGTATCTCTTTCAGGAGTATCTCTTTCAGGAAGTTATCAATAGATTCTTTCAATCTTGGTTTTACAATATCAGAACAGTTTTCCTTGATAATTTCTTGAAAGATGCTGTCCAAACTCTTTTTTTAAATTATGGCCTTTAAATGGTCCAATAGCTTTTCAATGATCTCTCCTGGATCTATTTTCCATGTCACTTGTTTTTCCAATGAGGTATTTTACATTTTCTTCTATTTTGTCATTATTTTGATTTTGTTTGACTGATTCTTGATGTCCCATAAGGTCATTATCTTCCCCTTGCCCAATCCTAATTTTATTTTTGCTAAGGCAATTGGGATTAAGTGATTTGCCCAGGGTCACACAGCTAGGAAGTATTAAGTGTCTGAGGCCAGATTTGAACTCAGGTCCTCCTGACTTCAGGACTAGGGCTCTATCCACTGCACTACTTAGCTGGCCCAATCTGACCCTAATTTTTAAACAAGCAATTTCTTCAGTTCTTTTGTGCCTCCTTTTGCATTTGGTCAATTTTGCTTTTAAAAGAGTTCTTTTCAGGGGGCAGCTAGGTGGCACAGTGGTTAGAGCACCAGCCCTGAAGTCAGGAGGACCTGAGTTCAAATCTGGTCTCAGACACTTCTTAGCTGTGTGACCCTGGGCAAGTCACTTAACCCCAATTGCCTCAGCAAAAAAAAAAAGAGTTCTTTTCTTCAGTGGATTATTTTTCTCCCAATTTGGCCAATTCTAATTTTAAGTTGTTTTCTTCAATTTTTGTGTTTCCTTTTCCAAGATGCTGATTCTTTTTTCATAATTCTCTTGCAAATTCTCATTTCTTTTCCTATTTTTCTTCTACCTTCTTCACTTGATTTTTAAAATTCTTTGTGAGCTCTCCCAAGAGGACTTTCTGGGCTTAATACCAATTCATATTTTCCTTTGAGACTTTGCAGGTAAGCATTTTGACATTTGTACTCTTCTGAGTTTGTGTTTTGATTTTTCCTGTCATCATAATAGCTTTCTATGCTCGGGGCTCTTTTTTTCATTTTATTGCTCATTTTTTTAAAGTTAAGTTCTGCTTCTGGACTACAGGAGTCACTGTCCTGGGTTTCTTGCATTAAAGGTCTGAAGCTTAGTTACTAGCTTTCGGCACTGGGGCTTCTGGAGTTTGTAACTTGCCCATTATCCTAAGGTGGCCTGACATAGGTGTGTCTGTTGTGCCCTGAGTTCTGGGACTGGTGGTTTGCCTGCTGTGTTGGGGCTGGAGACCTCACAGTGGCACTCCTATGCCACTGATCTGCTGAGCCCAGACAATGGAGCTTTGGTTGCTAATCTGTGCTGTGGCTAAGAGCCTTCTGCTAGCTTGTCTGAACCCTGCCTGCTGTGCTCCCCTTTTACCCAAGTAAAACAAACTTTTCCTGAAGTCCTTCTAAATTATATTGGGCTGGAAAATTGTTTTACTCCATCTTTTTGTGGATTCTTTGCTCCAGAATTCTTTAAGAGGCTCAATTTAATATTGTTTCTGAGGGAACTTGGGTCATTTCTTGGCAAAGATACTAGAGTAATTTGTCATTTCCTTTTTCAGTTCATTTTACAAATGAGGAAACTGGTGCAGACAGAAGTTGAGTGACTTGGCCAGTAAGTAAATGTCTAGTTTTGATTTGAACGCTGATCATACTGACTCCAGGCCTGGGACTCCTGCCACTGAGTCACCTAGCTGTTTATAAACCCTAACAAAAGATGAAAAACAGAGAGAGGGCAAGAGGAAAAAAAATATACCTTGATCTGACTCTAGATGAGTGGGATAGTGGATAATAGCTTTTAGAGAACAGGCAGAACCAACCAACTCTTTCTCTTTTTTGTGCTAAGAAGAAACATCTTCAGACTGGGAAAGATAGAATGGAGAATAACAGAAAATTGAAAGTGAAGAGGAGTGAAGAGGTAATAAGAGGGTGCTCAGTAGTCCTCCATGAGTTCCAGTCAATAGAGCCAGAGAAATTACAGTCCAAGGTAATATCACATCCCTAACATGCTTTAAGGTTAACAAAGCACTTTTCTCACAATAACACTGGGAGTTGGGGTGTGAAATTTGAGTTTGAGGAAGTCAATGCTTATGGTCACCCAGATAGTAAATGTTAGAAGAGATACACATTCAGATCTACTGATACAATTAGCTAAGAGAAGCACTTAGGTGACTTGGTGAATACAAAATAGCCTGGAGGTAGGAAGTATTCAGTTGGTTTTCAGTCATGTCAGACTCTTTGTGACCCCATTTGGAGTTTTGTTGGTAAATTAATGGAGTAATTTGCCATTTTCTTCTCTAGCTCATTTTACAGATAAGGAAACTAATACAAACTTCTTGAATAAGCTGAACAAAGTCACACAACTAATCAGTATCTGAAGCTGGATTTGAACAAGGGAAGATGAACCTTCTAGATGTCAGAGCTAGACCTGTATCCATTATGCTACCGAGCCACCTCAGGAATTAGGAAGACCTGAATTCAAATCTGACCTCAAATTTACTTACTACTTATGTGACCCTGACCAAGTCACTTGACTCCTGTCTGCCTCAGTTTCCTCATCTGTAAAATGTAGATAATCATAGTACTACTCTACCTCTTAGGAGTCTTGTGAAGGTAAAATGAAATTATATTTGTAAAGTGTTTTGCAAGCTTAAAGCAATATATGAATGAAAGCTGTGACTATTCAAAGTCAATTATCTTCTATTTTAAAAGAAATGACTTTCATATATGATTATGGAGCTACTGTGAGTGATATCAGAAAAATCATGAAGAATGGGAAAGGAATTACAGTAGAGGAAAGGGAAAGATGTCATTTGGAATACACAGGAGGGAAAAGAAAGTAGATTCTCTAAACCAGAGGCCAGTCAATTTCATTTCAATTCTCAGAACACTTGGAGAATCCATTAATAAAGGGTGCACTAGATAGGGAAGCGGTGTTCCTCGAGGAGGTAATAGCAGGTCATGTCTCCCTTAACTGGAGAAAAGCTGAGAAAGTTCATCCTTCTTTCATGACTGACTTTCATGACTGGGTACTTTGGGTATAGAATATTATGGATTCTGTTAGTTGTGATTGATGTATTGTTCAATTTCCCTAGATTTTTTCCTCTTCTTTTTAAGACTTTCTTGCATGAGGAAGCTTTCTGGGTAGGGGGAAATGTATTCAGAAATGAATATGACATTAACATAAAATATATCAATACAAATGAGATTAGGCAAAAAAGAAGAGATCATGTCAAATGGTCTAATTTTCTTTTTTGATAAGATTACTAGAAGGGAAGACATGAGAAATAACAGACAAAATGTCTGGATTTCATCAAGATATTTAATGAAAGTCTTTCATGACATATTTGTGGACAGAGAAGCGTACAGCTAGATGAATCCATCTAGCTGTACTTGAGAATGAATCCATGAGAACTGAGGTGTGGGGGATCTCTAGTGGAGTAACACAGGGATCTGTCAATCTTTTTTATTTAAGCAGTGACTTTCATGAAGGCTTAGATGGTCTACAAATATTCTAAATCTGGGAAGGATAACTAATGTAGTATATAATGGATTTGGTCAGTTAGATAGCATAGTGGTTAAAAAGCCAGTTCTAGAATCAGGAAGACCTGAGTTCAGATCTAGTCTCAGATGTAGTGTGATCCTAGGAAAGTCACTTAACTCTATTTGCCTCAGTTTCCTCATCTGTAAAATGCTCTTGGGCAGGAAATGGCAAATCATACCAATATCTTTGCCAAAATCCCAAATGGAGTCACAGAGTTTCAGACATGACCAAAATGATTGAACAATCACAGTGATAAGCTAGATCATCCAATCTAATAAAAATGAAATTAAACAAGAAACTTGAATTTTGAAAAACATCATAGTGTCAGATTCAAAAGAAACCTACAGTATGATTACCTACAGTTTCCATAACAAAAAATCTGAAGGTTTTAGTGGAGAGCAAGTCCAATGGTGTGACATGGGTTGCCATCATTGATTCACTTTGCATTAATAGAAGTATCATGTCTCAGGAAGAGGAGCTCATGGTCTTGCTCTACTCTGTCCCCACTAGCCCACATCTGTATTATCTTGTTCACTTATTAGGCACCATGTCTTAGGAAGGGTATTGACAAATTGGAAAATGACTAGAAAAGACAAAATGGAGAAAGTAGAAAACCATATCACATGAGGATTAAACAGACAAGAGATATTTAATATAGTGAAAATGGGTGGGGAAAACTGGTGGCGATATAATTGTTTCCATGTATTTGGTATGCAAAGAGTTAACATGTAAAAGAGAGATTTTAAGATTTGTTTTGTTGGGTGCAAATAATAGGACTAGAAGCAATAGGTGGAATTTTCTTTTTTTTTTTCTATTATCAATATTTACTTTCCTTTACTTCCTCTTTTTGCCAATAAGATACATTGAGTGGATCTCATTTCATTTGAATGCTTTAGGCATATATTTCATTCCTTTTAAGAGGAAAGCTTTATATTGCAGATTTCCATGTTGTTATTGTAGAATGTAGGTTTAGATACTCAAAATGCAGTCTACTCTCGACAGCAATGCTTCCAATTCATTGAAGACGACATTCTTTTGCACGAATGTCATTTCATCCTATTTCCTACTTTTCCTACATAATTGTGGCATGAGTTCTCTTATGCTTCATGTGGAGTTTTTCCTAAGGTATTTCTCAATTTATTTGCTAAAGAAATTCCTCCATGTTAAATACATTTCTTTTTTTTTTTTTTTGCAAAAAAACCTTTTTTTTCCCAAGCTTTTCC
>JAJPUD010001577.1:6017-40098 GCA_023553655.1 Myrmecobius fasciatus
TCTCTCTCTCTCTCTCTCTCTCTCTCTCTCTCTCTCTCTCTCTCTCTCTCTTTCTCTCTCTCTCTCTCCTCTCTCTCTCCTCTCTTTTCTCCTTTCTCTCTCTCTCTTTTCTCTTTTCTCTCTCCTCTCTCTCTTCTCTTTTCTCTCCTTTTTTCTCTCTCTCTCCTCTCTCTTCTCTCTCTTTTCTTTCTCTCACATCTCTCTCTCTCTCTCTCCATTTATTTAATAAATATTTCTTAAGTTCCTACATTGTACAGTGCACTATGCTAGGCTCTGTGAAGCAATATAAAGATAAGAAAGGGTTTTTGTTTTGTACAAAGCTCTCTCTCTGATTCTGTTGCTCATTCTGCCTCAGCCTCTCTGTGCTTGTCTCCATCATTCTCTCGGTCTCATTTCATCTCCCTCTGTCTCTGCTTGAACTGTTTCATCTCTCCTCCCTATAACCTTCTTAAGCCTCCTTTTTTCCCATCTTTTTTTTTTCAGTTCTCCCCTTTCCTTTCCATTTATTCTACCTCTGTCTTCTCTGTCTCTGTTTATCTCTTTGTGTTTGGCTCTGTTTATCTCTGTGTCTTTCTCACTGTCAGTTCCTGTGTTTCTCCCAGTTCTCTCTCTTCCCTTGTGACCACCTCTCTTCATCTCTTTTCTGGGTCCCTCAGGCACCTTTTTTCCCAGACATATCTCCCCTCTTCTATATCCACCCCCACATCCATCCCAGTGATGCAGGTCCCTTTGTCTCCCCCTCCCCCCTGGATGATTATTAATGATAAAAGCTCAAACATCACATCAGTAATTTCTGAGTGAGTTTTGCAATGAAACTGGGGCCTCCTCAGCCCCTCCCGAGTCCCACAAATTCTACTTTTGCAATTTCACGCCTTTGGTTATCACCAGGCTGCTCCGTCCCTCTCTGCCTCCCCGCTCCCCGCCCCCCCTGGAGAGAGCACTTAAGCTTGTTTTCATTCCCTTCTTCTTTATTTTTTTAATGTCCACTCTCTCCGGAGTCAGTAATGTTCTCCCTCTCTTTCCTCTCCCATTTTCTGCTAATTCTGCGCCATCTGCCTCAGCATCTGTTAAAAATAAAATTTCACTCGCACACTGAGAAAGCCCTCCCTGCCCCTCTCCCCCGCCCAGCCCCCCAGCTTTGGTACTGGGCCGTCAGATGCTGCCTCCTCTCCTGGGATCCACCCCCCAGGTTCTTACTCTGAACTGAAGAGAGGAAAGGGGGTGAGCTGGTGGGTGGACCAGAGGGTGGGGTCAGGACCAGGTGGAAAGGGGATGGGATGGGATCCCTTATAGTTCCCACCCACTTACCTGTGCTTCATCTGATTACGCAGGACTCTGAATTGCAGCAACAGGATCACCTGGACAGGTGGGTGCCAACAGGTTGGAGTAGGAGGGATGGAGCAGTCAGTAGAATGACCCCACCATCTCTGGGACTGTCTATGGATGGCCTTGTGAAGGGGGGGGGCATGGGTATACTCAGATTTCTCTACAATGGTTTGACCTAAATATGGTTTCTGTGTTCATAACTTTAAGGAGGTTAAAAGTTAAGTATATCATTAAGAGACAATCTTTAGACTCCTCTTCTTCTATTTTGGGTTAGTTGTGGGACTTTCTCTGTATGACTGTATAACTGGATACTTCCCCAGACTCCTCCCCACAGGGGCTTAGATGAGAGTTTGGCTGAGGTAGAGGGTTCTCTGTGCCCAGCTGTTCCTCTCTAGCTGTGGTGCTATTTGAGGATCACATTCTATGTCTAAGAACCATGGAAAAGAGGAGGAAATGGCTTTTCCCAACCCATGATTTTAGGAGACAGTAAATTCTGTAACAGAATAGGATCCCATGTGCAAGAGGATTGACTTAGGTCAAATTGTATGTGACCATATCTTGTACATGCCTAAAACTAGGATGATTCCAGTGTAAACATATGCATGTACCCAGTGTATTTTTATGACCTCATCTATATTGGGGGTGGTATATGTATTTGTATGATAATGGTGTGTTTGGGAACTATTTATGTAACTATCAGTATATTGTGTCTGTATATGTGTGTGTGTGTGTGTGTGTGTGTGTATGAGTGTGAAATCCCTTTTATATGTATGGGACTGTCATTGCCTTCATTACATACAAACAAAATGTGACAGAATACATCCGGACAGCTAGGTGGCACAGTGGATAGAATTCTAGGCTTAGAGTCAGGCAGACACAAATTAAAATTCTTTGTCAGATCTTTACCAGTTATGTAAGTCATATAATCTCCCTCAGCCTCAGTTTTCTCATCTGTAAAATGGGGGAGAACAGACTGGATGGTTTCTAACCCAGAACTGAATCTTTTATCTCATGATCCTATGGCTGTGGCCATAGTCTGTTAGCTATAGACAGCATCTTCAGTATGCACAGTTATGTGCATATAGGCTTGTCAGGGAAATATGGCTTATTAGGTTTATAGAGACCTCTTGGGCTTTTACAAATATGATATGTCTAAGCATGTTAGGCATGTTTGGAGGGGGGTTGTTGGGTTGGGTTAAGGCCAAATAAAAAAGTGTATGAAAAGTCTTTGGGAAACTGGAATACTGTACTTTAGAAGGAGTAACTAAACAGTCTTATTTGTTGTTACATAGAGTGACTCCACAATGCTCTCCCAGCTCTAAATCCTTTCTTTCAATTCCTCTCACTCAGCCATAAATCCTTTACTTTTGTCTTCTGTACGCTGACCTCCCAGTCACTTCCTTCAGCCCTGACACCATCTCATGAAAGCACCTTATTTCATTCTCCTAATACATCAGCACTACTCCTGACCCCTTGAAAGAGAGGTCTCCTGCTTCAGACCTCAGTCTCTTCAGCTGCCCAAATCTTGATTAAACAATTGCCCACCCTTTACTCCTCCAGGTCTCTTTCCTCCAACTATCCAATTCCTCATCTCAGTGTCTAGTCCCTCGGTTTAGTTACGGTAAGGGAATAAGTACCAAGAAGGAAAGGGCCCAAGGAAGAGCCTATAATGATGGATTTAGATTCCGTGGAGATCACAGATCTTCCCTATTCCTCATTTCACCATCCCTGGTCCTTAAAAAGTATCACAAATGTTTTATGTGAAACAAGAAACAGTTTTGCTTCTCTGCCATTTCCCTCCTAGTCTTAATTATTGTAGGTACTTTGGAGGATGGTATCTTCTTAACCAAGCCCAATTAGCTATTTTCTCTCAGCTGACTTGAATTCCTTATATGATCTCTACCCCCTACCTGATTCCTCCATTTGTGGGTGGGGACTCCATGGTAGGGCAAAGGAGAGAGCTACTATTCTGACTTCCAGACCAAAGAAGAGTCAGCCATAAGAGAGAAAATTATTTTCTGGGAAGAAGGGAAAAATTCAGGTTGACCTTTGGATCCTGCAAACCTGGGATACCATATAAGCCTATACGGGTGTGGGTTTTTCATTCATTTCTCTTACCAACTACACTGTCTCTTTACCCTCCTATCCATATTTGATGGACACAAAGACACTGTAATCCCTCTATGCCCCGAGGGGAGCAGCCACATTTGTGAGACAGATTTTTACAAAACGTTTTGACCCTGTCCCTCTCCCCGTGTGTCCCGCATCAGTGTCACGTAATTAAATAAGCCTCTGTGGGGCGTCGGCTAGGCTCCAGGCAAATGACTCAGATGGACCAGGAGTGGCCCCCAAGCCAGAACAGCCAAGCCATAAGGAGGGAACCTTGGAGGACCACGAACCTCAGTTCCGGGGTTGCAGGAAACCACTGGAGTTTGGCAGAACCTTAGGACAAACACTCCACTTCCAGGTGGCCCGTTTGGCCCTCAGTCTGTCCCTCCTCCCCAGTTTCCCCTCCTTATACTTTTCTATTTCTTTCTCTTCAGAATATCTAACCTACTCCTCTCATCCCCACCCCACCCCCAGCCCATTTTTGAATACTAATGCACAATTCCCTTCCCTCTCTTAACCTCAGTCCTCCTCCAGCTGGAAGCTGAGATGCAATCAGCCCCTGACCCCTCAACTTCCTGCATGAAGTTGGTCTGAAATGAAGCAAAGAATTGGAGTGGGGAGTATGGTGATGAGAGGAATGAGACAATTCTTGGGTGATCTCTTTGATTTAGGAGCAGAGTGAATGCAAGTGTCTCTGGAAGTTTGTCTTTCCCATTCAGCGACTGTTCTGGGCAATTGGGAAATAAGTAGTTGGGAGTTGAGAGTGTAGTTTAATTCCATCTGCCTCTGGAAAAGCTTGCTATACCCCTGCCTCTGTCCAAGGTGCTGAGAGCCTTTAGATGCACTGCTCTCCAATTGTGTGTATAATAAGGTTTACAAAGCCCTTTACTTGGAACAGCCCTGTGCCTTTCTTTCTCTTCATAGAGGAAGAAACTGGTTCCTAGAAGTGAAATGACTTGCCCACAGTTGCACGATCTATATGGGTTTGTGTTTGTGTGTGAATTGGAACGTAGTCTTAGTTCAATTGTTCCCTTCTTTCCACTGAGCCATGCTGTGTATGTGTATTTCTGTTTCACTGCCACCCAGCTCTGGAGGATGGATATCTTTCTCTTCCTTGTGTCTGGTCCAGAAGTCACACCAATTGGAGTTTTGCCTGAAAATACCCGAATGTGGTATTTTCACATATAGTCCCTTCCAGGTGACCAGACATTCTCAAATTCAGAACAAAGTCCTTCTGTTGATTGTTGGCTTAATGGTGAAAATGGCTGAGAAATGAGCTACTTGCAATATAGTCCCAAAGTAATTTCACAATGGCATAATGAAGGAAGGAATTAATTAATAACACTAGTAGTTTACACTTTATGGAATGAACCTAGAAGTTAGAACTGGATCACAAACAATATCCAGTTCTGATCCCCTACGCCTACTTCATTTTACAGATGGAGGAACTGAGGCTCAGGAAGTTAGTGTTTTGCCCAGAATCAGTAAGTGATATCATTGCTCTTACTACACAACATTTTTAAATTTACAGAGCATTTAAGGTCAAGTGGTGAGGGATTGGGAGCCTCAGATACACAACTGGTCATTTAGATTGAAGGATTGGGACTGTTGGAGGAGGAATGGCTGCTTCAGGGGAAAAATCAGGAGGTAAGATATAACACTGAATGACTGGGGAATTGAGATGGAAGATTTGAGGGCTGAACTGATAATTCAAGTTTTATCCTCATTTTGCATATGAGAATACTGAAATACTGATTGAGTGACTTGTTTAATGGTACTTAGTTAATAAGTAGTAAAAACTGGAAATAGCAGTTGAACTTGGTCTCTGACCTCAATATCTGCCCACTCACATGAAGATGTGAAGAATATAAGGAATGTTATTATACTAAGAGTAATACTGGATGCTCACTATTAAAGTACATTGTTTTTATTTATCAAACAAACCAATGAAACTACATCTTAACTAAACTTATTTTAAAATCTAAATTTCACTTAAAAATACAAATGTTGAAAAGAACTCTATTTAATCAAGCCTTTCACATTCCCCTAAAATATATAACCAGTTTTTAATACTTATTTTCTTGTCTTAAAAAATATCTCTCCAAACTGCTTCAGTAACTCTGCACTTTGCCATTAGGACTAATGGTACAATTTAAGAAATAGTAATTGATGCTTATTCTTTTAAATTAAAATTTTTAAATTTTATGTCTTGAATGGATAAGAGCATTAGACCTTCATACAATTGATTTTGGCACAAAAAACAAAGTGGTCGGGGGCAGCTAGGTGGCGCAGTGGTTAGAGCACCAGCCCTGAAGTCAGGAGGACCTGAGTTCAAATCTGATCTCAGACACTTCCTAGCTTTGTGACCGTAAGCAAGTCACTTAACCCCAATTGCCTCAGCAAAAAAAAAAAAAAAAAAAAACAAAAAACAAACAAACAAAAAAAAAAAAAACAAAGTGGTCAGGAAAGTCAGGGGACAGGGAGAGGCACCAGACTTGTGATTCCATTGATAATGGGAACAAACAGATGAGGAACTCCCTTTTCTGATGCAAGTGGGCAACTTTTGAGCATATTATAGTCTTAAAGAGTTGCCCAAAAGAGTGTGGGCTCTGAATCGTAGGCAGCTTTATTTTTGGCAATATAGTTTTGAGCACATTTGTGTGTGTGGACACACTGTACACCTCATGCTTAAGCCTACTCTGCACACTGCCTCTTACTACAACATTCTGTCAAAAGGTATAATGTCTGAATTACTATATTCTGGTAGTGCTCCTCTCTATTATCCTCTCCCCTTCCTTTGCCCTTTCATATTTGGTAGAAATTTCAAAGACTGTTCCTTCCCTGATACTTTTCACCATACATATCCCCTCCCCTCTTTTTCCCTTTTCCAGTAGTGCCCAAATCCATTTCATTTCATTGGTCCTTCAAGACTGATCCCTATACTTCTCTTTAAGCCAAAGATCCATTCTTTCTCTTCTCAGAGTGACTAGCACAAAAAGCTGTAAAATCAATTTCTCTTTAATCCATCTTATCTCCTAGCTGGCTTCACTATCACCTACTTCTGGTGATCTGATTCTAAGAGTTCTTGGCTTCTCCCTCTGTCATTTTCATCTGTCTAGATCTTAACATGCTAATTTTTAAAAATACTGGGGTGGTACTAGATGAGTTTTATGACCCCTCTAGTTCTAGTGTTTATGATTTTGTGACTGTATGTATAAGAGTGCCTGCCCATATACATATGTGTGTTGTGCTGGTGGGATTGGATTTGAAGATATGTTTAAGTACTATTTCTGACAGTATCTGTATGATGACTCCGGATAAATAATTTAATTTCTCAGACCTTCAATGTCCAAATCTGCAAAATGGAGAAAATAATATTTGAACTTACAAACTTATCCCACAGATTTCTTAAAAGCAAGGTATTTTATAAGGAAACATATAAACATGAATTGTAATTATTATGTTGTTCTGTGATGTTACTGTTGCAAAGGATGGGTAACAGTGCCTCTGTGTGACTGCTAAAGTATATTGTGGGAGCGTCTGTTACTCTGCATTATATAACCAATGAAGTGCATATGTTGCTATATGTGACTAACTACTACAGTGTACTTGCGGCAGTGCATGCATGTGATTGTTGTAGTATGTGACACAGTTTATATGTACACCTGAATGGGACTCTGTATATATAATTGGGCATGGCTGTGGGAATGTCATAACATACGTATGCCTCATGTTGATACTGTGTAACAATGTATATAATAAGTCTGTGGTAATGTGCTGGAGTGTATTAATGTGTAAATGTACATGAAAATGAGGAAGAGTTGATGTAATGGTTTCCATTTACTTTTAGGAGTAGCAATAGGTTGATCTGAAACACAATGGTAGACAGTAGATAATTTTCATTCTGTAGGAAGTGATTTTCTCCCTTCAACCTCCTTCATGGCTAATTTGTAGATAGAATTATCCCATGGATTCTCTGTACTTATATGAGTATATGTACATATGCAAAAATGTTTATCCATAGGTGCGTACACTTGTGTGCAAGTATATGCATACATATTTATAATTATAATTTTTTGTGTGAGTGGTGCTGAGGAGACAAAGATGAGGAATTGTTTTGAAATTAAGCAGGGAAGAGGATAAGGCCCAGGAGAATGTCTATTAGAGTAGTTTATCTGTGTTAAAAAGAGCCTATAGTTGGGAGGTAGGAGGCTTAGATTTTTGGTCTTCCACCACTTTGAATAAGTTAATTCTTCTTTCCAGACTCCAAATCATGCCATTAGTAAAATGAGGAGTTATATGGTGATTTCTGAGGTCTCTTCCAGCTCTGTTAATATGAGTCTTAAGTTCCCAACAGGTTCTAGCTTGAAGCAGCTGCAGAATTAACAGAATTGATCCAGAGATGTTTCAAAGACCCTGAGTTCAACTCTATTCTTGACCCTTGTCAATCAGCAAATTTTCCTCTTTGTCTCTCTGTGTGTGTCTCTCTCTATTTTTTTCTCTCTGTCTCTGTGTCTTGTCTCTCTCATTATATTAGGTAAAGTGTGTGTGTGTGTGTGTGTGTGTGTGTGTGTGTGTATGAGTAAGTACCTCAAAGTGATTGTATTTGAGAGTGACTGTGTTCTACTGTCACTGATGAAGTATGTGACAGACTGGGTCTATACATATAAAAGTGTGGCTATATTGTAACTGTAAAATTGTGCGTTTATATGAGTGTATGAATCTGTTTGCGTGACCGTGTGGTATGCCTAAGTGTTACTTGATATATTGTTCAAGTTTGTCCTTGAAAGAGAAGTTAGTGTCAATGAAGCTAAAAGGGAAGAGTGAGAAGGGGACTGTGAAGGAGAGATCTTTGAATTGATGAACTTTTCCCTCTTTGTCCCTTCTTTCTTCCCACAGAATACATTTCCCTCATTTCAGACCTACTCATTGGTTTGTGGAGTATGACCTTTCCATATTCTCTTCACTTTTAGTCTAGGCACAATACAGTTTCTGGGGGATCTAGTATAAACAAACCCAATCCTCATCTGCCCTGGCCTGACAGAGTATGAAGTAGGGTTGGGGAAACACTTGGGTAGGAAGTGAAGAAAAGAGCTTGTGATTAGGATTTGAAAATTATTCATTTTAGAAAGAAGGGGCTTCATTCTCTATTTCTCTCTCTCTCTTTATTTTTAACTTAATTTTTCTTGAGGGTTTTTATTTTCATTAGGATGGGAGATCTATGTTTTCTTTCACAGCTTGACTTTTCTGGAAATATTTTGCATAACCTCACATGTGGTTTTTTAATTGTGGGTAGGGATAAGGGAGAGAATCTAGAACTCAAAAATCTTAAAAACAAAAGCCTTAAAAATTGTTTTGAACGTAACTGGGGAAAATATTAAATAAATAATAAAAAAGAAAGGGAGCTTCCATTTCATGTTTGACTCAGTATTTGTATGAAAATATATGCAAACAAAATAATACATATTGACAGTCACAAACACATATATTCACAAGCATCACAATTGTATATGTATTTATATATATATCATAACATAATTGTACAATGTAAATATACATGATAAACAAAGAAAACTACATAATCAGATACACATATATATTCACACATAGCTACATCACAATTACATAGTGATATATTTATACCTACATAAATACATGAACACAACTATATAATTATATAATTTATATAAATATGATAATGCATATACATTTGGAAACACTGTAAAGAAACTACTTTTTGCAGGACTAGCTAAAGATTATAATAAATAATAGTAGCTGACATTTATATGTCATTTTAACATTTGCAAAATGCTTGCACACATATTATTCTGTTGGAAGGAAGATATTGAAACTCAAGTTTGGAAACTTGCAAGACTGCAATGACAAAACTTGCTCAGCAAAGTTCCTTTCCACTCCCTTATCCCTAAGATCCTGACAGCTCCTAGAAAATTGTCATGGAAGCCAGTATGAAAATACTAGGAGCTTTGAAAGACTTCCAAGCTCAGAAATGGGAATGGAAAGAAAATGGGGGAAACTGAGGTGCATAGGCAAAGTGATAGGGTGGATTCTTAGGCAAAGCAAATTATTTTTCACATAGTTTTTTCCTTCTTTTTGTTACATGGCTTGAAATCCTACCAATAAGTTTTGGTGGCATTTAGAGTCTCCGTTTTTTGGGGGGAAAGTTTAGATGCCTCTGGAAAATTTAAAAGATGATACCAATCACCCATACTGAAGTGAGGATTCGTTTAATTAGCTTCTTTCCTTCTGATACTAGCTGAGGTCAGATGTTCTGATAGAGTACAGAGGTTTGAGAAGAAGGG
Source organism: Myrmecobius fasciatus (assembly GCA_023553655.1). NCBI lineage: Eukaryota > Metazoa > Chordata > Mammalia > Dasyuromorphia > Myrmecobiidae > Myrmecobius > Myrmecobius fasciatus. The sequence continues at coordinate 15,773 of JAJPUD010001577.1, forward strand.
TGAAGATAATTTTTAAGCTTAGCAGTCTTTGGGAGTGCCAGTAGGAGGCTTAGAACACCCTGAGGTTACTGGGAATGAAAGGTCAGAAAAGAGGGAAGGTGGAAACTGGAGAGAATGGCAAAAAGGGGGATAGCAATCTGCCCATTTAGGAATTTTGCCATTAGCCACTTCAAGTACAAGGGGGAAAAGAAAATTCTCCTCCTGTCTTTCTTCCCAGCTCCCAATCCTTTCTCTTCTCTTCCTCATCCTTTTATTCCTTTCTTCCTTATCCCTTCTCTCTCCCTAGACAAAAGACTTCAAGAAAACTCTTCCTGCTTCTTTTCCTTCTGTTTCTCCTCTTCTTCTCTCCTTTCCTCTCTGTCTCAGTCCCTGTCTCTCTGTATGTCTTTCATTCATTGAGGGGGTCCTTAATGCTTGGTTTTATTTTCTGGACAAGTCTCTGGAGGTCCAAGCCCATTCCCATACCATAACATCCTTAGCAGAATTGCTTACCAGTTAGGTGACTAACTCACAAGTTTCCAAAGGGACTCAGTCATTCGTGTGCATGTGTGTGTGTGTTAGAGACAGAGACCAAGACACTCAGAGAGACATGTCTCTTTCTATCTGTGTGTATGTGTGTGTGTCTGTGTGTGTATGTGTGCAGATATGTGTGCCTAAAAGCCATACTCCTCTGGAGAATTCAAGAAGTTAACCAAGTCTCAGTCTCTCTGGATCTCTGTTTCTCTCACCATTATAATGTGTCTCTGTGTCTCTGTCTTGCCCCGGGCGGTCTCGTCAGGAATAAATAGAAGCTGACACAGTCATTTGCTTAAATCTTCTCCGCATTTTCACTGCATTTCCCTCCCGAGGATTCTCTAGAAACAGCCCCAGTCTGAAATGTCCCTGAGGGCGACCCAGACCACCACAGGAGCATCAAACCATTACCGGCCAGGAATCACGTGTTTACTCTGCAGAGAGATGACTTGAGAGCTGGGGATCTGAGACAGAGGGACAGTGTGAATGCTGTGGATTTAGAGGTACCCCGAGTCCTGGGGAGATAGAGATAGTGGAAGCAGGGGCTGGGGAGCATACAGAAAGAAAGAGACAGAAACATGTAAACAAGGAAGAAGCAGACAGACATCCAGACACAGAAACAAAGAAATAGAGGCAGAGAGAGACAGAGTAAAAGAGAAAAGACTAAATGAGAAATGGGGAAATCCAGAGTAAGCAGGTGCCTTGACAATATATGATCAAAAGCAAAAACCAATTTTCTGCCTTGGGTTGGGTGGTGGTGGTGATGGAAGGTAGTATTTCAACTCAGTGACTTGAATCTTTCTTTCTAAAGTCAGTCTTTATAGGAACCCTTCAGACTGATTTTTCAGCAAGGCACAAGAAGGCTTTTACTCCCAGGCTAAGATCCCAGGAATGAGGTGAGATTGAGATGGAACAGTAGTAGAGAGGCAGGGAAGATGGTATTGGGGACAGAGTAGCTACATTCACAGACCTAGTTTATCCTTGCTCTATTTGGTACCTCAGTTTCTCCATCCATATAATTAGGCATTAGACCAGCGTTTGTTCTGTCTCCCCACCACAAATCGCTGCTTTATAACTAGTCTAGAGTAGGTCTATGATTTGGAAGTATTGGATACCAATGCTGCCATAAGCTTCAAGGAAACTGGCTCCTTCTCTTGAAATTGTCTCTGTTTATGTATCTACATATGTATATATGTATGCATGATAATTTATTGGAGAAGCAATTGATAAGCTATTCTGTTATTCTTGCCAAGAAAACCCCAAATGGGGTCATGAAGAGTTGGACATGACTGAAAAATGACTGAATCACAACATGGATGAGAAGCATATGACAACTTTGGGCATGGGGCAGGGCAATATTCCAGGGAGTTCTGTGATCATTTAATAAGGTTAATTTATCCTCCATGTCTTGGTGGGCCTCAGCCACAAATATAGCCCCAGTTAGAACCTTTTCTTGAGGAGGCCACTAAGGAATACAGGGAGAGATAATTGGGGGAGGAGAATTACTGAGAAGAGTTAATAAAAAGGGTGATTGTGGGTAAAGTGGGGAAGGCCTCCAATAGATCCATGAACCCCTTTCATTAATGGGGAGGGTCAATGAAGGGAGTCAGTTCGGGGTCAATGAGGAATATGTAGTAAAAAGCAGTATTTGCTGTAGTGGGAAAAGCATAGGGTTTACTTAGAATAATAGGGGTTGAGAACAAATTCCAGTCCTTCTTCTTACTATACAGGCTGTGTAATATTGACTCATCCCCACTGGGCTTCAGTCCCTTCATCTTTGAAATGAGGAAGCAGGTGATCTTTAAGGTCGATCCCAGCTCTAAATCCCATGATCTGGGAGGCGTGAATGAGGAGGAGACTGCAGCTGTAGACCAAGGTTGTAAATGCATCAGTGATCAGGGACCTGAAAGGAAGGGCTCACTGTGATACCCACTGGGGTGATGTAATGTACATTTGATGGGCTCAGGGACTCATATACATGAGCACTGATGCTTTCTGAGGGTTGGGAAAGGGCTTCACAGGTGCATATGTATGTGCTCTCTCTCACACACAGAGATATACATGCACACATAGAATAGTGTCCACGGCATTGATTGTTACATGTTTTATCTCCTCTGCTTCTATCCTTGCCCCTAAAGGGCCTCAGGACTTGATCACCATTGGGATGTCCTGCTGACCCTCCTTTATCCCCCTCCTCTTTCCCCTTCCTCTTTGGCTTCATATGAAATAAGGAAAGGACAGAGCTGGCTTACACTTACAGGGAAGGGTTTCCATGAGGAAGGAAACACACCCTTGAGCATGCTGCTGAGCAAGACATCTGGGTATGAGATCACATGCATGCACTTGTGAAAACACACATTAATCACACCAACATACACACATACAAACATACCGGTCTTTAAATATCTGTTCTCACTATATCACTTGGTTTTGCATGGTTTTTGGTTTTTTCTTTTGGTGTTGAAACTCATAGGAAAAGACATGTTCAGATACAACTTTCCAAGTTCAGATACATATATTGGTGATTCATTCCCTAAAAGGTTGCCTTCTTAAGAAGAGAATAGTAAGTGTATAGATTATGGGAAGGAATGCACATAAGGATAGGGGATGACCATATACATGTGTATGAATAGGTCTGTCATTATGACTCTGAGGTTGTATTTTTATATCTCTGTGTCTATTGTGAAGGGTGAATGTGGGATTTATGTGATTGGGGGGGAGGGGAGCACTGCTGGTGTCTATGATCACATGAAAAGTAGTTTACTTCTAAATGTGACTTTGTGTGAGGAAAATTTCCTGGAAAGTCTGTAGGGGTAACTCTGGAAAAATTATACAGGTGACTGTGACTTTGTGAGATTATTTTTTTGGGGGGGAAATGACTGTAACTGGGATCTGTGAAACTGTTTCTCTATATGTGGCTGATGGTCTGCTTGCTTGTTACTGTGTTGGGAAGCTAGATAGCTGTGGGGCTATGTATACTTGTATATGCTGGAGGGTAATATGTAAGAAACTATTTTTGAGGGGCTGGGGATATGTAAAAAGAGCTGGGAGGCCCTGGGGGTAAGGGTAAGGAAACTATGATTCTTATGGGGAAGGGAATGGCTTCTGTCTAAAAGTGTTGTGTGATTGTGTCTGTGTGTGACTGGTAGAGGTGTCCATTTGACATAGTGCTGGAGGGTGCCACTATATGGTAGTATCTATTTGTATATGGGGAATATTTGATTCTGAAACCAGTTCTAGGATTTGGAAAGACAGTAGGGTGTGTGATTGGATCTTGGCTTGGGGGGAAGGGGTTAATTCTGTGTGTGTGTGTGTGTGTGTGTGTGTGTGTATGCATTATGACCTTGTAATGATTGTGTATGAGTACTTTGAGTAAGGTAGAAACAGTGTCTGTTTTTTGTTCTTGGGGGTGGTAAGACATGTATGTTGGGATGACTACATGTCTATAGCTGACTATAAGTGGGAGCTGGGTAACTACCTCTTAGAGACTGTGAAGTTTTAACTGTGTATGGTTTTTTTGACATGATTGAGACAGGTTGTGTGGGGGAGGATTGCTTATGTGACTCTGTGTGTGGGTACAGTGTAACTGTTCTATATAGGATTATTGTATGTGTATATATATACATATATAATGTGATTGTATGGGTGTAAGATGTGTATAATGTGGCTATGTATGATAAGGGATGGGGGGTAGCTGGAGCTATGTGATGGTAAGTGTGGAGATGATGTTTCTGTGTGTGACTATAATGAGAGGACTGTGTCCATGTAAATGGTTGTGTGTCTTGTCTGGGTATGACTGGGGGGGTGCACTCTGTGACTGTGCGTGAGCGGGGTGACTATGTCTCTGTGTGAGTGTGTCTGGGGGGGGCTGTGCTATTTAAATAAAAAAGGAAGGAAGTGAATCAGGGTCGTTTCCATTTTAATTGTAAAACAGATAAGCACTAAACACTTTGAAAAAGTAAATGACTTGAGAATAATTACTCTCTATTACCCGGCGTCCCAGGGGGGCAGTTGGAGGAGCCCAGATGGCTACAAAAATGGGATTTAGCAGAAAATTGAAGACATTATTCACCGTAACACATTATCAATTACCTTCGTATCAATTACAATAACCTTACATTAGGGAGCGGCCTGGACCCTCCAGCCCTGGGTCTGAGGGGGGAGGAAAAGGGGGGGCAGAGGAGGTGGAGAAGTCAGGAGAGAAAAGGGAGGGGAGAGAAGGGGGGCTGGCAGGGTGCTGCTTTAGTCATTCTCCAGGACAAAGATGTGCCTGGAGCAGTCACCCCTTTCTCACCTCTACCCCCTCAGAACTCTGGCCCACTTCCCAAATTAACTCCCCTGAACTTAAAGAGACTGAAGGAAATGGGAGGAGGCTAAGGGGCTGAAGGGCAGGAAGAGAGAGTCTGAGAGAATTGAGAGACTGAAGGACTGGGATTGAAGAAATGATGGAGTGGAGATTTGAGGGCATTTAAGGGATGAAGGAGTGAGGGAGTAAATGGTTGAGGGGCTTGAGGAGGATGAGGGGGGCTGAGAATATGAGAGATTAAAAGGCTGAAAACACTGAAGGGACTACAAGAATGAACTGATGGACTAGGGGAGAAGGGAACTGAGAAAGATGAGGGGTGAAGGGCCTGAAGGAATCAGAGGGTGTGAGGGGACTATGTGATTAGAGGAAAAAGACAATAAAAGGCTGAGGTGCTTTGGGACTGAATTAATGAATAGTAAGAAGAGGAATTCCAAAATAGGGGCTCAGAGTCTTGAGGGACAGGTACCTGGACTGAGCTGGGCAGGGACTGGGGGGAGTCTCAAGGACATGGGACTTTCAAGATGCCTTAGGTGCCTAGGTTCTCCATAGGGAGATGTCAGAGAAGTGGGGGTGGGGGGTGGGGGGAGAGGGGGAAAGGATATGCTTAAAGTCTGATATAAGGGACTGAGAGGCCCAAGGGGATGGTCAACACTTTCTTCTCCAGTATTCCTCCTCCCCAGAAGGCAGTTGTGTTGGGGTCAGTGAATGAGTCCCAGCTGTGGGAGAAACTAGTCAAAGGTTGCCATGGTGAGTTGTAGCTAGAGGATGGGACTGTGAGTGATGAAGACAAGCTGACCAGGATGAAGAGAGCAGAATGGGGCTATTCTTTATGTCCCCAGAGAGGACAACTAGGACCAATGGATTGAAAATAAGGGGAAAGAGATTTTGGTTCAGTGTAAGGAGGAATTTTTAAAAGCTGTCCAATGATGTCATGAGCTGTTTTTGGCTTGAGAAACATTCAAACAGAAGCTAAATAACTGTGTAGTGACTCTCACTATCCACAGATTCTTTCTGTCTTCATCTAGCATCTCCTCGGATGTTTCATTATATTGGTGAAGTAACCTTGGGTTCTTGAGGATATAACAGTGGTGTGAAAACTCTCATGATTCCAGAAAGGCTCTGAGCACATGTTCATTAATAGTCAATATATGTGTGCCATCCAAAGACTGGCCTAAGTTTATCGTGGCTGATCATTAGATGATGACTTCTTTCAACTTCATCAACTAATGAAGACCATTTATTAAGGCATAAAGGACTGAAATAGGAATGAGAAATAGATACAGACCCTTTCCCCCTGCCAACAAATGTATTAGACTAACATGGTAAGATTAACATGTTTGGGATGAGATTTCTGTGATCTATAAACCTGTTTTGTGTTTTGTTTTTCATTTTGTTCATTCCTTAGCAAAACTTATTTTTAAAAAACCCACATTGTGTCTTGGATGAAGTAGAGGAAAGGGTTTCATTCCTATCCAGCCCTAAGGGGTTGTGGGTACATGCAGGATTACTGAGCAGAGCCTCCTGGAGGTTAGAGGTGGTACTGGCTGTGACAGAGATACAGAGCCAGCCAGACACTAGCAGATGGGGAAAATTTTTGGAGGAGAGCCCTTGGTAGAGTGCACAAAGACTCAACTTCAAATTCAATGCTATTCTTTCTTACCTGGAGCTTTCCTCATATGCCAGTGCTCCTTTTAGGGATGGTGGAGGAAATACTCTGACGTTGAGTGTGAAGTTGAGTTTCTAAAGTTTGATTCTGCACAAGAGCCTAGGATTCTTTTGAAGAGTTTGTTGGCCCCAGTCCCCAAAGGGAAAGTTTATTTAAGGGTAAGGATTGGTGTGGGGGGCTCACTTTGGAGGCAGATATTTTTGAATATATGGGGGTGCACTTTGTGTTTATACGTTTGGGGGAGTAGCTATAGATTCCAGCCAGAAGGGTCTTCTGGGTTTGAATGGAGTCTGTGTCTTGGGGAAAGATCCAGAGAGAGCATTGAGGTCATTGCAACTAGGGAGCCCTGAATGAACATATTCTGGTTCTGTCTCTAGCAAAGGAGACATTAGGAGTATCCTGGGCTCCTGGGATATTAGGGAACTGAAGAAGAAGGTAGGAAGCCTCATCTCTTTATTATTTCAAAGATTGGAACAGCCCTAGGAACCCTCACCTCCACATCCTTTCCCTTATTAATCTGACCCTCCTGCTTCAGGAAGAGGGATAGAGATAGGGGAAGAGAGAAAGGTTGAGAATGAGGGAAAGAGCAGAAACCGAGTAGGAAGGGGTGGGGGCACTGGCTCAGGGGCAGGTGTAGGGGCAGGGACTAAAACAGAGGGAGGGGCAAGGGCAGGGGTGGGACCAAGAGGTTTCCAAACTGTTTATGATGCAAATATGTGTAAAAGCTGCACATTGGCTCCCTTGAGAAAAAGAGCTTAAAATTGAAGTCTAATGATAACAAATGATCGTTAATGAGTTGTCTAAACATAATAGATGGAAAGAATTAAAAGCCCAGAATAAACAGTGTTTCATTAACGCACAATAAAGAACCACACGTGTTCCAAAGCAGGCCAGACAGATACTCCACTAAACCAAACCCCCCTCCCCTCCTTGATTCCCTATTACTATGGAAGGGTCAGACAGGCCACACAGGTTAGGTGTATAAGAGTCAGAGGGCATAGTTCTTCTTGGGGCTTACCTGTGGAGTATATGTGCAGTATATGTTTGTTCCTATGTTCACACCCATATGCATGTATCTATGGACTTCCAGTTCAGGGCCTCTGGACTCTGGAGAGTTTGGCCAATGGAATCATAAGATCATGGACATTAGAGCTGGAACGGATCTTAAGAGATCACTCATTCATCCAACAAGCATTTATTAAATACCTACTGTGTGATAGATACAGTGAGCTTAGGTACCAAAGAATAAAAATTAAAGTCCTTGCCCTCAAGGAACTTATAATCTATTGGGAGGGTACAATATGAACATAGATAAATACAAATAAAATGTGTACAAAATGAACATGAAGTGATTTCTAGGAGGGACTCCAGCATACAAAGGAAGCACCTCTTATAGGAAGTGGAACTTGAGCTGAACCATGAAGAAAGCCAGAGATTCTAAGAGGTAGAATTGAGGTGGGAGGCATTCCAAGTATGGAGAATATATATGTTCAAAGACATGGAGATGGGAAAGAGAATACTGTGAATGGAGAATGGCAAACAGGTTGGAAAGCCTAGTTGTCTACTGTGAATGACTAGAAAGAGGAGAAATGTGCAATAAACCTGGAAAATTGAGCTGGAACCAGACTAAGAAGTTTTAAAGGCCAAATGGAGTTTTTAATTTCCTCTAAGAGTAATAAGGAGAAATTGAAGCTTCTTTTTTTTTTTTTTTGCTTTTTGCTGAGGCATTTGGGGTTAAGTGACTTGACCAGGGTCACACAGCTAGGAAATGTTAAGTGTCTGAGACTAGATTTGAAATCAGGTTCTCCTGACTTCAGGGCTGGTGCTCTATCCACTGCGCCACCCAGCTGCCCTGACATTAGAGCTTCTTGAGTGGGGAATGGCATGGTGAGATCTTCTGTTTCAGAATATCAGTTTGGCAGCTGAATGGAGGATAAATTAGAGAGAAGAACTCTTGGAGGTAAGAAGACAAATTAGGATTAATTCATAACAGTCTAGGATAGAAGTGATGAAGACATGAATTAGATATGATAAATATTTGAGAGATATGGAAATACAAAAGACTTAGTGGTTAGAATCTGAAGGGTAAGTGAAAGGGAAGAAATAAGTATGAGTCCAAAACTGTGAATCTGGGTTACTGAAAGGTAACCCTTCAAAGGAAATATGAAAATTAGGAAGAGTAATATGGGTTTTTTAAAAGTTCTGTTTTGAACATATAAAATTTGTTATACCTATGAATGATTCAATTGGAAATGCCCATCCAACAGCTGATGTTCAGAATTGGAGTTAAGATGAGAGTCTAGAGCTGAGGATATGGTTCTTGGAGAAATCTGCATAGAAATATTTACTGAATCTATAGTAACTGATATGAGAAAGAAGATAAAAACAAGAATATGAAGGAGGAGAGAAAAACAGAGACAGAGAGAAAAGATAGAGTTCTATTGTATACTCTCATATAAAGGGCATGATGGTCCAATAAGGGAGACTGAGAAGATGGAGAATCAGGAGAATGAGGTTTCACAAAAACCCTGGAGAAGAAAGCATCCAGCAAAGGAGTGGTCAGCAGTATCAGAGGCAGAAGGATCAAGAAGGATGAGAACTGAAAAGGACATTGGATGTGATGATTAAGAGACTTCTAATTACTTTGAAGAGAGCTGTTTGAGTTGAGGAATGAGGCTGGAAGCTAGAGTTGAGAAATGACAGGCAAAAAAGTGTAGGCAACCAGCGTAAACAGCTTTTTCTAGATCATCTCATCAAACTTCTTCATTTGACAAGTTAAAACAAAACAAAACAAAACAACTGAGGTGAAAAAGGTGAATGACTTGCATAGGGTAGTAAGTAGCAGAGGTAGAATTTGAGTTCTTGTGCTTTAACACCAAGAGGTTTTGTGTGTGTGTGTGTGTGTGTGTGTGTGTGTGTGTGTGTAGATTGTACTACATGAAACTAACTTTAACATATTTCATATTTCCCCTCTCTTTACTATTCATACAGCTACTACTCTAGTTCAAACCTTCATAACCTCTGGTCTAGACTTCTTCAATAATCTCCTCCTGATTGGTCTTCTCCAGTGTTATCTCTTTCCTCTACAATACATAACTCTACTCAGCTACTAAAGTGATTTTCCTAAAGCACAGCTTTGATCATATCATTCAATGGCTTGCTGCTGTCTCTAGGATTAAATGTTAGCTGCTCAGTTTGTTATTTAAGGCATTTCAGAACCCATCAGCCTACCCTTCCTGACTTATTCCAAGTTAATCCCTTTCTACTTCCAATCAAACTCGTTTACCAGCTGTCCCCAACCTTAATGTGCTATGTCCTGCCTATAGGCCTTTATATGAGCTTTCCCCTTATGCCTGAGATGTACTGTTTCCTCAGCCCTCACCAACTTTTAGAATCTTTTGTTTCTTTAAAGTACAACACGTTTCCATGTCCTACTAGAAAGCTTTGTCTCATCCTGTCTAGTTGTTAATGTTCTGTCTTATCAGATTATCTACATATTATATCCCCAATAGAGTGTAAGCTTCTTGAAGACAGAGACCAGTTTTCATCTAGTTTTTTTTTTTCATTGCCTAATATGATGCTTTGCCTACAATAGATTGCTAATAGATGCTTGTTGGAATGGATCAGATTGTACATAGTATGTAGGAAATTGCAGTGGACTGTTGTAAGACCTGGATTCTAGTTGTGCTAGATTTTGCAACTAATTTCCTTTCCCTGAATCTGTATTCTCATCTATAAAATGAGGATATTATGCTTGATGAGCTCTAAAGTCTTTCTAGCTTTAAGATTCTGACTCTCTGTGTGTGACTGTGGATCTTTGGCTCTGTGGATGAATGTGAGTTTGAGAGGGAATGTACATAATGCATTGGGGCAGGGAGCAAGTGCCCAGAATAGAAACTACAGTCATTTGAGAATTCAAGTGAAAAGGGCAAGATGCTAAGTATGCACCCACACAGCTACATACAGTAACAGAAAAAAGAATCATCACATGTCTATATATTGCTTTGCCACTGGTAAAACACTTTTTTTTTCAATGCCATTGTGAAGTAGTCAGTACAAATGCTATTATTTCCATTTTACAGTTGAGGATATTAGGGCTCAGAGAATTTAAATAATTTGAATCAGCTGGATTTGAAATTTAAGGACTTGAGTTTGAATTCTGGTGGCTTTGTGATCTTCAAATCCCTGGGACTCAATATCCTCACCTGTCACTGAAGGAGATTGGATAAGATGCTCTCCAAGGTCACTTCCAGCTCTTAATATATGGTCCTATAACTTGTCTAAAGTGACATAGCTACTAAGTGTCAGAGTCAGTCCTCAAACCCAATATTTTTTTCAAGTTCCTTCCAATATTTCACACATGCATGAATATAGACTGTTGGAGGACAGAGAGGTGAGAGAATAGAAAAAAGGGCTTTTGATTGACAGATTAATGAAGTCATTTATAAGACTGATGGAACTAAGCAAGCTTCCTGGACATAGAGACACACTGGCCAAGGAGTAGGAATGTTCCATGAAGAAATTTAATGATGGATATATTAAATTCAACCCAATACATTTTTTAAAAATTATTACATTTCCACTATATTAAAAAAAAACAGCATTGCATGCAGTGGTAGGTTCAAAGATAGATACAACATAGGCCCTGCTTGTAAAGAGTCTACAACCTAATAGGAAAAACATGCTCACAATATCTGTAATACAATAGAGAGATGGAAGTAAGTGGAAAGAAGAGATTCAGGCAAAGTACTAACAGAAATTTGAGAAAGGAGAGAGCTCACTTAGCTGAGGTAAGGAAGAGGGAGGTAAGACTAAATGGAGAAGGTGGTATGTCAGATGGGTTTTTGAACAAAGAGAGAAACACCAACATGGAAATGGTAGAGACGGTAAGTGTGGGGAAACCACTCCAGGCAAAAGGAATCTTATCAACAAATTCAGAGAGAAGGAAGAAGCAGGTGCAAGAATAGGAAAAGACTAGAACCAGGACAGGAATAGTTTACCTCTAAGATAGTAAAGGGGCATGGAATGAGATAAGACTACAAGGGTAGGTTAGAGTCAGATTGAATGCCAAATCTGGAGTTTATATTATAAACAATATGGGGTGACTGATGATTTTTGAGTAAAACATGATAAAAGAACAAAAATTTCTTTAGCATTTGTGAGGAAGGATTAGAAAGACTGGAGAATAAGTTGAAGGCAGAAAAAATAGTTCAGAAATTATTACAATAATCAAGATGAGAATAGAAGATAGTATGAATTGGGGTGATTGAAATAGAAGAAAAAGAATAATAGAAGAAGAAAAAGGAAAGTAATCAAATGTAAAAAATTGATGAATGATAATGTGAGGGATAAAAGAGAAGCCAGACTTATTTTTTTTTGCTTTTCTAATTACACATAAAAACAATTTTTTAACCTTTATTTAACTTTTTTTTTAGTACCAAACTCCTTCCCTTCACTCTCTCCAAGATGGCAAACAATTTAAATCCGGCAACAATTAAAATAGGCAAAAATTTAAAGTATCAGATATCTAGTTGGCAGTTGGAAACAGAACTGGACTCCAGACAGAAGTTATAGTAGGAGATAGAGATTTGTGAATGGTCCCTGTAGAGGTCATGGAAATAGATGATATTTGCAAAGTAGTGTTTAGTTGTACAGAATATAAAGGAGTGATGATATCAAGAAGAGGAATGGAATGGTCAAAAGGCTGAGGACAAGGGCTGAAAATATGGCCTTCAGATTTTTAGTGACCTTTGAAAGAAAGATTCTAGTAAAATATTGGGGACAGAAATTAGATTCCCAGGGACTGAGGAATGAAGTGATGCTGAGGTAGTCCAACTATTAAGGGGAAGGAAGAAGTAAAGTCATAACAAGATCAAAAAATTTACTTTTAGGGAAGGTAAAATAGCGTTGGGAAGACCCAAGCATGTTTTTAGGCTGATGGAGGAGGAGCCAGTAGAAAGGGAGATTGGAGACATACATATGAGAGGGGATGATGAGCAAGATCATGAATGATAAGGAAGAAATGAATCCAAGGTATTTGTACTGGGGCTATTGTTGACAAGAAAGGTAGTAACCTTTTCTTTAGACTCTGCAAGGAAAGAAGAGAGCCTGACTCAAAACACTGAGAGATACAGAATTGTCAATTTTTTTTAATTGATTTTGCACCTTCACATTAGTGCATATCCTTGGAAGTGCACATCTGTGAAGCAATGACTGCAATTTTAAGAAGTTTGAGACCATTACCTGAGCATCTGAGATTTTCCATATCACATTTGTTGGCATAGAAAGAGAGGACAATTTCTTTGAATACTGGGTATTCTTTGACAATTTGACGAAGATAGAGAACAACTTCTTTGAATGCTAGGTAATGCCTCCTTCCCACCAATAAATGCCTTGGAAAGGCTAGCTCCCAAACTCATCCCTGAGTGTCCAAACTCATTCCTGAACCCTGAAAGGTGGATCTGGGTCCTGTGCACTTTCTTGCTCAGATTGGGATGAAGAAATTATGTGGTGAGAGGAATTAGCTCAGGCAGAATGAACTTCGGGGCTTCCAGTGCTTCTGCTCCAAAGACTAGTTAAGGCACAGGCAGGGAGGAGCACACCACTATCACCAACACACACCCTTGCGCAGTGCCCAGCTTCCCTCACAGCGCCCTTCCTATGACCCCTCCCTCTTGGAGCCCACCCTGATTGGCTGCAGCGCAAGAGGCTTCGGCCAACCAGCCCCCTCAGCGCCAAGAAAGTTAATTTGGAGTTCTGGTCTCCTCCCAGGATGCATTTGGGCGGCCGCCCGTAATGAGATGCATAATTGCGGAGGCCTGCCAACAAAAGCAGGCTGGATGTAATTGAGTCAATGCGCGGCCATTAATAATCTGACAGCACCCCCCCACACACGCACAACTAATAGAGGCGCCCCCTCCTATTAATGGTTCTCCTCCCCCCACCCCGTTTTCCCTGCCTCTCCTTTTTACCGTCTCCTCCTAGCTACCTAGTGGAGTGTTGCCCTGTCTCTTCCAAATATTTAGTGTCCCTCCCCACCACTGTCCCACTGCATTGCCCTTCTAGCTCCACCTCCATTATCCTCCCAAGGAGATTAGGATACATGGACCTGTATGTTTGTCTAGGTCACCAGCCCTCTTATACCTGTCCCCATACATTTCATTCCTGCAGCATAAAGAACTCTCTGTGCCCCCATGTACCTGATGTGATGTATCTGTTTTCCTATCCTACTCTTGTTCAGCATACCTGTCTCCTATAAACCTGTCTTCCACCTGTTTGTACCTATATATCTAGTTCACCATTCTTGTCATCCCACAAAGTGTCCTCCAAAACTTGCCCTTGCACAATTGTTTTCTGTCTATTTGCCACACACTGCCCCCCTAAGATACTATATCCCAGATTTACATACACCACCATCACCAGTAGCAGCACTGTTCGGTTGGGGCATCAGTCCCTAGAAGAGTTTTCTCCTCCTCTTCCTGTTGCACCCTCTCCCCATTCCCCAACAAGACAGAAAAAGATCCATGACAAAAATCTGAGAGTTGGTCTCCTAACATAGGCTATAATGGTGGGATTTCAAGCTACTGTTCTGCCTAAAAGATGTGTGTGTATGGGGAGTGTCTTGTTAGTTAAGTGATTTTATGTGGAGATGATTTATCCTTGGCTTCCCCCTTTGGTCTCTAAGTTTGTCTGAGAATTTACTGTTTGGACACCTGGCCTTTGGTTGAATAGGGAAGGAGGGAGGAGCATAAGAGATTCAGTCTTTCTCTGGGTCCTTCAACTTTCAGTGCCTCTATATCACTAATAGGCTAAAGTGTAGTTTAAGAACAAGAATTAGCCTCCCTCCCCATCTCTCATAGGGATCTCCTAATGGGCCTGGAGAAAAAGAGGAGGGAACTTCCAGTGAGACTCAGGTGATTAGAGAAACTGGCTTCCCATGGAGTCCGGAGGGAAAGAGAAAGGGAGGAAAGGGAAAGAGAGGGAAGAGGAGGGAAAGGAAGTGAAGGAGCCGAGAGGGAAAAGAAGGGGAGGGAAGAGGAGGGAAAGAGAGGGAAGAGGAGGGAAAGAGAGGGGAGAGGAGGAAAAGAGAGAGGATGGGAAGAAAGGGGATGGGAGGGAAGAGAAGGGAAAGGGAGGGAAGAAGAGGGAAAGATTGGGGAGGAGAAGAAAGGGGAAGGAGGGGGGAGGGGAGGAGAAGGGAATCTTACTCCCCTTCCCCAGCTTCAAGGGCTCATTTTAGGAAAGAAATGCAACTTAAACCCTGGAGGTGGGAGGAGCTGGAGTACAGACTCTTTGCCCCTCCTAAACGTCTCCGCTGGGGGAAACTTCTATGGAATCGGGGCGGGAATTAGTTTCTTTTCTCCCTCCCCTGCCACAAAGGTCTTCTCCAGGACTGTGGGCTTCCTGGAGGAGGAACTCAGCGCCCTCCCTCTCACTATGAAGAGGGAAGGCGGGCGCGCAGCTCCTTGGAGAATCCCCATCACCGCAGAAATCGCCGAAATTGGCTGCAGCCAGTGAAGACGCCAGGAATTTGCACCTTGCTCTGTGACCTAAAGCAGAAATGACATGAACATTGACAAATTTGACAAGGAAATTTGTGCAAAAAACAACTTCTGTTTGGCTGGCCAAGCGGCAAATATGTCGGATGATACGCTTTATTAAGCAATCCATTTCTCAGCAATAGCGGCGCCATCTGCAAAGGTTACCGCGCATCAGGCGCCGCACAGAATTTCATCTGCGTCTGCAGTCGGGGCCGCACGCGGACACATTTTTCATGTACATGCGATTCCGGATGCAAATAGAATTCGTGATGAAGGAGGTGACCTTCCAGGCCGATTCTGGCGCACTAAAGTCACTAGTGGAGCCAAAGCCCATCCTATTTGGAATTGGGGGGGGAGGCAGGAGAGAGATAGGTGGACTACGGGGCAGGACCAACTGGACACTTGTTCAAGAGGAGG
Source organism: Myrmecobius fasciatus (assembly GCA_023553655.1). Classification (NCBI taxonomy): domain Eukaryota; kingdom Metazoa; phylum Chordata; class Mammalia; order Dasyuromorphia; family Myrmecobiidae; genus Myrmecobius; species Myrmecobius fasciatus. The sequence goes on from JAJPUD010001577.1 coordinate 31,215, forward strand.
GGGGGAAGTGCGGAGGGGGGGGGAGGGTAAGGAGTCCATCTACCTCTCCTTACCTGGTCTCCCGGCCCCTTCTTGGGGGTTGGGTAGAGGGGGAGAGGAGAAGGACCTCTAAGAGGGGGAGGTTTGGAAGTGATGTCTTCTGCCTCTCCTCCCATAAACTGGGAGCTTTGGAAACTTGCTGCTCCCTCCTCCCCCACAAAAATCCTAGTTTCCCTTTTCTCCAACTCTTCACAGTACCCTACCTTCTCTACTCATACGTCCAAATGCAGAGAATCAGTCACTCAAATAAACGTTTATTAAGAGTTACTATGTACTGGGCACAGGCACTGCGCTAAGGGCTACAGATACAAAACCAATGTGCAACTTTGTCCCCAAGGAATTTTCTTTCTAATGGGGGAATTTATTGTATGAGTGTCAGCATTTCTGTGAATTGAGAGATGGCCTGGAAACCAGAAGACCTGAGTTCAAGTTCTTGACTCTGACACACTAATTGCATGACCTAAGATAAGACACATTCCCTTTGCACTCTGGGAAACTCTTTAACACTATGAAGTTCAGAAAAATTGCATCATTAGAGGTAGCTTCCTCAACTCTCTCAATAAAAGTACAGGATCCATCCCTGTCCCAAGTCCCTGAACTGGGGAAGGGCAAGAGGAGATCAAGGGCCCATTGGGGATGGGGTAGAGCAGCCAGAAAAGTTTCTTATAGAAAGTGGCAATTCTAAGAGGCACAACTGGAGAGGAAGAGCATTCTGGTCAGGGGCAACAAATTAGTGCAAAGACCATAAGGAGATGGGAAGTTAAGTATCTGGTTAGGAGAACCAGGTAGGCCTGTAGGGCTGAATTGAAGAGTGCAAGGAGAAATGTAATTTATAAGTGAACTAAAAAAGTAGCAAGGAATAAGAAAGATTATGAAGAGACTTTTGTCCAAGGGAGTTTATATTTGATATTATAGGCAATAGGAGACTGGACAGAAAGAATAAGATAATCAGACCTACATTTAGGAAAACCACTTTGTCAGCTGTTTAGAGGATGGCTTGACATGAGGAGAGACTTGGGGTAAGGAAGGCAAGTAGGCTATTGCAATAATCCAGATTGAGAGTTGATGAAAGCCTGAACTAGAGGAGTGACTGTTAGAGTAGAGCAGAAGCAATGTGAATGAGATATTGTAAATGCAGAAACAACAAACTGGCAATGGATTGGATTTGTGTTAGGACATGGGCAGCTATGTGGATAGAGCCCCAGTTCTAAAGTCAGAAGTCATTTCCTTGAGTTCAAATCTAGCCTCAGATGCTTATTAACTGTGTGACCCTGGGTCAGTCACTTAACTCTGCCTTATGTGTAAAATGAGCTGGAGAAGAAAATGGCAAACTACTCCAGGATCTTTGCTAAGGAAACCCCAAAAGGGCTGTAGAAGAATAGAATACGGCTAAAACTAAATGGTGAGCCATGAATGTGAGAAGTCAAAGATGATGGCTAAAGGGTTGCCTCTGGGTAGCTGTGAGGATTGTGGTATGCTCAACAGTTATAGGGAAGTTTGAAAGGAAAGATGAATTTTATTGTAGACTCTTTGGGTTTAAGATGTACTTGAGAACCAGCTGGGAATATGTAATAGATTGGTTTTGAGGTTGAACTGGAGCTTATGAAGATCCCAAGACTGAATAGATAGATCTATGAGTCAACTACATAGAGGTTATAACTGAATCCCCCCACTCCCCCCCCCGGGTAGCTGATGATTTCACCAACAGTGAGAAAAAGAGAAGAGAGCCCAGAAGAAAACTTATTGTTAGTAAGCCTGACATGGATAGTCAATCAACAAAGGGGACTAAGGAGTCCTTGCACAGGTAGAAGAACCAGGATAAAGCATTGCCACAACCCCCCCCAAAAAAAACCCAGCAGAAAACAGTATATCCAAGGGGACAGTTCAGTCAACAGTGTCACATTTTGCTGAGACTTCAAAGAAGATGAGAATCAAGAAAGAGAATCTACTTTGTACCAGAGAAACTGGAAATTCCTAGAACAAGCAGGACATAACATCCCTATTGTATTTTGTACTTGTTTTTTTTTTTTTTTTCCTATTCCCATTCTGAGGGCATCGATGCAGATGTGGAATCAGGAAGACTCATCTTCCTGAGTTTAAATCTGGCCTCAGACAAATTACTAGCCATGTGACCTTGGATAAGCCACTTAACCTTGTTTGCTTCAGTTTTCTCATCTGTAAAATGTGCTGGAGAAGGAAATGGCAAACCACTCCAGTATCTTTACAAAGAAAACCCCAAATGGGATCACAGAGACACTGCTGAACAATAACAACACCCACCTTTCTCGGATGATCTCTAATTTGTCAACTTTTAAAAACTCAATTGTTAGGATTAGTCCAATTCTGTTTGTGGTCCCCTGGGAATTTGGAGTCTCCACTGGGAATTTGAAGTCGTCTGCCAATTATTGAACCATGAGTGATCACACCTTCATACCAAGGAAAATTTCAGAGACTGGCCACTAGTAAACCCTGCTTACATTGTTGATAGAAATCATCTATAAGCAGTATTGTGTGTGTATAAAATAATTTTGATGTAAAATTATAATAATAGGTATGTGAAAAATTCTGAGGTGGAGGAGGTCAACTTAAGAGGACTTTGCAAAATAGGAGGGGTTGAAAGCCTGAGTTAGGTTTAATCAATCTTTGGACTAAAGACCTGTCAGTCATATTTGTTCTGCAAAGGAGCTGATAACTAGAGTTTCTCAAACAAGAAACAGGAAGTCCCAGAAAATGAGGTGAGAAGGGGAGTGGGGGTTAATTAATGTTTGAAAAGAGAAACAAAGGGCCACTAATGTGGTGAAGACAGACTCCAGGGATGATTATACATAGTTCTTACATGCTTTTTGGAGCCTCAAACTAGAGAGGCAGATCTAAGCTTGGAGTGCAAGGTCTAGGCAGAACACAACTATTGAGAAAGTAAAATAAATCAAAAAAGCTTAGACTCATACCAGTGTTCTAAGCAGAACCTGGATCCCAAGGAACTAAAAGTCCAACTCCAGGTTGAAGATTGGCTGGCTTAGCCTGTGAAGTCCCATCCCTAGTCCTGTTCCTGTCTTAGCAATATCTTAACATTTTCTATTCATAAAGTAAATGCTGTCTCTCTGCCCCTTGTTCTAGATTCACAACTGGGTCTACGCTTACTCTTTGCAATGAATACCTACCAAATACTGCATACCATCTCAACATCCAGGTGAATCAGAACTCTGAGATAGGAAGACCTATGTTTAAATATAACCTTGGATAGTTACTAGCTGTGTGATCCTAGGTAAGTCATCTGATGTCTTATGGATGATATCCATCCATTGATGGATAAAAATGAAATAATATTTGTAAAGGGTTTTGCAAACCTTAAAATACTATATAAATATTATTTTCAATCCCATTTCTATTCTGAAAGGATTGGATTGTGTAGTTGCCACTTTGTCCTTTCTTTCTCTGAAAATCTTCCCACTTCCAAAAGGAATCCAATTGTTCCTCTATGTTTTCAAAAGTTTCCATTTCCTATTTTACAGATAACACTAGCTGTCACCTAATTTGCAGAACACAGATGATTGACAGGACAGTAGTCCAGTAACTGATGACATCTTTCCTGGCTCAGTTGCCTGCTTCTACATGTTTGTTCTCTCTGATCACTCAGGTTTCACCTCCCTTTACCTCCCACCTCACCTTTCTCCTGTTTAATGATCTTCCAGACCTTAATCACTGAAGGTTTACAGAAGAAAAACAAATTACACAGAGAATAACAGTAACTGATAATTTCCACATGCTGAAGAGGACTTCCTAAAGAGAAAGCTAGTGAATGCAGTTCAAGTAAAATGACTTAAGGAGAAGTCAGTGAATAGAATCTTCCAATAGCTGAAATCTGAGGTAATCAATCAATAAGCATTTATTAAACGTGTCAAGCACTGGAGATTTAAAAAGAAAAGAAGCAAAAGACAAATCCTGCTTTCAAGGAGGTTATGATCTAATGTGGGACATTCCATGCAAACAAATATATTCAAAGCAAGTTACATACAGGATAAATAGGAAATAATTAACAAAGGAAAGGCACTGAAATTATGAGGGGTTGGGAAAGGCTTCTGACAAAAGAAGGGATTTTAGTTGGGACTTAAAGCAAGCTAGGGAGGTCAGTAGGTAGAGCAAAGGAGGGAGAATGTTTATGGCATGAGAGATAGCCAGAGAGATAGAGTGTTTATTTCCTGAAACCATCAAGAAATCAGTGTTACTTTCCAAAGTACAAGGAATATGACCACAGAGTCAATTTACCATGGTAGTATCTCCAGGGAAGGTTTTCCATTGGAATATGATATAAGAATATCATATTCTTATATGATACCAGACTGCTGGTATTATTTTGCTTTTGTCTTTATATCCTTAACACAGTGTTGGACACATAGTAGGTAATCAATAAATGCTTGCTAAATTGAATTAAAAAATATGTGGTATAAAAAAAAGAAGATATGTGGTGGTAGGGATGGGAGGAAGGGACCTGCCTTCTTCAAGCAGGGTCCTTCTTTTGTTCCGTAGTTAAGCTTGTCTTTGTCCCTAAGGGGGAAGAGCATCCTCTTCTCCCCTCCCTCAAACGTATTCATCTTTTTTTAAATTTATTTTTTATTAAAACTTTTTATTTGCAAAATATATGTATGGGTAATTCTTCAACAATGACCCTTACAAAGCTTTCTGTTACAAATTATTTCCTCCTAGTCCCCACCCCTCCCCTAGATGGCAGGAAATCCACTACATGTTAATTATGTTGAAATACTTGACAAATCGAATATATGTATACATATTTCCACACTTATCATTGTTGTGCAAGAAAAATCATATCTACAAGAAAAAAAATCAGAGAAAGGAAACACAATGCAAGCAAACATCAATAGAGAGCATGAAAATGTTATGTTGTGGTCCACATTTCATATCCCTGCCTGGGTGTATATGGCTTTCTTCACTGAAGAATTGGAATTGGTTTGAAACATTTCATTGTTGAAGAGAGCCATGTCCATCAGAATTGATCATCATATAGTATTGTTGTTGCCGTGTATATTGATCTCCTGGTTCTGCTCATTTCGCTCAGCATCAGTTCATGCAAGTCTTTCCAGGCCTCTCTGAAATCGTCCTGCTGGTCATTTCTTATAGAACAATAATATTCCATAACATTCATATACCATAATTTCTTCAGCCATTCTCCAATTGATGGGCATCCATTCAGCTTCCAGTTTCTAGCCACTTCAAAAAGGGCTGCCACAAACATTCTTGCACATGTGGGGCCCTTTCCTTCCTTTAAGATTTCTTTGGGACAATAGAAACACTTCTGGGTCAAAGGGTATGCACAGTTTGATAACTTTCTGAGCATAGTTCCAGATTGCTCTCCAGAATGGCTGGATCCATTCACAGTTCCACCAACAATCTATCACTGTCCCAATTTTCCCACATCCCTGACAACATTCGTCATTATCATTTCCTGTCATTTTAGCCAATCTGACAGGTCAAACATATTTTTTCTTGATAAAAAAAAACCCAACATATTCATCTTGAAGTCCCAGGTCTTGGCTCACCAAGTTCCCCCATTTTTTTTTTTTGCTACCACCATTGATGATATATATATATATATATATATCTGGCACTTTGAAAATGCAAAGTGCTCTACAGAGTCAATAAATATCATTAATATTTGGCCTATGTTCTTTTCACATAGTACTCATGTGGAAGGGAGCATGGTATCTCAGCTTGCCTGCCCTGGTTTCTGTAAAATAACTACACTGTCTTCCTTTAAGTCTACTAAATTTTACCACTGAAAACATCATGAAAACTTGCTGGCACTTAAAGCAAATAACAGAAGGGAAAAAAAAAAATAATAGAAGTCTTCAAAGCAGATACTGGTCTTCCAAGGCAAAAAGATGGATCTAGACTGAGATCTGTTTTGTAGTTCTCCTAAGAAACTGCAGCCCTCAATTTTGACTAGATTGGAAGCTATTTTAAATTGCTGGCCTTCTAGCTTAAGATAAATTTAGAGTAGCCAGATTCCTAGATTTTTCAGCCTATTTAGAATCTGCTTGCCAACTTTGCCTCCAGATATAGACCTCCTGGCATTTCTAGCTAGCTCTTATATTCCTGGGGCTTCAGGCAGGCCTGGAAGACTTGAAAATCTCATCTACTTTATTCTTTCACAGGGTCTCTTTCTCCTATTCCTAGAAATCCTACCTTCCACCCAAAACTATTCCTCTGTCTTAACTTGTCTAAGGACAGTTAAGTGGTACAGTAGACAGATTACCTGACATGCAATCAGCATGATTTAAATTCATTTTGTATCTCAGACACTTATTAGCCACTTTACTTTGGTCAAATATCTTAGCTTTCTTCAACATTATTTTCCTCATGTGAAAACTGCCTCCAGGTATATTATCTCCAAGTAATGGAGTACATGTGTCCCAGGACTATCATGTCAGGATCAAATGAGCTAACATATATAAAGCACTCTGCCAACCTTACAGCAAAATATAAATACTAGCAATAATAATTATCATTAAAGCATATTCATCAGCCAAGTATTAGACCTGATTATGCTGAGGCCCATATGCTTCTGATTTCAGGACCTAGTTCTTCCTGCTGGCCTAGTACCTCAAGGGCAGCACCTTTCTCACGGCTGGGGCAATCTACTGATTAAATTCTTTCTGTTTTTAACTGGCCACTATGTCACACCTCCAATTGAAGGTTTATTTCCTGTCAGAAAGCCACCAGGACTCAATGTCTCAGCTCATTTCCAGAGCAGAAGTAATAGACAGGTCCTGAACCCAATGACTAATGGCCCAGGTAAATTGCTCCACCCACTTCCCAGGTTCTCTTTGATGACTCATTCCTCAGATTACTCCCCCTACTTCCCAGGGAGTGGTCCTTTCTGGAATCCAGATTCACAACAGAACAATACTTTACACACAATAATAACCACTGATAATTCCCACCAAATGTAAGGGAGGAGTCAATTTTCCATAGTACCCATAGGACTATGGTGAGGAGAAAATGGAGCCACATTAGCAGCCCAAGATACCTGGGGCCAGACCTGAGTTCCCTTAGAGAAATCTATCTTCCTTAAACTTCTTTCTAGGTTTTTAAATGTTGCTCTCTCCATCCCCTGCCCTCCCTTCCTTTCTTTTGCCCTTAGTAGTTGCTTAGCAAAGCTCTTCTGGAAAAATCCCAACCTTATCTCTGCTGAACAAGGATAAAAATGTTTGGACCTCCCTGGGCCAAGATAAGAGAGGATTAGAGCCCCCTAGAGGCTCAATGTGGTGATGGCAGTGCTTAGCTTATTTGATGGAACAATGGTGGGGAGATCAGGCTGATAGAAAAAGTGAAAAATGAGAATGAGAATGGGCAACTGTGATTAAGTTCCCTTCTGGATCTTTCATTCAAACACCTTTTCACTGACTTTCCTCCCCAAACCTCCTCACTGACCTCTCTTACTGGGTCTCCTAGTGTACCCCGCCATTGCCCTCCCTTGTCCATTCTTATTAGAAGTTCTCTCACTAACCCTCCTGCTAACTCCCCTAGGGTGTCTTCTCATGGATCTATTTCTCACTGATCCTCTTTCCTGACTTCATCCTCAATAATGACTCTCCCATTTTCCCCTTAAACAAATTTCTCACCGATACTTTGAATCAATTCACTGACTCCCTTCTAATTTTCCTTATTGCTCCCTCTTTTAAGTCTTCCTGACTCACCCCTAAATGATCCCCCTCAATTAATCCCCTCCATCTCTTCTTCCTGAGAAGGCAAGACTAACTGTGAGTAACTTTTCGAAATGCCCCTAAAGAATTGACTCTCTGGTGTTAGTTTTCCTACTGTTGCATAAAATGGGAAAGGAGGCAGAATGGTTCAATGGAAACATATAAGTCCTATTCCCAGCTTTGCTGATTACTACCTATGTGCCTTAGAGCAAGTCACTTTAACTCCTCTGGTCCTCAGTTTCCCCATCTGTAATATAAAAGTTGGATTAAATAGCTTCCAAAATATGGCCCTATCAGAGAATCTCTGAACTCATAAAAGTCTCAAACACACCCCAGACATATAGTTAGGTTAGAGAGGCTACTTGCTGGGCTAGATCTGGTTCTTCCTTCCTGATGCTTATGCCTTATTTTGGCCTTTCTTCCTACTGCTTGAGGCCTGAAGAGCTGAGGCTCCCCTTTCTTATTCCCCAAGAGGATGAGGTTTTGGAACAAATGAAAACAGGAACACCATCTCTCTTCTGACCCATATGCAAGGGGGAGAAGGCTGTCTTGTGCAGCCCTTTTCAAACTCCAGCTGCACCAGTAATGCTCAGTGTTTCCTGAACCCCTCAATACTCCTGCTCCCTCAAGTGTTCTCCACCCTAAACCACTTTCCCAAGTTACCCCATTTGAACCCCTTCACACTCTTCTGGGTCCAGTCCTTGCCTGGTCTGCCACCTTCTGGCAGGATAAGAAGCCACCACAAGGGGCTGAGTATGAAGCTGCTCCAACTTTCCGGTGGGGGGGATAAGGGGGAGGAAGAGAAGGGGAGACTAAGCTACAAAAGAGTGAAGGAGAGAAGGAACCATAAATAGTTATAAGAGGGTCACTCCCTTTCCCCTTCTCCCCCCCCCCCAGGGGTGAGAATGGTTTCATTATCTGGAGCTCATACCGCTAAAGTGGGTCTTCCCTTTGGATAGCTGTTACTGAGGGATTGGACCCCACATTATACTCAGAGGAATGGACTGGGCGCTAAAGGGAAGAGGGAAAGTCGGGATCCTCTAGAGTAGCTCCCTGGGACTCGGCCTCAGCCTTGGCTGCGGGGCCTTCCTTCCATTCTGAATGATTTCCTCCCCACCCCACCC
>JAJPUD010001577.1:47167-83988 GCA_023553655.1 Myrmecobius fasciatus
CAGCACAGTCAATGACACATCCAAAGTGATTGCACTGTCCACCCAGTGATGGACAAAGGTGCGTCCTGGCACACTTACGCAGTGACCTACTCTGACATAGATCATCCCAGACATTGATGGGCCAAGGCTCCCCTCCTAGCTGAGACCAAGAAACAGAATGGATGTTTTACTTAAGTCCAAGTTCACCTGAAAGATGAGTCGTTTTGTTGTCTCGGCCCTTGCAACTCCGGAAGCAAAAGATCTCTAAGCTGGGTTGTTCTCATCTTCATTTTTCTTCTTTCTTCTGTTTATGGAAGATGGAAGGTCCCTCCCTCCCTCTCAGTCAGATTATCAGCTGCACCAATTTCAATCACCCAAGAGTTAAATCTCAGCTTGAGTCTTTTGATCAGGAGCCGGGGGCGGGGGGGGCCCCCCCCCGCACTACCAAGAATCACTCTCCAGCTCTGAGAACTTCCCAAGAAGTCACCCCTTTACATCTCTACATTTACTCTGCTTCTGTCCAAATTTGGATCCTATTATATAGGTACCTTCACATAATACCAATCCCTGCCCCCTGGAAAGCAGACTATTTTGTTTCTCCTAGGACCCAAAGACCCACTGGCTAGTGATAACAGGCAGCATAGCGGTTAGACTGAGAATTTGATGAGGTCTAGCTCTTCCTGTCAGGAAATTTTAAGAGAGAAGATGCAGTATCCGAGCTTGGGAGTGAAGATGGGATAGACTACATGATCCAACAGAAATTCTTTAAAATTCCCGAGGAAAGATGTTACCCCCAAGATTCACTCTGTCTTTTATAGTTCTTGTGGTCTACCTACATCTTGGCTATGGTGGATTGTAGTCTATACAAGGTCACACTGAGGGAATCTAAAGCAGAACCCAGAAACCCAAGAGTTTTAACTCGAGGACCACAGGCTTCCAAGGACATGAAAACTAGGGTTGCATCAAATCTGACTTTCTCAGAGACTTTCTTCTCCCAACACACGTTCAATTTATCCTTCCTCTTCTTACCCTTTCCCCTCCCAGACTTAAATGTCATACTACCCCCTCCACCCCTAACACAGAAGATGGTCTCTTTCCCTATCTCTGTCCTTTTTCTGTCTGTTTTTCTGTCTGTGTCTTTCTGTGTCCCCCTCTCTCTAACGGGCACACGTCAGAGAACATTATGTGCTCTGCAGATTTGCATAATTCAAGAAGCATCAAATTAAATTTGCATAATTCCTTTGATTACACTTGTTATTAAATGTAAGTGACATTGATTTACAAAACGGCCATGGATAAGGTTAATAGAGAATGTCACCTTCGGAAGGGTGAGTGCAGGGTGAGGGGGGGGCAGCTGCAGGTTCCTCCTCCCTACTCTGTCCTGCCCTGCACCTGCTGTGCATGGGAGGAGGGATTGCCCACTGTGGTGCCCTTCCCCAGATCATCCTCTTGATATTCTCTCTTACCTTTGGAAGTGCTGCAAGATCAAGGGACTGTGGATTTGGGGGAATGCTGTGGCATTTGGAGTTAGGGAAATATATAGTTGAAAGGATACAATGTGGAAATATAGGTGATGGGATCAGGAGCTGTGGGCTTGTGGAGCTATGGGATTAGTGACTGTGGGATCTGGAACTGTGAGATGAGGATGCTGTGGTTTGTAGGACATAACCTGGAAGGAATCTAAGAGACCATCTAGTCCATTTTGGGGCTGTGGAGACAGAAGATGATAGCTTTGGGAGCTGGTGAATCAGGAGCCAAAAGTTCAAAAGCCTTGGGCTCAAGGGGATTACACAGGTCCTGGGGTAATAACAGTCTCCTAGGTGCTTCTTATTTGGGATATTCTCCAAAGCTCAGAGGAGAAAGGAAAATGGGGAGACACAATGTTGGATGATGGGGACACAGGCTCTCCAGGGCACCAGTGAAAGTTGCCCTTATGTGGAATAAGGGTAGGGACTGAATACTTCTCAGTCACCAGAGGTTCTGTATTTGTGTTTATAGCATCACATCAGACGGCCCTAGGACCTAGAACTGGACTGGACATCAGAGTACATCTGGTCCAAACCCCTCATTTTACAGATGTCCTGTGATTAGTCTCATATATCATATATTAGGCAGATGCAGCCTCAGGGCAAAAGGAAGATCCAGGGCAGGAAGTCACTAAGGCTGGGACAAGAAGTGCTACACCCCTCTCTGTGAAATCCTGGACAGACAGTGGGGAAGGGCTGATGGCATCTCCCTATCTACTTCTCCTGTTGCAGGACACCTAGGAAGAAGAGTGGATACTCCATTGGGATGAACCCTTTCCAAAGGAAGAGACAGAAAGCAAAACTCCTCTGGACAGTTTTGTAAGACATGGACATGGACACAAGTACAGACAGTCTACACATAATCACAGATTGATACTAGAAACATGCAGTGGAGAAGCACATAAACATGAAGACATGTATGAACATTAGAGTGTCAATCAATGTGTGCATGAATATGAATACAGAAATGGATAGAAATGTACATAAGGCAATATACACTTTTACACAAGACAAAAATACATACATAAATACAAATTACATGTGAGTTTGCTCTTCATGTATGGATGTGAATATCATAATAGGCAGAGGCCCACAGTGGACATGGTATAGACACACATGAATGCAGATATACACAGACATGGGTACACTAGATACATGGATGTATTTGTTACTGTGGATACCTGTTGTCACACAGATCATAAAAACACTCATGAAAACCTCATCAACCCTCTGAACCTATCCTTATTTTGCAGTTAAAAGGAAATGAGGCTCAAAGAGGCCTCAGGGTCATTTATAATAAGTATCAGAATTCTTGATTTTAAGCCTAGTGCTCTACTTCCACATGCACATAGATACATAAACATACATAAATACGTTGATAAAGCAGGTTGTGTAACTTGCTTAGTTTGTAGTCAAGAAGATGCTGGTGTCATTCCACTTACTAGTTTTGTGACTGAAGGCAAAATGCCTCAGTTTCCTCTCTATGCTTCAGTTTCCTCATCTGGAAAATGGGTTTGATAATACCTCACAGGGTCATTGTGAAGATCAAATGAAATAATGCATGTAAAACACTTTGAATACCTTAAAGTGCTATCAAATGTCATCTATTATATATGTGGGCATTGTTATTACAAATTAAGATTGACACAGATAACTTGCATGGATATTGGTGTCTGCACAGGTATAGAAACATGTCCATGTGTGCATAATAGACACATACTCATAAGGTCATATGAGGATGTACTTGGGTACACATAGGTATCTTTTTTTTTATTTCATTTTATTTTTTTTTAATTAAAGCTTTTCACCTGCACAACATATATATGGGTAGTTCCCCAACACCGATCCCCACAAAGCCCTCCACTACAAACTCCACCCCCATTCCCCTCCCCTCCCCCAGACGGCAGGAAGTCCACCACATGTCAACAATGTCGAAATGCTTGAGAAGTTATGCAAGAAAAATCCCATCCACAAGAAAAAAAAAGAATCAGAGAAAGGCAACACAATGCAAGCAAACGTCAATAGAGATCACGAAAATGCTACGCTGTGGTCCATACTCCATTTACACATAGGTATCTTGACAGCAGCACATCTTCACAGCTCTGGAGCTGTCTCTTTGTCTATGTTGATGTCAACTAAGCTGGGAGCATATCCCAAGAAGATGGGGTATAGAACAAGAACAAGACAAAAGATTTTGAGATTGGGGTGGATAGGATTGGGATGAGCATTCAGTAGGGACTCTTAGTGGTACAAAGTAGGGAAGCTGGGTATAGAGAAAGAAACAGTGGTTAAAAGCACTTAACACAAAGCATGGCACATAGTAGGTGCTATGTAAATGCTCATTCCCTTTCTCTTCTTCCTTTTCTCTTCCTTTATACCCTCTCCCCACAGATCTTGCTCCCCAGTCCCCTTTCTCTCTGTATGCCATCACTTTCCTCAGGAACAATATTGACAAGGCAGTAACTAGTCGTTAAAGCCACTGGGCCCTTTAAACAGGAAGGAGAGTTATAGGCTGGCTGTGTGGGGGGATGGGGGACCTGACTTGATCTAATGTCAGAGTGAGAATCCAAATCTTGGGCTTAGAAGAACTAACCCCAGAGCTTTGCAGATTGACTAGAAGGGCAAACCTAGAAACCCAAAACACGTGATCAAAACAGACTCCCAAGATAAAGGCACAAGGCACAGATAACGATATGGAGAAATGCATGTGGACTCATGTATTGACACACAGACACATGCATTGAAATGGACACACAACATACCTGAGCACTGAATTAGCCTGCACAAGCTAAGGCTGGTAGGGAGCTGGTGGGGGGAGCAGGAGGGAATTAGAGAAAGCAACTCCTGGGTAGAATTGGGCAGAATATTCCTGCTGCCAAGGCTGTCTTGAAAAAAAAATCAATCAACAAGTATTTATTAAGCACTTGCAATAGGCTAGGTACTGTGTTAAATAGTGGAGATACAAATACAAAGATGGAGAAATCTTTCCCCAAATTTCAATCTGATGGTTTGTCCTCTGAATGTTCCCTCCATGGCAGTCCAAATTCTCAATCATATGAAAATATGCTCCTAGTTCCTTTTTCTCTAGAAAGGAAGGGCTCATGAGTGAGAGAACCTGGAGAGTCTGGATTGGGCTGTTTGTTAGTTTTCCTCAGGAGGTCTCAATCGTCCCAAAAGGATGAAGCAGGACCTTCATGCTACTCTGCTTGTAAAAGATAGGAATTATTGGACTGGGGATTATAGAAGCTCTCACATCAGGGTGTGATAAAGGTAGGGATCATGGAAATGGGTTATGGAATTGGAAATAACGGGTCTAGTGTATCATAGAGCTCTTGTGGTAATAGCTGGGTGACCCAGAATTAGGGAATACAGAGTGGGGAAACCATGTATTTAGGAGGTAATACATCAGCCTAGGGTCCAAGAGAGATTCAGCAGATTTAGTCCCTAAGATTATTAAACCCCTTGATTATCTTTTTCCATGGCTCAGATACTCAGGTAGAGGAATAGTTAGAAAATTTCTATGAGTCATTTGAATAAGCAAATAACAAACCAAAACGTGTGCTGATTGGTAAGCAGATACTTCAGTGCCCATCCTTGAAGAGCAGCAAAATGTCACAATTTATCCACACATAGATACTCACATAACATGGAGATTGGACCCGGATACATTTACATTTATGCAATATGGATGGGTTCATTATCATTTCTATTCATTTGCATATCATATGCATGTATACAATATATAGCACTCACACAAACATATATATTACATAGATAGTACCTTTTTCTGTAATTCCCTATCTGCTCTCCTGCCCTTCTATTCCCCGCCCCCATACACACATACACACTCCTGAAAGTACAGGATAAAGTCTTGAGGGTTTACAATTATTTTCTGGATCAAATGTGTGTGCATGAGTTCATGCATAAATAATGGTGGTGGGAGCAGCTAGATGGTGCAGTGGATAGAGCACCAGCCCTGAATTCAGGAGGACCTGAGTTCAAATCTGGTCTCAGACACTTAACACTTCCTAGTTGTGTGACCCTGGGCAAGTCACTTAACCTCAATTGCCTTAGCAAAAATAAAAATAAATAAATAAATAAATAATGGTGGTGGGGGGTGATACATGATACGGGTAGGGGAAGTGTCTTTAAGAAGAAGGTCAGTTCATTGATTGGAGAATAGCTAAGTAAATCGTGGTACATGAATGTAATTGAATATCACTGCACCATAAGAAAGGAGAAATATGAAAAAATTCAGGGAAGAATAAGGTTGCATATGTACTGATACAGAAAGAAGTTAGAAGAAAGGAAAATTACACAATAACTGCAACATAGAAGGGACAGCTAGGTAGCTCAGTGGATAGAGTGCCAGTATGGAGTCAGGAAAACTCATCTTTCTGAGTCCAAATCTGGCCACAGTTACTAACCATGGAACTATGAGCAAGTCACTTAAATCCCATTTGCCTCAATTTCCTCATCTGTAAAATGAGCTGGAGAAGGAAATGGCAAATCACTTCAGTATCTCTGCCAAATGGGGTCACAGAGAGTTGGACATAACTGTACAACACAATACAACAAAGAGATGAAGAGAACGAAATACTCAAATGAAGACTGTCTAATCATGATGACCTAGCTTAGCCCCAGACAAGAGTGAAAAAATGTACCTCCCTAATTTGCAGAAGAGGGAACCTATGGGTATGAAATGTTGCATACACTGTCAAATATAATTAATTGTTAATTATTTTTGTTAAACTGTTCCTCCCTCCCCGTTTCTTTGTGATTCTCTATACCCAAGAATGACTAGATGGATGGGGGGATAGAGAGGGCCAGGTAATGTAAAAACCTAAGAGGAGCACTCATATATCTAGGATACTTTCAGCTCATCACTACCTCAAATACATAAATTTATGTATATGGCTTTTTTCTAGGAGTCTGTTGTTCTTGTATGTATCCATGGAAGTGTCTATGCATCTGTTTCTGTGATTGTTCCCCAGTGTGTCTCTAAGTCTCTGAATTTATTTCTGCGTGTGTACATGCATGTCTCTGTATGAGTGCATCTCCATGTGTTCATTGTACTCTCCAAGTCTCTCAGAGTCTCCGGGAGGCACTTTCTTGTGAGATATGGGGGACAATGGTCCTGCTTGGGGAGCCTCAGGCACCTTCCCCACTCCAGGAGACACTGCTCAGATTCTGCCTCCTGCTTAGGAACAGGAGCCCCCAGGCAGTCACCTCTTTCCTGTCAGAGTCACTGCCTAGAACAGCCCTGGCCAGCTAGATGGAGGGGGGCAGGGGGGGGCAGCTCCGTCTGCTCCCCATATGGGGACATTGTCTGTCCCTGCCTGAGGCACACGGACACACACAGACACACACGGCATCCGCCTCCCCATTCATTAGCCTCCACATGGGGGCTGATTGGGGAGGAGGGCAGCTGAGTTTCTTTCAGATTGAAGCCTCCGGGCCCCCTTTCCTTGTCCCCCATTTCTATCTGATTCTGCCAGCCTCAACCAAGTGTGCACACAAAGGGATGGCATGAGTGTGCATGGAAGCACATGGAATCAGGTGTGCTCATGAAGGTAAGTATATATAAGTAAATGTGAACCATCCAATATATGCAAATAAATGAGAGCACAGATGCCTACCTGAGGATACATATGGGCATGTTTGGCACCTGTGAGTGGGGTACCTGCTCTTATGTATATGTGAATATGGGGATAGGTGAATATGGGGATGGATAAAAAGAAAGGCTCTTGGACATGGTGCAGGACCCCCTATGGAGGTGGGGGGGGGGAAGGAGGGCACAAGTTTTAGCTTAAAAGTGGAAGAGAGGCCAGCAGGGGCAGTTTTTCTAGGTCTTTTTAGGCTTAAGAGTGGAATCATTTTTCCCCTTCCAGGACACAATTATCAAAGGGGATCCATGGCCTCTTCACTGCCTCCATTCCAGCTCTTTTCCATCTCATCTCCTTAGGATTCCCTTCAGTCAGCCTACTGCCACATGTCCCTCGACATACCAGTCCTGCCTAATTCCATCCTTTCCTCCCACTCTTCCTACCCACCTTTGCCAATTTCTATTCATTTCTCAAGGCCCCATTCCAGTTCTGCCTCCTGGCTTAGGAAAACTTTCTGACCACACGAGTCCCCAGAAATCTTCTCTCTCAGAGTGCTGCATCATTTTTGAAGGTAGGCAATCTGGGGTGAGCCTAGATGGTGAGACCATCCTATGTGAAGGGAACAGACCTGTTCACTATGTTGCCTTTGAAGATGGATGGATTTTTACAGAACCCCTTCTGTAAAAAAAGAACAAGGAAGGAAAGTTACCTCTTCATTAGCCCTGACAGAAAAAACCATGGTTCAGATAATCTTAAATACCAACTCTTTTAAAGTATAAGGTCCCTTTTTAATATTTTTTTTTTAATTTTTATTTTATTTGCATAACATATGTGTGGGTAATTCTTCAACAATAACCCTTACATAGCTTTCCGTTACAAATTTTCCCCCCAACTCCCCACCCCTCCCCTAGATGGCAGGATATCCACTACATGTTAATTATGTTAAAATATTGGCAAATCGAATATATGTATACATATTTCCAAACTTATCATTGGTGTGCAAGAAAAATCTTATCTACACAAACGATATATCAGATAAAGGAAACACAATGTAAGCAAACATCAATCAAGGAGTATGAGAATGTTATGTTGTGGTCCACATTTCGCATCCCTCTCTCTGGGTGTATATGGCTTTCTTCAGTGAACAATTGGAGGTGGTTTGAAACATATCATTGTTGAAGAGAGCCATGTCCATCAGAATTGATCGTCATATAGTACTGTTGTTGCCGTGTATAATGATCTCCTGGTTCTGCTCATTTCACTCAGCATCAGTTCATGTAAGTCTCTCCAGGCCTCTCTGAAATCATCTTGCTGGTCATTTCTTACAGAACAATAATATTCCATAACATTCATATACCATAATTTATTCAGCCATTCTCCAATTGAAGGGCATCTATTCAATTTCCAGTTTCTAGCCACTACAAAAAGGGCTGCCACAAACATTCTTGCACATGTGGGTCCCTTTTTAATATTAAAAAAATTATCACCACATGATAGTATATATATCTCATTAATAGTAATATCCTATATGATTAACATCCATCTCAAATGTAAAGAAAAATAAGGTAAAAAAGAAACCATGAATTCAGGAGGCTTTTAATTGAATTTGCATTAATGACAATATTTACAGACATTTGAATAGTAGTAATACATGTTTATGAGAGTCAGCATGGAATAATGGACAGAGACCAGGTCTGAGAATCAAGAAGACTTATATTTAAGTCCTGACTCTAACATATACTGACTGTGTCATCCTGGATAAGTCCCTTAACCTGGGAGTACTCTGGTCAACTCTCTAAGTTGCAGAGAAAGTTCAACATGCATTGGTGAGAGAATTACCACACAGAGAATTTTTCTATACCACTGAAATAACCGATCCAGTTCTTATCTTCAATATTACATTTTATAATGTTACACATAGTATATATTAAAATATATATCTGTGCATATTATATAGGTTACATATTACACATAGGTATTAATATATAGCTAGGTGGTGCCATAGTGCAGAGTTCCAGACCAGGAGTTGGGATTTTCCCAAGTTCAAATCTGGACCCAGACACTTACTAGTGTGTGACCTGGCCAAGTGACTTAATCCTATTTGTCTCAATTTCCTTCTGTAAAATGAGCTAGAAAAAGAAACGGTAAATCACTCAAGTATCATTTCCAAGAAACCCTTAACTAGAATCATGATTGGACATGACTGAAAATGACTGAAAAAAATGATGTACAAAAATGTAGCATACATATGTATAATTGTATATATACATACACATATGTATATTTGAGATTTTATCAGGTTTATAGAAGATACATTGGCTTGCTTATTATTATACTGAGTCATGCTGAATATCTTTTTGGAGTCAACTAAATATAGATCAGCATGAAAATGTTTAGTGATACTATGGCTTTGTGAGACCCCTTGTAATGATTTTTTGGATTGCTAGGAAGCTACAGACAATAGGGTTGGGAACCATTGGTCTACAGTCATTTCTATCAGACTCATAGGGGCATAGGATCCTAAAATAAGACCTGAATTGGGTAGCAACTCATTTTAATTTAGGCTAATAGAAGGGAACCCTTGAAAAGAAAGCCCACTGGTTTGATCAAACTGAGGCTGTTCCTGTGCATAGAAAGATGGGGCTCCTTTGGGTGCCCCAAAGGTGAAGATAGAGGACATTAGAACAGAAGTCCATTAGAGGAGAAGTCCATTAAATCAGAGTCCATTAGGAGACATGATTAAATAAGTCCCACTGGAAGCCATCTAAAACTATTAAATGTGAGGATAAGTAAACGTTAGTTGGGCAGAAGGAATGATTGAAGTTTAGGAGTCCGAAAGAAATTTACAATAAGTCATTAAAGAGAACATCTCTCTTTATGTAACTCTTCATTCTCCTGAACCCTACCCTTCTCTGAATCCCTTATTCCCATTTCCTCTTGTCCGCTCCTCCCCTTTCCTCTTCTGCATTCTAGTTATCCTTCTCTCACTCTCCCTACTTCTTCTTTCTTTTCTTTCTTTATTTTAATTAAAGCTTTTTATTTTTCAAAACATATGCATGAGCAATTCCTCAACATCAGCCCTTGTAAAACCCTATGTTCCAATTTCCCCCCTTCTCCCACACTCTCCCCTAGATGGCAAGTAGTCCAACATATGTTAAACATGATAGAAATATATATTAAATCCAATATATGCATACATATTTATACAATTATTGTGCCGCACAAGAGAAAAAGAGAAGCAAAATAAAATGCAAGCAAACAACAACAAAAACAGTGAAAATGCAATATTGTGGCCCATACTTAGTTCCCACAGACCTCTCTCTGGGTGTAGATGGCTCTCTTCATGACTGAACAATTGGAACTGGTTTGAATCATCTCATTGTTGAAGAGAGCCATGTCCATCAGAATTGATCATCATATAATCTTGTATTTCTGCTCATTTCACTCAGCATCAGTTCATGCAAGTCCCTCCAGGCCTCTCTGAAATCATCCTGCTGGCCGTTTCTTACAGAACAATAATATTCCATAACATTCATATACCATAATTTATTCAGCCATTCTCCAATTGATGGGCATCCATTTAGTTTCCAGTTTCTAGCCACTACAAAAAGGGCTGTCACAAACATTCTTGCTCATGTGGGGCCTTTTCCTTCCTTTAAGCTCTCTTTGGTATATAAATGCAAGAGAAACACTGCTGGGTCAAAGGGTATTATGCACAGTTTGATAACATTTTGAGCATAGTTCTAAATTGCTCTCAAAATGCTTGGATCTGTTCACAGTTCCACCAACAATGTATCAGTGTCCCAGTTTTCCACATCCCCTCCAACATTCGTCATTATCTTTTCCTGTCATTTTAGCCAATCTGACAGGTGTATAGTGATATCTCAGAGTTGTCTTAATTTGCATTTCTCTGTTCAATAGTGATTTGGAGCACCTTTTCATATATGACTAGAAATAGTTTCAATTTCTTCATCTGAAAATTGTCTGTTTATATTCTTTGACCATTTATCAACTGGAGAATGGTTGAATTCTAATAAATTTGAGCCAATTCTCTATATATTTTAGAAACAAGGCCTTTAGTAGAACCTTTGAATATAAAAATGGTTTCCCAAATTATTGCTTCCCTTCTGATCTTGTCTGCATTAATTTTATTTGTAAAAAAACTTTTTAATTTAATATAGTCAAAATTATTTATTTTGTGATCAATAATGATCTCCAGTTCTTCTTTGGTCACAAATTCCTTCCTCTTCCACAGATCTGAGAGGTAAACTATCCTATGTTCTTCTAATTTGTTTATAATATGATTCTTTATGTCTAGATCATGAACCCATTTTGACCTTATCTTAGTGAAAGGTGTTAGGTGTGGGTCAATGCCTAATTTCTGCCACACTAGTTTCCAATTTTCCCAGAAGTTTTTGTCAAATAGTGAATTCTTATTCCAAAGTCTGGGGTCTTTGGGTTTGTCAAACACTAGATTGCTATAGTTATTGACTATTTTGTCCCGTGAACCTAACTTATTCCACTGATCAACTGCTTTATTTCTTAGACAGTACCAAATGGTTTTGATGACTGCTGCTTTATAATAAAAAGATCTGGCACAGCTAGGCCACCTTCATTTGCCTTTTTTTTTCATTAATTCCCTTAAAATTCTTGACCTTTTGTTCTTCCAGATGAATTTTGTTTTTATTTTTTCTAGTTCAATCAAATAGTTTCTTGGGAGTTTGATTGATATAGCACTAAATAAATAGATTAGGTTAGATAGCATTGTCATTTTTATTATATTCGCTCAACCTATCCAAGAGCACTTGATATTTTTCTAGTTGTTTAGATCTGACTTTATTTGTGTGCAAAGTGTTTTGTAGTTTTGCTCATATAGTTCCTGAGTTTCCCTTGGCCCTCACTTCTTTGTCTGAGCCCTGTCTCCTGATTATATCTTCTCCCATCCTCTAGTCCTTTCTCTATTCTTACTTTTCTAATCTCTTCACTGACCTTCTATATTTCTACCACGTATTTTCTGATTCTTATCCCTGCTTCTCAGCTCTGCCCTGCATCCATTTCTCCCCCTCAACCTTTATCTTTTCTTGAATCAGAATCCCCCCTCAAGATCTCCCTGCTCCAACACTCTGAAATGAACCAACAGACGAGTGAAATTTGATTGTGTTTTGAGGTGATGGTATTTTAATTAGCCTTGACTATGATGCTTTTTTCCCCTCCTGCATGTGTAAGAAGGACAATACCTTAGGTAGGTAATTAGTACTCAGGTAGGACTTCAAGAATTGAATCTTGTGGAGGGCAGGAGTGATTTCATTTTGGTTTTTTTCACTCCCAGCACCTGTCTTCAGTGCTTAGCATAGTGCTTTACATGTAATAAACTCTTATTAAATATTTACTCATGTTAATTGAATATAGGCCAACGAAGGGAAGGGGAAAAGAAGGTGAATACTGATTGGCAAACTGGTAAGATTCTTAAGAGCTAATAATAACATAATATACATTTTTAATATAACATAATATATGACATTTATATAGCACTTTAAGATTTGCATTATTATAATATCTTATAATATATTATCACATATCATATTATATTTTATATCATAATTATCATCATGATTAAAATTTGACATTTATATGGCACTTTAAAATTTGCATTATTATTCTTTAAGATGATATTGTAATATCACATATAATAATATATATTACATAAGAATTATTATCATTATTAAGATTTAACATTTATGAAGCATTTTAAGATGTGTAAAACTTACCAATACTTTATCCCATATGAACTTACAATAGCTGGATAAAGCAGAAACTACAGGCATCATCATCTCCATCTTATATGCGAAGAAACTGAGCTCAAAGAACTAAATGATTTCTCCATGATCACTCAGCTAGTCTCAGAGAGCATCTTGGACCCCAAGTTCAGCACTTTATTCACTGGTCTTTGTTGCTGTTCAAAGAATGGTATGGTAACCTAAGAAGCTGGAAGTTGGTCCTGTAGGTGTATACATATGTGTATGTATATATGTAAGAGTTCCAAGCACCATAGCCAGAAAAGTTCCATGAAGTTAGGCTGTGCCCAGGAATAAAGATAAAATGATCAGCTAATACAACATTATAACAGTGCTTATTCTCATTTCTTTTTTTAAAATTCAAAATATTTATTTTATAGGTGTTTTTAATCTTTATGTCATAATATTTTTTATTAACGTTTTTTATTTGCAAACATATGCATGGGTAATTCTTCAACATTGACCTTTACAAAGCTTTCTGTTACAAATTTCCTTCTCCAGCTCATTTTACTGATGAGGAAACTGAGGTAATCTGGGTTAAGTGACTTGTATAAGGTCAAACAGGTACAAAGCATCTGAGGTCAGATTTGAACTCAGGAAGAGGAGTCTTCCTGACTTCCAGCCTGGTACTCTACCCACTGCATCACTTTACAATCAGTCCTTAAATGGGCATCTTGACTGTATCCCAGAAGTGGCCATCCAGCCTTTACTTTCAGGCCTTCAAAGAGAGGTAGAATCCACTGCTTCATGCAGCATCCATTCCAATTTTTGATAGCTCTACTTTGGCAATGTTGCTGTCTTTCTTCAACTTCTACTCATTGGTCCCTGTTTTGCCTCGTTAGGCTCAAGCCTAAATAGGGGAAGAGTGGTGGGATAGTGGGAAGAGCACTGGCTTTGGATTTGGAGCAACTGAGTTCAAATCCTGCCTCTAAGATTTATTACTCATGATCAAATTACTCAACCACCCTGAATCGAGAATGTTGAATTTGTCACCAGAGAATTTATCTCATCATTGCCACTGACTAATGTATTACCTTTAAATAAGTCATTGAGCACATCTGAGCCTCAGCATATGACCTCTGAAGTTCCTTCTGGCTCTACATTTTTGATCCTGGGCTCCTATTTCTGTTCTTTGGGGTCAATCAAGAAAAGGGGAAAGCATTAGGGCAAGGTAGAAAGAATGTTGGATTTAGAATCAAGGACTTCTGTCCCAACATGGCCACTGACTAATGTATGACTTTGAACAAGTCATTTAGCTCATTTGAGCCTCAGTTTCCTCATCTGTAAATTGAAAGGATTGAACCAGATGACTTCTAAATTCCCTTTCAGCCCATAATCTGTAATCCTACAATCCTGTGTAATCCTCTTCTTCAGGCCCTGAAATACTTGAAGATAAGTATTTGACTTCAAGCCTTCTTCAAACTAAAAGGTATCAGCCTCTGACTAGGAGGAAGATAATCCTTGGACAAAAAGGACTTAGGGAATCAAATTGGAGAAAAGGGATGAATGACCAAAAGATGTGGTGAATCAACCAGACAAGAGAGGTTTCTGAATATGGAGTGGTCTGAAAACAGTCTTGATTTAATCAAGATGAGCACCCCTAATGACTTCTCTGAGATCAAAGGGGATCATCTGGGGGGAAGAGGGAGGAGAGAAAAAAGACCCTACCAAGGGATGCAAGCAGAAAGAACCTTTGGGGGTCTCAGTGACTAGGAAATGAGTTAGAACTAGGGATAGGGATGAAACAATTACTTTCATTATCTTTCCCACCTTGCTGTAGCTAAAGAATATACGACAACAAACAAATCATAAGGTGGGCTCTGGACAGGCACTGTTCTAGGGCCGAATGACCTGTTCCTTGATAACACAGGGGAGTGGGTGGAGCTGGCAGCTGGGTTGGGACAGGTGTGGATGTTAATTGGACCCAGCAGGTATCAGTTTCTCCAAGCTCTGCAAATAGGTTAGGAAGTTGAGGTCCTTGGCAAGCACCCTCAGGCCCAAAGCAGGAGCTTGCTGGGAGGTACAACTGGCTGAGTTTTGGAGGCTGGAAAGTAGGAGAGTCAGTTCTCAGCATTGGCAGGGGGCCGTCACGCTCAGCCCACAGAATGTGTGGCTCTGGGGCCTCATGGTGAGGACGGGCCTGGACTGAGTGGGAAGGGGAAGCCAGCTAGCAGCTCTTCACTGGGTGAAGTGGGCTTTTCTTTCTTTGTTTTTTTGTGGTGGGTGAAGGCGACTCAAGGCCAAGGGGAAGGAAAAAAGGTCCAGGGAAAGAGTCTAGGGAAAAGGTAAATATTGGATATGTCAGCCAAGTGGAATGAAACCTGTCCAGTTTCATCATCCAGTAAGATTCCTGCTATCTGTTGTTTTTCAAATTTTTGGAGGAGGGGCTTGTTGTGAGGTCATGGACTTAGAAAGAACTTTAAAGACCATCTGTCTTCACTTTACAGATGAGGAAAGAAGAATTTGTCTGATGTCATGGAAATAATGATAAATATAGAACCCCAGATCAACTCTGGTTTTTTGACTTCTGATCCTACCTGGAAGTACAGTGTCATTGTTAGGGGGAAGGGAGAAAGGGCAGGACTGAATGTTTATTTCCCTGTGACAATGATATAGGCCAGAATTCACTTAAAAAAGGAATGTTCCTGAATCTTGTTTAAGCTGGAGGAGGGATTTATTTGGATTCGTGTTTATTTGAAATCTTCTTTTTTTTGTCTTTGTATCCCCTTCAGTGGATCTGGTACGTAGCATTTAATAAATGCTCAAAGAATTGAAGTGAATACCAGTTCTGTCACAATTAGCTCTGTGACCTTGTAAAATCATCATCACCACCATCAACATGCTCAATAAGCATCTAACGAACTGACTGACTGGTTAATACTGTGCTAAGCACTAGGGATTCAAAGAAAGACAAAAATAGGACCCTTGCCCTCAAGGCTCTTAGATTCTAGTGGTAGAAACAATAGGCAAACAACTATATTCAAACAAGATGGATATTAAGTATAAATGAAAGGTAATCTAAGAGAAATGGCATTAGATGGGAAAGGAGAAAAGGAAAAGAAAGACTGTTGCCAAAAGTAGAATTTAAACCGAATTTTGAAGGGAATCTAACTCAAAATTCAATAGTTAGGTATCTTCTATATGGTTCTGAGCTCAAGGGAGAAAGCCTTATTTTAGAGAATAAAACTGTTCTGTCTCCTGCTCAGGATAACTTTCCCATTCTAGAGTCTGTTACTGGCTCAGACCTTGGCATCTACCCTCAACTACCCTTCCCAGAAAAATAGGCTGAGGTAGGGTTGAGATTAAGGTTAGATAGGAATGGATCTGGTTTTATTTCCAAAAATAATACTGGCCTCTGTGGATGGATAGATCATGGAGATCTTAGAACAAATGCATGGATACTTGTAAACTCATCAATTCTATAGTTCATTTAGAAATAACGATGATGATGATAGCTTATAGTTAAACAATGCTTTAAGCATTTTGCAAAACTTTTTACAAATATGATCTCATTTTATCCTCCCAACAACCCTGGAAAGTTTGTGTTATTAGTACCTGGAAGGTAGGTACTATTATTTTCTCAATTTTACGAATGTGGAAAACTAAAGTAGATGGATTTTGACTTGCCCAAAGTCACATAGCTACTAATTATCTAGAACAGGATTTGAACTCAAGACCTCCTCACTCAAAATCTATTACCCTCTAGCTGATTTTATAGTTTTCATTTTAGCTTTTCTCCTTAGTTACTAGAAAAGCCATCTTTAAGTGAAATCATTGAATTAGAAAGGACCTTCCAATGTTTCTGTCTAGTACAGCTGCTTTATTTTACAGATGAAGAAACTGAGTCCAAAGGTCATAGATCACAAATTTAGAGTCCAATGTCTTCATTTTATATTTTTCTATAAAGAATATAAATATTCAGAAAATATAGTACATTCTCTGACCTCAGCTCTTAGAGCTTAAACAACATAGATTTTTACCCCCAGGTTCTTGGACTATAAATCTAGTGCTTTGCTCATCACACCCCATATTGCCTTGCTGAAGATTGTATAAATAACTGTAGTAAATGGCAGGATTTAAACTGGTCTTTAATAAGATTAATTCTTTTCCTTAGAAGTGAATTTATTTTGTCTTAAGTGACAAAGGAAGAAGGTGTTTGTCCTTCCCCAGTTTAGTAGAATTGGAGGAGTTGAGTTCACTGAATTGAACTGAATGCTAGTTCTACTACTGACTAGCTGTGTGACCTTGAATAAGATAGTTACCCTTTTCTGGCTAAACAGAGACTATTCATAGCTGGAGAATGGAAGTACAAAAGTGTGGGGGTGAATCAGGGGAGATTGTCCCATAGAGGGAGAACTTGAGGAAGGAGTTCTGTGATATAGTTTCAAGCACTGGCCCCTTTCTTGCCTACTGCAGGGGTTCTAGGGTTGGCTAGGGGTAGGATCAGGGCAATGAACACATTGTCACATGATAGGAAAAACACTGAATTTGCAGTTAGAGAGCCTGAGTTTAAATCTCAGCTGAGCTACTGATCACCCCTGTGATCTCTATGGGCTACAATGTCCTTATATATAAAGTGTGCAAGCTGATTTCTAAGGTCTTTCCCAGTTCTGCTACTCTATGACCATATGATGATTTCTGCCAGGGTTGAACTGAGAAGATGGTGAAAAAAAAGATTCTAAATGGATATAGCTCTATTCTGCTTACTCTCTCTGAGGATGTTTGATTGGGACAGTCTGAGTTGCGACTTGAGATATCATTGACATCCAGACAGACACATGAATATGAAGGGATTGGTGGATAAGTGTGAGTAGTTAGTGAATCCATTATTAGAAAAGGATGGAGCAGATTTAGGATCAGAGCTGTGTACTCCTTATATAGGATAGCAAGAGGAGGCAGAATTATTTCATTTATATTAATTCCATATGTGGAAATCCAGATTTATAAAACAGATAAATTAAAGAAGGAAGATTTTTTTTTTACAGAAAAGTCTACTAGAGAATGTTCAAACTCAACAGGACCAAGACAGAACTCGTCACCTATCTGCCCTTGCAAGGTCACCTTTCTCCCTAACTTCCTTCTTTCATCCAGAGAGTACTACCATCACTTCAGTCACCCAAGGTCATAATCTTGTAGTCATCTGATGCCTGGGAAGACTTTATTTATAAAGGCCAAATTTATCCACTTCATCCTGGGCCATTAACAGTCATCTTGATTTTTGTCCTGGAACTGGATTTTGATAAAGAGAGAATGAGGCTGATGACTATACAACTCTGATTCACTTAAATCCAGTTTACAAGCAAGTCAAGATAACACTCTCATGATGCTATTGGTCCTCTTCGAAAATAAAGGGCAAACAATAGCTATTCACTCCAGGTATCCATTCCGTTGCCAAGGCTTGTAGACTCTACCTCCTCAACATTTGTCTTCTCTATTTTTCCCCCTCTCACATAGGCACTATCCTAATCAAAGCCCTCATCAAATCTTGCCTGGACTCTGACAATAGCCTCCTACTTGCTTTCCTTGCTTCCATTCTCTATCCTCTCCAATTAGCTCTTGACACAACTGTTATTTTGAAAGCACAGAACTCATCATGTCACTTCCCTGCTCAATAAGTTTCAGTGGCTCTCTACTATTCAAGGACCAACTTATAAACTCTTCTGGCATTGAAAGCTTTTCTTAACTTGGCCATGTGAGTTGGAGCCTTCAACTTATTGCCCAAGGCTGGATTGTTCTTTCTCTTCCCTCCTGCCTTTTGGAATCTCTAGCTTCCTTCAAAGGTTAGCTCAAATGAAACCTTTTCTGACCTTCCCATACCAGAAGCTAGTGCCTCCATCCCATACTTTTGAAATAAAAAATAAATTACTTTGTGTGTGTGGATATGGGTGTACACAAGCACATATGTACAAGCTCCATGGTGGCAGGGACTATTCAGTCTTTGTCTTTTATCCCCAGTAATACCAAAAGATACTTCATTTACTCATGTCTCATCAGGAGATGATCTTGTATTTTCTATGGCTATGCCAGCGGAAGCCAAGCTCTGATAGGTTCTGCCATGTGACTATGACCCCAGGAGCAGACCAAATCTGTTTTTCAAGGATAAGACTGGTTAATCTCAGAAAGTTCATCACCAATAGTCTGGTCACCTGGTGATAAAGTCTTTTGTGCCATGAAAGCCTATGAAGCAAAAAAAAATTACAACTAGCCTTCAGTCCTCTGGAGTCCTCTTCAACTCTAATGACAGTGGCAGAATGAAGGGAAAGGGAGGGAGTAAATGGTGGGAAGAATCAGTAAGTCAATCAACAAGCATTTATCAATTGTATGTCATTGCCCTAAGTGCTGGAGATGTAAAGAAAGGCAAAAAAATAGTCCCTGCCCTCAAGAAGGATAGACAATAGGTAAATAACTAAGTACATACAAAATATATGGTAGATAATTATAATCTGAAAGAGAAAAGCTGAATTTTGAAGCATGTCATGGAAATTTAAGCAGAGGGCAAGAAACAAAGTACTTTGAGTATTGGGAACAACTAGTACCAAGTTATAGAGATGGGAGATGTAAAGGTTGTAAGCCTAGGTACCTGGATGGATAATGGTACTCTCAACAGTAACAAGGAAGTTAAGATGGGAGAGAGTTTTAGGGAAAAGATATTGGTTTTATTTAAGGCATGTTGAGTTTAAGATGCCATTCAATTTGATATATCCAAGAAGCAGCTAGAAATAAATCATTATAGTTCAGCAAAGAGACTAGAGTTGAATATATCAATCTGGAAATCATTACTGAATCTGTAGGAGCTGATGAGATCACAAATAAACAGTGAAAAGAGGCCCAGGACATAGTCTTGGGATTGGTTATTGGACATGATATGGATGAAAAACTACTGAAAAGTAGACAGAGAAAAGGAGAACCAGAATAGCTTACAGTCACAAAAACTAGAGAAGCCTTAGAACACTGTGTATAATTTTTAGATATCAATAAATACAAATTTTATTCTTGGTACTTTAAATGTAATATTCTTGTCTAATGACTGATGAGTGGACATATTACTGGAGGAGCTGAGTCATATCTATTTTGATATATTTGCTATAAATAAAACCAGAAGAAAGAAGGAAGTTGCAGCTTATTGAAAAGGTGACTCAGATACTCCTTGGTGAGGCAAAAGAAGGAATTGATAAAATGAGTCTTGTTTGCCCAAAAGCTACAAGAAGCACTATTTCATGAGACATATGGTCTTCATGTAATCTAGTACTAAAGGTAAGTATCTGCAAAAAGATTACCCTGAAAAAGTTGCAATTTACATATTAACATTGGTTGTTGAGGATAAAGAGATGGAGAAATCCTATGAAGAACATATTAAAACCCAACTTCAATGCAAAAGTAGGAAAAATCCAAAATGGAGAGAAATATAAGGAGAGAGAAGACTAGATTTGACAGAAGCCTCATGCCTCCATATCATGGATATTTCATTCAAAGAAAGAATTGCTAGACATTAAACATGGCAAACAACAAATAACAACACAATGAATGAAATTCACTATGGAGAAAAAACTTATTATAGGCCTTAGAATTACTTCTGAGAGTTATTCCTTGTTTCTGCACAGTCAGACCATTATAGGAGCTAAGATCAGAATTTATAATAAATAAGAAAGAATAGTAATGAGAATATGGAGCATAAAATTTATAAGATTAAACCTTTAATTATTGAACCAAAAAGTAGAAACAATATAACAAAATGACACCAGCATCAACAATAATAATTTCATCCAGAAGTTAAACCAATATAAATCAGTTGTTACAACAAGGCAACCAAAAGAGCCCATGAAGTGCATTGGTCAACAAACACTTGACTTATTTGACAAGTGGAGAGAAATGGCTGCCAGAGGCAACATTGGGTTAAAATATAAACTCATCTGTAAAATTCTATGAAGAAGGATGATGGACGATCACGAGTAGCATCCTCTCATAAAGCAGGAAGATGCAGTGGAGGATAAAAACCAGCCTAAAGAAAGCTTGGCAGGATAGCCATCTAAGCAAAGCCATCTCAAGGGCATTCAAGGATGGAAATGGAAAGTGAACTACATACAGAAGAGAAATGGAAAATATTTGCAAAAATTATCACAATAAGCTCCATCAAAGCTAATAGAATCACCACACTTGGACCGTAAGTCTCCAAGATGCTTACAAAAGAACAACACTAAGAAGAACAAAGATGTGGAAAGCAATTGGATTGATCAAATATATGGAAATGATGTCTGGGTAGAGGTAATACAATTGTAAGGGCATTAAGGGACCCATCTATGAGAACAATCAGTCAATAAATATTCATTATTAAGTCAATAAACATTAATAAGCTAAGCTAAATCCTGAGGATTCCCTCCCCCCCAAAAAAAGAGGCAAAAATACTGTTACTTCTCTGGAGGGACTTGCATTCTAAAGATGGAGATAACAGGTAAACAACAAAATTTATGTAAAAAAAATATAAACGGAGTTGATGGAAAGTAATCTCAAAAGAAAAGCATCTAACCACTACACACCTGTCAGATTGGCTAAAATGACAGGAAAAGATAACGACGAATGTTGGAGGGGATGTGGGAAAACTGGGACACTGATACATTGTTGGTGGAACTGTGAACGGATCCAACCATTCTGGAGAGCAACTTGGAACTATGCCCAAAAAGTTGTCAAACTGTGCATACCCTTTGACCCAGCAGTGTTTCTACTGGGCCTATATCCCAAAGAGATCTTAGAGGAGGGAAAGGGCCCCACATGTGCAAGAATGTTTGTGGCGGCCCTTTTTGTGGTGGCTAGAAACTGGAAAGTGAAGGGATACCCATCAATTGGAGAGTGGCTGAATAAATTATGGTACATGAATGTTATGGAATATTATTGCTCTGTAAGAAACGACCAGCAGGACAATTTCAGAGAGGCCTGGAGAGACTTGCATGAACTGATGCTGAGTGAAACGAGAAGAACCAGGAGATCATCATACACAGCAACAACAGTATTACATGATGATCAATTCTGATGGACATGGCTCTCTTCAACAAAGAATTGTCTCAAACCAGTTCCAGTTGTTCACTGAAGAAAACCATATACACCCAGAGAGAGGGAAATGAAATATGGATCACAACGTAACATTTTCATGATCTCTACTGACATTTGTTTGCATTGTGTTGCCTTTCTCTGATTCTTTTTTTTTTCTTGTAGATAGGATTTTTCTTGCATAACTTCTCAAGCATTTCAACATTATTAGCATGTAGTGGACTTCCTGCCATCTAGGGGAGGGGAGGGGACTGGGGGTAAAATTTGTAATGGAAAGCTTTGTAAAGATCAATGTTGGGGAACTACCCATACATATGTTATACAAATAAAAAGCTTTAATAAAAAAAATAAAAATAAATTTAAAAAAAAAAGAAAAGCATCTAAACCAACAGGGATAGAAGGGACAGGTTTAGAGGAAGAAAGGGAAGTAAGGAATGGGAGATCTGAGTTGAATTTGAAACTATACCAATAGGGATGGAAGGGACAGATTTAGAGGAAGAAAGGGAATTAGGGAATGGGGGATTGGAGTTGTTTGAACTTTGGAGAGCACAGATTCAATTGAAGTATGAATTCAGAAGTCAGACAACAAAGACTTTAGAATTAAATGAGAGGCAAGGAAATGAAAGCATATAATGTAGAAAAAATCTCAAGGAAGTAAAAATACCAAAAGTATAAAAAAAAGTTCTAGACCTTATTGAGGAAAAAAAAAGTACCTAAGAAAACATCATCAATTTAATGATTTTTATGCTACTGTCCCATCTTTAAAAAATCTTTATGAGAGTCATATAATTATGAATTGAAGGCATCCTTGATGACGGTGTTGGTAAGGAATAAATAAGTTTCACAACATATTCAACAATGAATGAACTACATCTTTATTATCTCACAATTGAGTGGAAGCTATAGAGGCTGTAATATCCTATTGTACTTTTTTGGTTGATTTGTGAAAAAGAATCCAATTCCATACAATCAGATACTACTTTACTTAATTATTTTTGGTGTATTTTTTTAAATAATAAACTATGTCACATTGATAAATCAATATCTTTCAAAATTCTTGGAAGATGTAACAACAAAAATAGAGTGGACCTCTGATAATAAGCATAAGGCAAGAAATAAAACAGAGATATGTGATTACAAAAAGTATTTGTCACAATAATGGACAGAGTCCAGGTCAAGAAAAGATTCCTAGTGAATGGTGAGGTCCTCTAGTTGCTCCTGTTTGCTGATGACATCTTGCAAATTACATCAAGTCCCAAGGTACTGTAGGACCTCCTAGAAGAGATCTGCAACCACTTAAAGCAGTTTAGCCTGTCCATACACATAGGACAGAATAAATGGACCAAGATTACCTAGTGTGCAGATTTCAACATTTACTGAATAAAAATCTTATAGAACTTGTCCAATAGTATTTGTATGTGGACAGACTATACATATAGACAGTGGGTTTCAGTTGAAAAGGAGGAGAGCAGGCTAGATTTCAGAAATTGCAAAGCATTTTTTTTTTACTAACCTCAACTTTCTATGATAGCAAAGACCTATTTTTTGATTCAATTTTTTTTTATCAATTTTTCTATTTGGCAGCAACAGTTTAACTATTACTGCCTCTGAAAAAGTAAAAATAAGCATCATATAGAAGGCAATGGAAAAGTTTCTGGTAGGTGTGATCAGGCATATAAGTATGAAGAGGAGGAGGAGGGGAAGGACATGGGGGAGGGGACAAAGAAGAGGAAGAAGGAGGAGAAGAGAAGGAAGAAGAGGGAAGGAAAGGAAGAAAGATTAGTATTAAAGAAGTGAATGACAGAAAGATGTTATGGACTGCTCGTGGTGAGAGTGATGAGTGACAGACAGATAAATGGCCATAGGAACCTCAAGATGTTGAAAGAAAGCAACAGAAGTTTGTTGAGAGCATGTTGAGAGGACCCCCAGGGCAAACTTTTGAGAGAACACGGATAAGAGTTAATTGGAGGGAACTCCAGAATCAATAAGATCTTGGATCGACTTGAATATTTCTAATGCCCATCACAGTGCTTAAAGTATAAAAGCTGCTTAATAAAAGTTGATTTAATGATTTCTTTCATTACTAACCACCTTGCTGTTTGGAAATGTTTCTGTCTGCCTACATTTTTTCCAGTATGGCTTTATCATATTTGCTCTTAAAGAATCAGTCAGAAGACCTGGGTTTATAGACCAGGTAATTGGTATCTACGAAATCATGGATGTTATTTAATCTCTGAACCTCTCGTTATCTTTCTGTAAAATTGGGATAGTGAAAGTTGCACTTTCCATCACCCAAGATTGTGGTGAAAATGGTTTATAAGCCCTAAAGGTACAAACACACACACACACACACACACACACACACACAAGTTTGTATGTGTGCCTATGTCTTTGTCTATGTCTAGGTGTGACAAAGCCTTTCCTGGGATAGCAAGAATGCCAGCAGAGGACTCACTACTTGTCCCATCTCTCCCCTCCTCTCTCTTCCCCTTCCATAGCTATCTCACTGACTCTTTGAAGTTTATTAAAGTTCCAAGAACAAGAACATTTGTTTGACCTGCTTGCTCCTCTCCTCAGAAAACTGCAGTAGGAGATATGGACAGTGGACAGAGGCACTATACTTTACCTTCTGAGGTGGGGAAGAAATAAGAGAAAATCACTCGCTCTAATCAAAATTGGAGTCAGGACTAGAGACCCTTGGTAGAAAGAAGTAAAAAAGTATATCACTGGAGAAGCATTTTGGGATATCACTCCTGCAGAGCTGTGAGGGCAACTATTTCACCACGATTGCCTACAGGTTTTTTTTTTTTTTTTTTGGTCTGTCACTCACTGTGAGGCAAATGATAAAGAAGACAAATCAAAGAAAATGAACAGCTCTCCTATTCACCCCCTCACTCACTGAAGTATATAGCCTCTAAAAAAGGACTTACCAATATTGCAAAAGTGAATGTTGAAAACTATCTTTACATGTAATTGGTAAAATAAATAAAATACTATTAAGTGAAATAAAAAAAGGATTTAGTAGAAATGGCAAAAAGGAGAAACAAAGAGGTGTCTTTCATCAGATGTCAATGAAGAAGTACATGAGTGAGAAGGACTGAGCAATGGATGCAGACAGAGGTGGAAACTAACTGGGATCTACAAAGGTGGAGATGGAAGGAAAACAACTAATGAAAAACAGAGCTAGCTGTGACTGGCAACTAGACATTAGAGCTTTTGCTCAATGACAACTTAGGAGTCAAGAAGCTCCTTGTGGGAGAGCGATGTCTCTTTCCAGTATCATATTCAAGGTCAACCTTCCTTTAGTTCAAGAAGTTCTTAATATGGAGTCCATGGTTCCAATCAACTTCACATTCATCTGGTAATTCTTGACATGATTCTTAATGCTTTGAGATTAAATTTTTTTTTGTAAAATAACTTGATGCAAAAAATAGAATTAAATTTTCTTTCAAAATGTTGTAATTTTGAAATAAACAATCAATTTTTTTATTGTGAAATTAACTCTGAAGGATCCATGGATATATTTCAGGAGGTCCATGAATTTGAAAAGGAGAAAATATATATATTTGTTTTTACTAACTTCTAAATGAAAGTTAGCATTTTCTTCAATAAAGAATAAAAAAAACTGAAATACACTATTCTGAGAAGTGGTCCATAAGACTCACCAGATTTCCAAAAGGATCCTTGAAAAAACTATTTAGAGCCCCAATTTTAGTATTTTTGAAGGATGAACCTCCATAATTTGTTTCTCCCACTGGTTACTCATTTGATCAACGAACACTTACACCTATTATGTGCCAGACACTGGTACAAAAGGCTGTGAGAGAAAAATCCATTAGTTGATTGGGAATTAAAAACAATTATACTCATGCAGATTGGCTACTGATCTGTGGGTGCATGATAATAAATGTGTGTGTATGTATATGTGTGTGTGATTTGCCCAAAGTCATATAATAAGAGGCTAGCTTTTGCTGATTCCAACACTGACCTTTTTAAGAGTGTTCATTTCCACCAATAAAGAGAGTTTCATACTAATGGGATTTGGGACAGGTTTACGTGTATATATATATGTGTGTGTGTGTGTGTGTGTGTGTATATATGTACATACATATATATATATACACACACACGCATACACACATATATGTACACATAAATGAATATGTGTTTTTATATTAACATGTTTGTGAGTATATATATATATATATATATGCACATATATATATTCTTCTTGTTATTATTGCTGTGCTAATGGAAAGGTTAAATAGATTTTCAGAAACTCTGTTTCCTGTTCTAAAAAATGAAGGGGGAGAGAAAGGGTAGGTTCTCATTTCTAAGGTCCTTTCCTAAGGAGGAAGGAGAAAGGAAACAAGCATTTATTAAGCACCTACTATGTGCACTGACTTTATACAGGCACTGTGCTAAGGGCTTTGCAATTACTATCTCATTTGGTCCTCAGAATAACCCACTGATATGGATACTATTATTATTCCCATTTACAAATGAGGAAATGGGGGCCAGACAAAGATTAAGTGACTGGCCCAAGTTCATATAGCTAGTAAGTATCTGAGGTTGGATTTGAACTCAGGCCTTCCTGATTCTAGGTCCAGATTTCTATCTACTTTACCACCAGCTGCCCTCAGCAAAACTCATTAAAGTTCTTCACAGGAATGAATGACCACCAGGACAAAGAGGAACCAAAGGATATGATTTATTTATATTTTCAATTTTTTGACAAGATTATGTGCATGAGTGTATGTGTACTTACATGTCTACAAATGGCGCCTTGGAGTTGGGGGTGGGAAGGGGAGAATTAACAGGAAACAAAGTTCTTGGATAAGCAGGTTTATCTCTGTATAGACAAGTGCAAATAGTGGATTCCATAAGGATCCTTGCTGGGATCCTTCTTAATTATTATGTTAATAACTACCTTTGTACTTCTCTCATGGCAATTTTCACATTCTGTCCTGTCTTGTGATATAATGGAAGAAACACTAATTTTGGAATCTGAGGACTTAGGTTCAAATCCTGGCTCTGCTACTTAATACCTTTATATGACTTCGAGCAAGTCATTTTACCACCAAAGGCCTCAATTTTATCACCCTTAAGATGAAGAGAGTACGTTCTGTTATCTCTGAGTGTTATCTCATGGTACCTGGCACATTGTTTATTTTTGTTCAGTCATTTCAGTCATGCTTGACTCTTCCTGATTCCATTTAGTATTTTCTTGACAAAGATAATGGAATGGTTTATCATTTTCTTCTCCAACTCATTTTACAGATGAGGAAACTGAGATAAACAGGATTAAGGAACTTGTCCAGAGTCACAC
The DNA here is from genome assembly GCA_023553655.1 of Myrmecobius fasciatus. Classification (NCBI taxonomy): domain Eukaryota; kingdom Metazoa; phylum Chordata; class Mammalia; order Dasyuromorphia; family Myrmecobiidae; genus Myrmecobius; species Myrmecobius fasciatus. The sequence goes on from JAJPUD010001577.1 coordinate 74,445, forward strand.
AGCTAGACAGTCTCTGAGCCCAGATTTTAACTTGGCAAGATGACTCTTCCCGACTCCAGCACTCTATTGTACCACTTAGCTGCCCCTGGCTCCATATGGTGAAGAACCTTAAGTAGCAGGGTAGGGAGTTTGTCTAATCACCCCAATATTCATTTGAATCTAACAAACGGGTTACCTCCTGAGCTCACAAAAGACAGTCCCTTTCCTTGTAGTTCCTGCTTAGCAATTTGATACCGAATTTATTCAAAAGATGACCATTATATCCCATTTTCTCATTTTATAGCTGAAGAAACCAAAGGCTAGAAAGTGTAAAAGCTAGTAAGCTTTAAAGCAAATATAAAAGCCAGTAAAGCGGCTTGGTCCCTGTAGGAGAGCTGAGATTAGAACTCAGGTCCTTTGAGTCTAAATCTAGACTGGCACTTTCTTCTTCTGTTAGCTCCTCCCAGCCTGTGGGGAACTTCGAGGACTGTTTCCCTTTTCTCCTGCCTCCCCACAGAACCGCTGAGCGCAGGACTGCATGGAAAAGTGGCAGTTAAGGTTTGTTGATTGATGAATGGATGGAGCCAGGCTCACCTGTAGGAGTGTGTGTCTCATTTGGGTGAGCATGGGCCTTTTGGTGAATGTCTATGTGTGCAGGTGTGGGTGTGCCTTTGAGGGCCTGGGGGGCTCCCCGAGGGGCAGTGTGGAGCGGACCTTGGCGGGAAATCTCCCGGACTGGGTGCACTTCAGGTGGGCAAGGCTCTTTTAGCTTTCTGCTTGGAGGAGAGCTCCAGTGTGGCCAGCAGACACTGCCGAGGAAGGCCTCGTTGTGGGCGGGCTGGGAGGGAGCTAGGGTGTCTACGTCGCTCACATTACAAATCAATTCATTACCGGCACTCGCAGTGGCCGCCGATCTTCAAGGATCGGGGGTTTGATGAAGAGGATTCATTTCAAGAAATAAACCTTTTAAATTAACCACGAGACGAGGGAAATTTCTTTATTTAAAAAATGCACCGGCCCCTGCCTGCTTTGTTTTCTCTCTCTTATTAATGTCATTATTAATAATCCCCCCCAGGCTCCTCTCCATTCCCACCTCCCACCCCCATCTCCTGCAGGAAGGAAGGGGAGTGACTCAGGGTACCATGCGCACCTCCTCTATGCCTCCCCCACCCAGCTGCTGTTTCTCATCAACCCCCCCAGCACTCCCTTCCTGTATCTCAATCTTCCTCCCAAAGACCCATTCCCTCCTGTCAAAGGCTTTGTGATACAAAGGGTAGAACCCTAGGCTCGAGGGTCAAGAGATTTCCTTTCCAGTTCTGTATTTGGCTGCTTGTTCCCTTGATCAAAGTCTTCTCATCCTTATAAGTCTCAGTTTTCCTCACCTGTAAAATGGGAATATTAATCTCACCTATCCTGTATGGGGATGTTGAGAGAATGAAACGCTGGGGTGTGCTAGTAAATGTTTAACAGCCTCCCTGGGGAAAAAATGCACCCAGGACACACTTTTAGGTTTAATCTTCATTATTAACATTTTATTAAGTCTAGCAATCAACAAAATAATAAATCAAAGTCTGATTTGTAATATAAATACTCCACCTGAAAATCTAACAATCAGCTCTCTCTGGGTAGTTTGAGCTAGAGCCAGCAAACTCCTGGGGAATGAAGTCCTTTAAAAAGCACAAAGGTTCGAGGTAATGCCTGATCTTTCAGACAGAATTGGTGATTAAATCCTGTTTTCATTATTTCATCCAGGAAGCACATTTGCCCTGTGATAGGGACCTTCTGGAGTCTGCTTTAGTCCATTGAAAAGACTGATAGAGATATTTCAAGGCTTTTCAAAGGCTATGGAGCAATATTATTGAATGGTTGGGTCTTCCCCCCTCATCTTGTCCCTTATGCAGCTATGACTCCTGAGAAAATCCTTTTGCAGACAGGGGAGAAGACACAGCAGATTCATTCATTCTCTCATGCCCTCTAGTAAGGGTCAGGAAGAACTAAAGATCTCCAGGAGGGTCTGTCATCCATCAGCCACTCTGGGGTTAGCTCATGGACCTAAGAGAGCAAGAACAGAGGGACTCCCTAGAAACAAGAGGATCCCAATCTCCTGGAACCCTTTGACTCTCAAAGTCAAAGGAACAAGAGTTGGTAGAAGGAGGAGGAGAGGGGCCTTGACCCAGAAGCATCAATGAAATTTATTGAGGACCCAGGAAAAGAGGAAGTGTGGGGAACTGAGGACCCTGAAAAATATAAACCTTGGGAAATTCTAGAACCCCTCTTCGGGAGAGGAGGGAAGGGTGGGAGACACCAGACTTTATTATATCATAGGAGATTCATAGAAATTCATAGGAAATTGGAGGAAATTGAATAATGGCTAGAACATTCGATTAGGAAGCAGCGGGTCTGGGGTTCCCTTGGGGTTCTAAGAGGCTGGATTAATCAATGGTATCAAAGTCAAAAAGAAATTAATCTCTGTGGGCTGTACATTGACTTAAAAAACCACCAACCAACATTATCTGTGATGTGTGTATAATTGTTTATTTTGTTAAACATCTCCCACTTAACATTTCAAGCTGGTTCAAGCAGCATTCAGGAGGTTGGTACAGTGAGTCTGACACATCTGGATTCAATGACTTCTGAGTCCCCTCCAATTTTATACCAATGATCCCAGCCCAACACTTTGCAGATGAGCAAACAAGTTCAGAGGGCAGAAGTAGCTGATTTCATGTCATTCCCCCTCATGCACTTCATCTCCTGGTCAGACTGGTCCATCTCCAACCTCCAAGCCTTTGCTGAGGCTGACTTCTATGTCTGGTATATTCTTCCATCTCACTGCCTTCTCTTGGAATCCTTACCTCCGTTTAAGGTCAGTCCCAGGGCCTTCTCTCACATGATGCTTTTCCTGAGCAGTGATCACTCTCTCATTTTTTCATTTTAGCACCAAAGAGACCAAGGTCCAGAGAATGAATAACCCCCTCCCCAAATTCAGCCAGGTAGGAAGTAGCAAAGTTGAGATTAGAATCACAGTTCTCTGACTCCAAAAGCTATATTATTTTCACTGGGCCACACTGTCTCCTATAGCAGAGCTGGGCCTCAGATCCAGGAGACACCCGAAAATAAAAGATAGAATTTGGATTACACAGCCTCTCCCATCTCTTCCAAATCCACAAATTGCCCCTAATTGTCAGTCCTTTCCCTACCCCACTATACACTGTATTCCTTTATCTCTGTTCGTACTGTTTTCTCCTCCTGTCTCCATAGAATAGGAAGCTCTTGTGAGAGTTGGAGATCTCATTTTTTGTCTTTGTGCCCCCAGCCCAGTATCTTGCATATAGTAGATGTTCAATAAAGGCTTATTGATGAGCTAACTTGCCCATAATCACCCAATGAGTTGCTAGAACACTGATTTAGAGCCAAAAGCTTCTTCAGGGGTCATGCAGAGAACTGGGTTTGAATTCTAGTTGTGTGACTCTATATGTAGGATGCTTTACTGACCTTTGAAGGGAGCTGGGGATTCCAAAAGAAGGTTGTATTATGGAAGACTACTTCAGGCATGGAGTCAGTCTGCAAAGGTGTGGAGGTTGGAGATGGAATCCCGCATATGTTTGCCTCCTAGACCAGAGCTCGAATTTGAACCCAAGTCGGCTGGCTCCATGTCAAGCTGAGACTTTTCTGCTAAGTGCCCGTGGGAACAAAACTGATGTCTGTCCAAAAGGGGAATGAAAGGCACAGAAATATGAGGGGATTGGGGCAGAGCAGGGAAAGTTAGGGCCAGGATAAAAGGGAAGGGTAGATTGGAAGCACTTGTTTCTTATCCTGCAAGCTTTCCTCTGGGCTTTTCCCCCTTGCTAAGCTCCCTGACAGACCTGTGTGGCTCTCAATGGGGCTGACTGATCATGGCTTCCTTTCCACAAATGGGAGAGAGAGACTGAAGGTAAATCACAAAAAGATAAAAGAGCAAAGGCCATAGCCTACCCCTGCGAGAAGACCCAAGAACGCTCCTCCTGAGGGTTGACATCACTGCCTTCTCCACATTGTTCTGTCACCCAGCTTTCAGCCCCACATTAGTCACGGGCAGCACGGACCCTGCTCCCGCCACAAGAACCGTCTAACCCAGGGGGTCTTCCAGAGAGTCAGGAGCAGAACCTAAGAATCTGTTACTGTTCTCAAGGCCTTCAGACGTAGGGCTCCCTAACACCATCTTTTTCCCCTTCAAATCAAAGGATTATGAAATAGCCACTTGGTCTTGCCCATTGCGGGGGGACGTTGCCCTCTCCTTTCATTCTTCTGCCATTTTTCTCTCACTGGATCAGGGGCTCCCTGTGTGTTGAAGTGAGTTGAATGCTTCCTTCCTCAGTTTCTCCCTTTTGCTCCAGTCCCCAGCTCTATCGTGAGGGACTGACAGCTCTGTGATTTCCACGTCCACCTCCCTGAGCCTCATCCCAGAGGAGCTGCACCCTTGGCTGTTCTGGGGAGGGGCTGGGAGGGAGGGAGAACTTCCCTTCCCCCTTCCTGATTGCTCTTCCTTCCCAGGGCTACCCTCCCCCATGCTGCCGTGGGTATGAAGGTGGAGGGGGTGTCCCAACCCAGGTGTGCCAGGCCACACAGCCATCACATAAATGGGGAATTGTTTTTAGGTTAATAATCCTGTGTTAATTTTCCCTTAAAATATTGTCTTTGACCGTTAAATGCTCACACTGTTATAAAAAGAACGTAATAAATGATCTTGAAGCAAATTCTCCTGCCAAATGTCATAATTTATTTGCATAATTAGCTCTTAATTTTAATTCAATATGCAAATCCACGCTTCCTTTCTACGGCAGCCGCCTGTTTCCCAGCCGGGCGGCCATGGATTTATTGTGACGCCAGCTCGTCTGTCAGAGGCAGGAGGCTGGGGAGGGGCCTTCTGTGGGCAGCCTGGGGGCCAGGCAGACAGACAGACCCCCAGACAGACACCCTTAGATGCCCAGTGGCATCTAGATCCATACAAGAACATTCAGAGTCTTTTCCACATATACTCAGAGAGACTTCCAAACGCACAGATAAGCTCGCTCACCCAAGGACATGCTCATGCAAATGCCCACCCACCCACATGTACATACAACATAGGAAAGCAGATGCTTGTTCATAAGGATGAGCTCCAGAGGTCATGGCAAGATGAAAAGGCTGCAATTATCATGGGAGGGATTAAGGGTAGACTCAACCACGGGGAGATGCGCTGTGGGAGAGGAAGGGATGTCTAAGGAGACAGCATGGAGAGCAGGGAACATGCGGGAACGGGGGGATGCAGACAAAGAACAGCCCAAGGGAACTGGGCCAAGTTTGGCCACCAAGCCTTGGCTTGCCCAAAGTATACAGGATGAGGGAATACACTGTCTAGTCTCAGGCCAGGCTTCCTATCTGTGACTAAGTATAGACTGATTAAGAGAAAAATAATAATAATGAAAAACTAGACAAAGTGATTCTTTCCTCAATCAATGCCTTATGGGATCCCCGCATGGAACTCTTCAGATTTATTCAGCAAGGGATCTTAGAGATTAAATAGTCCAATACTCTTAATTTTGCAGAGTAGAAAATCGAGGCCCAGAGAGGAAGATCCCATGGTGAGACAGTGAGTGATCAAGCTAGGACTATTTCCCCTAAATCCCCGAGACACAGTGAGATGGGAAGAGGGGAAAAGTCCTTGGTTTCATGAAAGTTTGACTTGGATTTCCCTTCTCTCCTAGGGAGAAGGCAAGAAGGGGAGGGTTTCTAATCAGAAAGGGGGTCCTGCCCCTTGGGGAGTGTAAATATGTGGGGGATGGGGTAGGAGAACACGCATGTGAGTCTGTGGGATGCTGAGATGGGCTATATTTGTGTGAGTGCTCCCCCACTCCCGCCCCCACCCCCAGGAGAGTGCCGGGTGCGGCCTCAGCGGAGTTTCTAACCTGGAGTGATGGCTTTCCTGATTTGCCACTTTAGTACTCTTGTTAATGAATTTTTAATCTTCTTAATGACATTAAACACGGAAAGTAATTAAGGAAAACAAGTTTGAAACTGCTGACTTCAACCCTTTATTCACAACTATTTAATGTAGAATTAATTTGATTTTGCCCATTATTCAAATGAACGGGCTCCCTTCTCCCCAGGCCTGGCCATCCCCTGGACCCACGCATCCCCCTCCCTTCCCAACCATTCCCTAGGCCCTCCCGCATCCTCTAGGGCTTCTCCTCCTCCCTGGCCCCTTGTCAATCCTTTCAATACTTTCCTAACCTTCTCCCCAGTCTCAGGTCTTGGTCTCTTGCCCGTCTCCAAGGAAGCATCGAGGCACAATGGAAAGGGCATTGCCCTTGTAGTCAGAGGGTCCAGACTCAGTTTCCAGCTCTGCCTCTGTGAGCTTGGGCAAATCACTGAACGTATGTGAGCCTCAGTTTCTTCATCTGTAAAATGGGGGATTTGTGTCAGGTTCGGTGACTTGCTGGGGAGCCTGAGGCTGGCAGATGTCTTGGGCAGAGGAATTCTGAGTTGAAGTAGGCTGTTATCAATAGTGAAAGTGGGCCTGAGTAGTCCCTGTACTGCTAGTCTGGCCAAAATAGTGAGACCTAGTTTAAATATGAGACCTAATACATATATATTATATATATATGCACACACACACCTATATATATATATACACAAAAATATACACACACATATATATATACATACACACAGATGCATATACATACATACATATATATTATATAGAAAATATATCAAAATATTATATATACATATAAAATATATTAAAAATATATACATATACATACATACATACATACATACATACATATATACACACCTATATATATATATATTAATATATGTGATTGTATGAGGCTTCTGAGACACTCAGACCAAGTGAGGAGGTGCCAGGTCTAGTTTCTCCTGTCTGGCAAATCTTCCTGGTTCAGGCGGAGAGAAAAGCAGAAGAAACCAGCCCGGGGAAAGTGAGATTTCTCCACATCAGGAAGAAAGCACCCAGATCAAGTTCTGGATCAGGACTCAGACATCTCCGAGGGAGATGCATCTTTAACCAGGTATAGCTTTGCTCTCAGTGCTGTCCCTGTTAGGACAGAGGGACAAGTCCATTTCAGATCTAATGGAAAGATCTGCACCATTGGACATTTGCCAAAGGAGTCCTGGCTGCAGAAACCTCACTTCAAGGAGGGAAGAAGCCAAGAAGGGGCCGATAATCTGGGGACTGTTTTTCAGGACAGGACCCCAGCTCTTGGGGACCGTCAGAAATAGGGTAAAGGGAATTATCACAAAAGACTACGCCCTTATGTTAATCAATCAACAGGATTTATTACACATCTGTATATGCTGGTTACTGGAAGATACAGAGACAAAAATGGAAAGTCCACACCATCAAAGGAGACAACAATGACCTATATGGAAGACAAAAGATGCTGCTTGCGGCAGTGGACAAGGTGAAGGCATCTCAAAACAAAATTTGATCTGGGAAGAGAAGAAGCCCAGAAGGGGTCTAAGAAGCAACTTGGGGAGAAAGTAAAGAGATGTATGGAGGTTGCCCTGAGATATTCGATCTTTTTGTAGTCTGTGACCAGGTTCAAAAGCAGGTGGGAGCCACCTGAGGAGCAGAAGAAGGGAGATTCCTCCTGTCCTTCCCAGGGCTAAGGCAAGCCCCCTTCTCCCTGCCCATACCCAGCTTCTCCCATCTCCCCCGCCCCCTCCCATAGAGATACCAGCATGTTAGTGTGTATTTATCACACACAGGTATGTGCTCACTTTCCCCTAGAGTCCCTACCCTGAATAGCAGTAGAAGTCACTGATGAAAGCCCCTGACTCAGTCTGCCCTCTGCAAGGGAGGCAGTTAGGCTCTCCTGTTGGAGCCAACTTGTCTATCATGTCAACTCATGCTCATCTTTGGGAAGGGGATACAGTGAGCCAGGAAAGGAGAGAATCTGGGACTCGGATCCAGAACCCAGAACCGAGGCTGGGCTGGAGGAAGGCATGAGAAAAACAAGGGAATGACTGAATAGACCAAGAGAGTGAGACAGAAGCTGTGAGAGAGACAGACAGAAAAACATCCAGACATTCCACAGTCCCCCCAAACACACACACACACACACACACACACACACACACACACACACTCAGCCACATCACTCGTGTCTTGGCTCTTGGAAGAACATCAGCCCCCACCCTATGTCCCCCACCCCCACCCCAGCCACTCGGCACTGAGCTGTGACTCCGATCAGTACTGACGCCCCAGTCTCTCTTGCCCCTTCCTCCCATTCCAGAGACTTTATGGGCTGAGACGCTTGTTTGCTGGCTCTTTCTCTCCTCTCTCTCTCTCTCTCTCTCTCTCTCTCTCTCCCTCTCTCTCTCTCTCTCTCCCCTCCCTCTCTGTATCTCTCTGTCTCTCTGTCTGTGTCTGTGTCTCTGTGTCTGTGTCTGTGTCTGTGTCTCTCTCTCTTCCCTCCCTCTCTGTCTCTCTGTCTGTCTCTATTCTCTCCCTGTCTGTCTGTCTTTCTCTCTCTACTTCTCTTCCTTCTTTCCCTGTCTCTCTCTCTCTTTCTTTCCTCCCTCCCTGTCTGTTTCTCTCTACTTCTCTTCCTTCTTTCCCTCTCTCTCTCTCTCTCTCTCTCTCTCTTTCTTTCCTCCCTCCCTGTCTGTCTGTCTGTCTTTCTCTCTACTTCTCTTCCTTCTTTCTCTGTCTCTCTGCATATCTTTCTCTCTCCCTTCCTTCTATCGTTTTTCTCCCTCTCTCTTTCCTCTCTGTCTCTATCCATCTGTTTTTCTATCTTTCTGCTTTTGTCTGTCTCTTTCTCTCCCTCCCTCTCTTCTATCTCTTTGTCTGTCTTCTATCTGTCTGTGTCTGTCTCTCTTTCTCTTCCTCCCTCTCTCCTTTATTCCTCCTTTCATCTTTCACTTTCTCCTTCCATCCTTCCCTTCCTTCTTTATGTCTGTCTGTCTGTCTGTGTGTCTCTCCCCATCATCTGCCTCATTTGCCTCTCAGAGTTTCTATCCCTGTCTTTCTTCATGGCTGGATATATATCTGTCTCTCTAGTTACCAGACTGAAGAGGGTTTGGATTGTAGCAAACTCCAGGTACAGGGGAGCAAGGAGGCTCCTAAGAAAGGAAAACCAAAAGCAGCTTGGATGTGTGTGGGATGGGTGGGTGGGTGAGGCACAGGGGAGAAGAGAACTAGAAATGAAGCACTTGGTGGGGAGGGGGGTCAGAGAGAAAAGGGAAACCCGAGAACCCAAAAGCTAGGGGGCTCGGGACTCAAAAGGGCTAACCTGGGAACTGAGCACAGGGAGATCATTTCCTTTGCTCTCTCCTCCACCATCACCCTCTTCCACAGAGAGGCCTGAGAAAGGGCCTGAATTGTTTTTAGTGCCCGCAGACCTGTATGCACATGCCCTTACACTGGCACTCACACCCTCATAAAATGTTAGGGCTGGAGACAGACCCTCCAGCGAAGGCCAAAGAAGGAAGGGCTGGTCTCCTGCCAAGGGTCAGGCCCAGGAGCCTCAGGGCCGACTCCGAGGCCTGTGCTCTTCCCTTGCTGGTGTCCCGC
>JAJPUD010001577.1:83998-100498 GCA_023553655.1 Myrmecobius fasciatus
ACAGGCGCCCACAAGCACAGGGCAATGATTAATGTCCCCTCAGAAAAAGAAATTATATCGAATAAATTAAACTACTGTGGCAGCAAATTGAAAAATAAGGATGTAAATGAGGTTTGAATACTTAATATCTGAGACATGGGGGGACGACGAGAAATTGCTGGGTCCCCGAGAGGAGAGAGGAGGGTCCCCGGAATCGGGGAGGGTCTGTGCAATGGGGTCCCAGTGCTCACAGACTGACTCTGCTCTGTCCCAAAGCTCCAGGGAAAGTTAACAGTGGAAGAACCCTGCCCCTCCCAGATTCTCTGAATACAAATTCTAGGGCCCGGCCCTGATACATATTTCTGACACTCCCCCCCTCCCCGCTCCCCAGGACCCAAATAACCCGGCACCCAAATAGTGTGTCGTGGAGGTTTGGGTGTGTCAGGTGCACACACACTCACACACTCACACGCAGACACACACTCACACACACAGACACACACACACTTACACATACACTCACACATACACACACACACAGACACACACACACACACTCAGGCACACATACAGACACACACACTTACACATACACACACAGAGACACATACACACTTACACATACACATTCACACACACTCACACACAGACACACACACACAGACACACACATACACACACACTTACACATACACACACACTTACACATACACTCACACACACAGACACACACACACACTTACACATACACATTCACACACACACTCACACACAGACACACACACATACACACTCACACACTCACACACACACACACTTACACATACACACACAGACACACACACTCACAGACACAAAACACATACACACAGACACACACACACACACACTCACACACACACACACACACCCCTTGACCCTTCATACACAATGGTCTGCTTTCTGGGCTTGAGTCCCTCAGGACAACACATGTATACTTGACCTGCAGGGCCGAAGGGGCTGGCTCCCTCATCCCCGGGGTCTGGCTGACTTTTCCCCACTGTGAGAGCCCCTCGTGGGTGAGGTTCTGGAATTCTGACTCTAATCTGCTTTTTTTCTGACTCGGTTCCCCTCTTTCGCCTTTGTCTTTTGCTCCCCAGTATCCCCCCTCCCAAGTCACCCTTCCTGGCCTGTTCCTTCTTTCCTTCTCACCCCCAATCATTCCCCCCTTCCTGCTTTCCCTACCCCCCCCCCTCTCCCCCCCCCCTCTTCCCCCCCCCCCCCCCCCCCCCCGTTCATATATATTTAGTATTTATTTACAAGGCCGGTTTTTCCCTGGGCGGGAAGCCAGCCGTGCACAGAAATCCTTAAGATGCTATAAAGCCGCTGAGGTATAAAATGGAAAGTGGTTAGCGCGCTGTTCGGAGATTTCTCACCGGCCTGGGCTCTCCTCGCTCTGCCCGCCCCCGCTGTAAATCTCCCCGAGTTTAGCCTGATGGTTGGTGCTGTTTGTGCCAGGCCCCTGGACGGGGCGGGCCAGGCTATGTCCCCCTCTCCGAGGGTCTCTTTGAGGGTTGGGCTAGATCAGAGGGGGCCATTTCTTGGGGACAAGGTCACATCTGATCATCCCCCCTTTAGGGGGACTGAATCCATGCAACCCAGCCTCTTCCAACACCCTGGCGGGTGGGGGAATTAGAGGGACCCCAATGGATGGGCAGGGGGACGGTGCAGGAGGAGAAAGAGATGAAAAGCCATTTCCGATAGCTTATTGCTCTCTCTAGTTGCCCAGACTTAATCCCAGGTCCCCTAACTCGTAGTCCCAGCCCTTATCTCTGCCTCCCATGCAAGATTTCCCATTTCTCACTCGTCCACTCTTGATTTCCTATTTTTGACCCCCATCTTTGATGCTCATCTGTGCTCTCTCCGCCTCTGGTCCACTCCTGACCTACATTTGTAATCCTAGTCTCTAACCTCAGACTCTGATCTTCATTTCCAAACCTCTATCCCAACTTCCAAATTCCCTTCCCCGAGTCCCATCTCTAATGCCCATATCTCCGTCCCATGACTGTAACTCCTACCATGTTCAACCTCCTAATTTCAGTCCTGGATCCCAACTTCCATCGTGAACTTCTACACACGTCCAAATCCATGACCCACCCCCATCCCTGCTCCTACTTTCTTTTTCCTATTTCTGACCCCTCATCTCTAATTGCCCATGTATGACCCTCTTATTTCTGATACCCATCTCTGACTCTTATCCCTGATACCCTAGATGCCTTACTCCATGACCCCAGTCTCTGATCCCATCTCTTCCATCTCTGACTCCCATCTTTAACCCTTCCATTCTGATCTCATTCTGATCCCTGTGTTTGAGCTATTTTTGGTTTTTTGTTTTATAAGTTCAGGGAAAAAATGTATTTCTCTCTCATGAGAAAGGGTGAGTAGTCTCTCTCTCTCTCTCTCTCTCTCTCTCACACACACACACACACACACACACACAGAGAGAGAGAGAGAGAGAGAGAGAGAGAGAGAGAGAGAGAGAGAGAAAGGAGACAGAGACACAGAGACACAGAGAGAAACAGAGAGAGACACAGAGACACAGAGAGAGAAAGACAGACAGACAGAAAGAGAGGGAGAGAGAAGCAAGGGACAGTCCCTTTTTATTCCCTAACAATCCCCTGGCTCTTCTCCCCATAGGATGGAGATCAGAGTTGAGCTATTTTTCAGATCTTCATTACCCAACTCCAACCTTTGAGTCTCCATTCTTTACTGTTATCTCTGACCTTATTACTGGCCCCTACTTTGAGTTTCCATCTCTGACTTCTATCCATGTCCTTCGTTTGAGACCCATATGTTTAATTCCTCCTTCCCTAACTCCTTATCCCTAATACAATTTCAAGGCTCTATCTTTGACCCTATCTCTAGACCTTCATCTCTCTTTTGTCATCTCCAATCCTTTAATCTTGATTCCATCTGAACCCATTCCTATTCCCATGTCTTCACCTCTTTTCCAATTCTAATTTCTGACTCTTTCCAATTCCCATCACAGAATTACATTCCTCATTTTTCATCTATGAGTTGTCATCTTAAACCTATTCTTGTTCCTAAAATGGAGGCATTTTTTTAACCTTTCCCATCATTAACTGCCATTTTTTACTTATCATTTTTGGTCCAAATTTCTGCTTTTCATCTCTAAAATTCATCTAACCCTCTGCTTCTGATCTTCATTTCTAATCTATTATCTGCGAACTCCCCATGTTTGACCTTCTTCCCTGATTCCTGTACTTGATCCCATTCTTAACTCACTTTCCTTACCTCATCCCCGATCCCATCCCTGTACTTCAGTTTTGAGCTCCATTTCTCATTCTTTATTTGACTCTCATCCTTCTCTTACCATCTGTAGCTCTTCATCTTGACTCATCTCCTAGTGTTATCCCTGTTGTTCAGACTTGACTAACATCTCTTATTTCTTGACAATCTTTGACTCCCCATACAAACTTCAGTTCTTATCTTTGGTCCCATGTCTGAAATCCATTCTTGATCCACTACTTCTAAGTCCTGTCTTTGATTTCCACTTCTTCAGTCTCTATCCCTTTCTCTTATCTCCCATCCTTGATTCTCCTTTCTAACGCCCACCTTTGATTTCATCTCTTACTCGTTATGGCCACCAACAAACAAATTCATGCAATCAGGCTAAATTAAGGAAGGTATAAAAGGATTATGACTAGGAAAGTGATAGATTAGGCTGAAAGAAAGCCACATTTTAGGAACGACATTTATTAGCCACAGAAAAGAGAAATTGGGATTCTGAAGGACTTTGAGATTATGCTATATAAGGACCAGTTATAAAACTGGGAATGTTTTACTTGAAGAAAAGAAAACTCAGAATGGGTATGCTAAATTATCCTAAATTGTTTTAAGGATTGTTGTGTGGATGTAGATAAGATGTTTTCTGTGTAGCCCCAGAAGGCAGAAGCAGAAGCCCTATTAGAAGCTGCCAAAAATAAAGTGTGTGTGTGTGTGTGTGTGTGTGTGTGTGTGTGTGTGTGTGTGTAGGGGTTAAATGGAGGCTTGATGTAAGGGAAAAGTCCTAAATAATTAAAACTATTCAAAAGTACAATAAGTTGCCTCAGGAGGTAATAGATTTTCTCCTCAATGAAAGTCTTCAAATCATAGTGATCAAATGTCCCCAAAGAAAAAAATGTAAATATACTTCCTTCCTTTCTTTGCAGAGATAGAAGACTCTGGGTCTGGAACACCAATAAAGATGTTGGATGAAGCAGTTGATGTATTGGTCAATTTTACTGAAATTTATTTTTCTTTTTTTCTTATTTGTTATAAGAGATAGATCTCTGGGAGAGCTATATTGGGCAATGTAGATCTGGCTAGTTCCTCATTACGTAGATGATACAAAAATAAAGGCATTCATACAAAGTATGGATGGACACTTATTGGGCATGTGGTAGAGGCAATTTTTGAATAGATAAAGATTGAATTAGGCGTTCACTGAGATTCCTTCCTATTCTGAGATCTTTGACTCCATCTCTGTTCTCCATCCCTGACAATGATCTGATCTCTAACTCCCATCCTTGGCTTTCTTCTACAATCTTCCCCAATCCCTGGCCTTCTATCTTTGACCACTAACCACCATTCTGACCTGGCATATATACCCTTATACCACCCACCAATCTGTACTCTTCATTTCTAATTCCTATCCTTATACACCATATCTTACCCTTATCTCTGGCCTCCATTTCTGTTCCTAAACCCTAAATCTGATTTCCAGATGCCATCCCTGACTTACTTTGCATCTCTAACTCCCAACCCTGATCTCCACCTCAGACCTTGATCTTGATTTCCATTTATTTTCATCCATTTACTCTTGTCTCTGACTTCCATTCTTCACTCTCTTCTCTGACACTCATTTTTGGCCCCCATCCCTTAGTTTACTATTTCTGTCTCTAATTCGAATCCCTCAATCCCATTTCTCTATTCTTTATCTTTAACTTTTTTATCCCTAACCTTGTTTTGCCTCACCTATTTCTGACCACTAGTGCTCATCTTCAGCTCTGATTTCCATTCCCACCCATCCCCATTTCAATCCTAAATTTCTTTATTATTATCCCTGAACACACACACACACACATCATCCCTTATCCCCCAACTCTGATCCCTTCCCTGTTTCCTTATTCTCAACCTTCATCTCTGGCTTCTATTTCTGACTAAGGGATGATCTCTATTTCTGACACCATCTTATTCTGATTCCCAATTCTCTGATCATTTCTGACCCTTTTCAGTGATTCCCTCATTACTGACTCCCCCATTTCTGGCTTCTATCCTTTACTCACATATCTCAGCCCTTATTTCTACTTTTGACACTTATTCTTGACTTCTTTCCTTGATCTAATTTGTAGCCCATTTTTAAAATCCAATTCTGATTTATCTTTTAAACCCAATCCTGGACCTCCATCTCTAACCACTATCATTGATTACTTTCTCTATAAATCCCATCTTTTACTGCCATCTCAGACCCCAGACCCTTCTCTGAAATCTCCCTTCTCTGACTCCCATAATTGAACTTCATCTTTTATTCCCATCTCTGACCTCTATTATTGATCCTGTCTCTGGCCACTATTCCTTGCTCTTCTCTTTGATACCAAACTTTGAACTCCACTGCTTTAGTCTCCTGACCCTCCCTGACTCCTGACTAATCCTGATCCCATCTCTAACTTTCCCATATCTATCTTCATTCTTGAATTCTATTCTTCATCGTCACTTTGAACTGTTATTTCTAATCTCCTACACTCCCCATTTCTGAAGTTATTCACTAACTCCCATGCTTGATACTCCATCCTCAAACCCCATATCTGACCTTTATCTTTGATTCATCTATTCCTAACCTCCATTCATAATCTCACTCTGAGCCCCAGCTCTGGGTTGGGCTTCCTGATCCTGTCTCTGACCCTATCCTGATCCCATCTCTTATCTCTGACCTTCATATCTGGTTTATTATCTGACCCTTCCATATGTAATCTTCATCCCTAACCTCTCATCTCTGATGCCCTCAAACCTGAACCTCACCACTGATCCCCCTAAGTCCTCCAGATTTCATTTCTGACCCCCATCTCTGATCACTATTATTGATCCTATTCCTCATTCCCTTCTTGATCCATCTTCTACCCCATGATTATTTTCTAAACTTTATTTTTTTTTACTCTTATTATAGACCTCAATCCCTAATTCTCATCACTTATTTCTAACACATCTCTAGTCCATTCCATCTGTGGGTTTCATACCTAAATTACACCCTTACCTGTTATTTCTGACCTTTATTATTGACTTCTGACCTTCATCTCTGATCTTGCTCTTTGACTCTCATTTTTAGTCCCAAATTCTGACATCTCAGCTCTAAACTGGTACCTTTAACTATTATTCTAGACTCTATATCCCTGATCCTTATAAATGACCTCTTCTGCCTTTTCTCTCTTACCCTTAATTTCATTCCTATCTTCATTTTCTTGACCTGTAATTGCTGATCCCCTTTCCTGATCCTTAGCTCTGAATCCTCTACTTCTGGTTATGACTTAAGAACTCTTGTCTCTGACTTCCACCCTTTATCTCATCCTTTAATTGCCTTCTCAAAAGTCCATCTCTGACCTTTATCCTAGACCTTTCTCTCAGCCCCCCATTTTGATGCCCTTTTCCTATACACCTTCCTGCTGACTTCACATTGTTTACCTCTACCCCAACTCACAATCTGGGGTCCTGATTCCTAACCTTTCATTGCTCACCTCTTCTTCTTTGTTCTGATGCTTCTGTTTCAATTCCTGACATCCACCTCTACTACTTCTCCCTCCTCCATCTCTGTTATCTATTTCTGGACTTTTCCATTCCTGTCAGTCCCGTCTTTGACTGTTCTCCCAAGAATACAAAATTTCCTCTTTCCACCCACTGGGGTGGCCCTGAAAGAGAATAATTATTATCCTTATAATCAGTTTTGTGCATACCTGTGTCTGTTCGTTATTCATTCATTCCCTTACTCCTTGGTTCATTTATTCACGTTAATTAACTTACTAAATCACAAGATCATAGGTTTAGAGCTAGATTAGATGTCATTGAGTCTAACTCCCTCATTTTACAGATGACAAGACTGAGGCTTATAAAACTGAAATGACTTGCCCAAGTTCACATGTCTAATTAGTAGCTGAGGCAGGGTTTGAGCAGGGTCCAGTGCTTTATTCACTATACTCTACTTTCCTCCCATCAGTCATCAGATTAACTACTTCACACAGTAAGAATTTACTGAAGGTTCCATGCCCAGCCCCATAATCATCTAGAATATATCCCCAGCTATTAGGCAACCCTCAGGGAGAAAAGGAACATACAAAGGAAAAGCTAAAGAACAGTTTAAGAATTAAATGGGAACAAAAGAAATAACTAGGAGAATCCATCAACAAACACTCCAGTGGCTTATGGGGAGAAGAGATGAGCCAATTATAAACCCAAGGACTTCTGATTGGACCTCCACCCTCAGCATGAAGAAGTCAGGATAGGAGGAAGAGGAGGAGGAGAAGGAAAAAGAGAAAGAGGAAGAGGAAGAGGAGGAGGAGGAGGAGGAAGAGGAAGAGGAGAAAGAGAAGGAGTAATTGTAGTGATAGTGGTTATGGTAGTGGTGATAGTAGTGGTAATAATAGTAATAGTAGTAGTAGTGATAGTAGTAGTACTAGTGGTAGTGGTAGTGGCTATGTTGGTGTTTTATATATATATATATACACTATATATTATTATCATTATTATAGTGGTTATAATAGTAATGGTAGTAGTAGTAGTAGTAGTAGTAGTAGCAGCAGCAGCAGCAGCAGTACTAGTGGTGGTGGTGGGGTGGTTATAGTAGTAGTGATAGTAGTAGTAGCAACAGCAATAGTAGGTGGTGCTAGTGGTGGTAGTGATACTAGTAGTTGTAGTAGTGTTCAGTCATTTCCACCATCTCTGACTCTTTGTGACCCCTTTTGAGATTTTCTTGGCAGATACACTAGAATAGTTTGTCATTTCCTTCTCCAGCTCATTTTTTTTTCTACAATTGCTTCACAGTTGAGGCAATCAGGGGAGGGGACTCGCCCTGAATCACACAACTGGTCATTGTCCGAGCCCAAATTTGCACACTGTACCATCTAGCTGCCCAAGGCGTTGAGTGCCAGATTTAAAAGTTTGGACTCTATCCCATTCACAATCTGATGGTTTCTGAGCATGAGATAACACAATCAGAGGTATGAGTCACTAAGATGCTACAGTGAAATGAAATACATGGCAGTAGACAGATATGAGAGCATTGGATCAGCAGTCAAAGATCATGGGCTCCATGATCTTTGCTATTTACTACGTACGTGATGTTGGGCAAGTCCCTTCAACATCTATAGCCTATGCTCTCCTGTCTTCCAATTTCTGCCTTCTCCAATCCATCTTGTACAAACCTGCAAAAAATAATATTCTTCTGGCACACATCCAGCTGTGTCACTCACCTTCTCGCTCTATTTCCTAAAGGATAGATAGAACCTCTTCTGCCTGGTCCTGAAGGTGCTCCAAAGTTGGATTCCAACATTCATTTTCATCCTTTCCTCATACCTGGCACTCATATCACCTTTTAGCCTGTGTATTGTCCCTTCCTCCATTCCTTTCTCTCCAACTGGCTAGATTGTGTTCCTTTTTCTCGGCATCCTTACCTTGCCTGAAGGTTTAAGTTCAGTTGCCATCTACACCCCCCCTTTCCAGTTGCTTGTGCTGCCTCTCTTACCAAATTACTGTTTTCTGAAATGTGCCCTTGTTCTCTCCCTCTCAGTGGAGTGTGAGGGCAAGAAATGGCCCCTTTCTTCCCTTTCTACAGTCAGTGGCAGCACAGTACCTTTTATGTAGTGGGTTATTGATAAATGTTGAATTAAATTAATATTATAACCCCATGCAATTATTTGGGAAGACTGTGCAGTGTAGATTAGAGAAGAATAGTTATTAATAGTAATCGCTCAGTTATATCATGTATGTAAATACACACACATAACTTTAAGGCTTGCAATATTTTTGCATATACTATATGATATAGATGCTAGAATTCCCATTTTATAAGCGAAAAAACTGAGGTTGAGAGAAGTTAATTAACTTGCCTAGAGTCACAGTCATTAAATATTTGAGGGTGGAATTTGAACTCAGATCATGCTGATTCCAAGTCCAAAACTCTAACCACTGTGCTACCTATGAGGCTGGGGTGGAAGAAATGAAAATGATTAGAGGGAGCAGTTATAAAGAATTGGCAGGGTCTTGGCCACCAGTGCAAGGTGAATGATGTGAAAGATGGAAGAGTCAAAATTGGCTTGTGAGGATCCTGGGTGATTGGGAGAGTTGTGGTGCCATTGGCAGAGATGGGAGATGTCAGGGAAAGGAGCAGCAAGAAGTTGGGAGAAAAATGAGAGCTTGGAAACCCTTGCTTGGAGTCTGGATGCAGACATCCAGCAGATATGTTGGCAAGAGTGGTCTGATGTTTTAGAGAAAGAAGTCAGGGCTGGAATTTGTATTTGAGAGTCATCCATGTGGAGATAGTTACTGAAGCTGTAGGGTTAGGTAAGATCGTGGGGACAGAGAGAGAAGAGGACCAAAGATAGAGGCATGGATGATGCCCAAAGTTGGAGCAAGAAGGGAATAATTATCATGTTATCTGAAGTGGGCATCATAAGTCAACCAACAAGCACTTATTAAGTACCTACTGCATGCACTGGGGATAAAAAGTCAAAGAATGAAACGATCCCTACCTACAAGAAGCTTATATTCTAATGGGAGAGACAAAATACAGAATGAATATAAAGAGAATAAATGTAAGATACTAGGGGAAAGAGAGAACATGAATAGCAACATGACTAGGATAATAGATTTTAAGTTGAAGGTGATCCTGAAGGTCAACCCTTCTAGTCTTTCATTTTACAGATGAGAAAACAGAGTTCCCCTTAGTGCTTTGCCCAAGACCACACTCAGTCAGTAAATAGCAGAGCTCAGATTCTGACCCAGGGCATCTTTGCCACTGCCTCACAATGGGTACGATGCACATGGGTACATGGGTACATCGTACCCACCCTGCAGATGCTGGCGGTCCCCTGAGGAGTGTTTTCTTGGAGTCATCTTGTCTAACTCCATGCTCCTGTCCCTCTTTCTGCTTGCCTGGTTCTGGAGAGAAGGCAGGATCTCATGGAGGGTTATCATCAGGTCCCCAGCTCTTTCTCTTCATCCTTACATCCCCCTTAGTCAGAAGGGAGAAGTGGAGGTGATTGAGCCCCAGAGCCGGGCTTGGAGGGTGATAGAATTCTGGACTAGCACTTGGGTTGCGGTTGGGGTGAGCAGTTGATGGGCCAGTGGGATCTGAATCTCTGTCCACACTTCCCATGGCCCATATGACTAACCCCTAATCAGTGTGTAGCCCCCTAAGACCCTCAGATATTAGCCACGCCTGCCTAAGGATGGGCTGCTTATCTGTTTATTTGGCTTCAACCTCCACACATGTGAGATTCCTTGTTTTTGCCTCCTACGCACAATCCCATTCCCTCAGCCTTCTGTTTCCTGTGGGCTCAGCCTTCAGCCCTCCTGCAGGGGGACAGGGAGAGATGGGACCTCCCTGTGGTCGGCAGGAGGGTCCCTGATGTCCTAGGATGAGGTGGGAGGGCAGGACCCAGGACCAAGATCCCTGTGTAAAAAGCCAGCAGCGCAGGGAGGGAGCCCCGCCCCCCTGGGGGCCTGCAGCCCTAAATGCCCCCGCACCTTCTCCATATTGTGGGGAAGTCGCTGCATCCATCAATGTCAGCCACCGAGTTTGAATAAATTTGAATGCACTGAGCCGTGGGCGGCAGTTTCCATAATATCACTTTCCAGTTTGAATATTTCACTTTTTTTTCAAATTTCTTTTTATCCAACAGTTTCTCCCCCTTTTCATCTCGTCTCCCACTCCCAAGCAGAGCCCTGGATGTGGAGGACACCACTCTAACATGCCCTTGGGAGCTGTGGGCTGGCACCTCCAATAGCTTTTGACCCTCCTTACTGTCCACGGTCTCTAAGGTAGAGGGCTCGATATTCTTCCCCTTGGACAGATGAAAAAACTGAGGGCTCAGAAAGCAGAGACCTCCCCAGCCTCTGTGGTACATGGAATACCTGTGTGTGTGTGTGTGTGTGTGTGTGTGTGTGTGAGCACATCCCTCCCCTTCCCTACTCAGTTCCTGTCCTAAGTACCCTGGCAGCCGCGTTCCACTCCAGACCTCCAGAACTCTCCCCAGCCCATAACATCTAATAGTCTCATTTCCAGCCATATCCACAGCAGGCTGCCAAACGGTGGCCAATTCCATCCCACTCTCAACCTTGGACCCCACTCCTAGAATCCCTTATCTTTCCTGGAACTAGGTTTCTGGGAAATTTTTATGCCCTAGCCATGTCATGTCACCCCCACTCCGCCCTTTCCAGCTCCCCTTTATATGTAAGCTTTTTGAGGACAAGGATTGTTCTACTTGCCTGCTTGTATTTGTACCCTCAGCACTAGCACAGTGCCTGGCACATAATAAGTGCTTGATAAATGCTCTTATTTAGTTAGCCATCCAACCAGTTTCATTGAGGTACTAATGGAGGTGGGGGTGAAGAGGAGAAAGGGAACAAGCATTAAGTACCTACTGTGTGCCCATCCTTCTGCTAGGTAAGGGCTTTACAAATATTACCTCATTTGATTCTCCCAAACACTGAGATTTAGATGTTATTATCGTTCCCATTTTACTAGTGAAAAAATTGAGGCAGACAAGGGTTAAATAATTTGTTTAGGATCACACAGCTCATGTCTGAGGTCAAACCTATCCACTCTGTCCACTGATGGCTGATGATGTCCCTACCAGGAACAAAGGTGAGGAGTGGGGAGCTTTTGGCCCTTCCCCTGTAGCTCCATCAGGCTAGGACAGCCCTGGACTCTCATGTTCAGCCCTCCGAGGATTGTCTTTTAGCAGCAATATAGCCATATTCTCATTAGGACCAGGGGAGAAGAAAGGGAAAGCTACTTAAGGTTTTCCAAGCCTCATAATTCCTAGAGCATAGGAAGTGGGGGAAACTGAGACACAATACAGAGGACAGGAATAGGACCTAGGATATATGGTCTTGGGGAGTCCAGAATAAGCTCTGGTAAGGAAAGAAGTAGAGCAAGAATTCACGTAGAATGTCTCAATGACCATTCATGGAGCACTGACCATCCCTAGCAACATTGATCATCTTGTACACACACACACACACACACACACACACACACTATATATACCCATCTATTGACCATCTATTTGGATGATCCCATCATCGATGGGGATACTGACCATATTTGGGGGGCAATGACCATTTGGGGTCAAGTGATCATCCATAGGAACACTGACCATCTTTGGAGAAAATCCCATCTATGAGGAAATAAACTTGGCTTATCCATTCATCGCCCTTTATCAGGTCCCTGATTGAAACAGGATATCACACCCCTAGTATTCCCTTTGTCTATGAGAATACTAACCTACTGACCATTTGTGGAAGATGCTGACCATAGGACAGCCTTGTCTCAGAAGGGGTTCCTCAGACACAACATTTTGATTTAATTCTGATACACAACTTACCCTCACTCTCAAAGGCATTCACATACCTATTTCAAGCTTTTGTTAGGTCATTCCTAGACAGCCAAAGACACTTCTCCCTTTTCAGTCCTACTACTCTTCTCATCAGTTTATGGGGAAGACTCATCTTTAGAAACATAGTCATAGGGTCTCCCTAAGCCTTTACAAAGAATCAATTCTCTTCCTCTCTTGTATCCCCATTATTACACACTTACACGAGCATCATGAGGGAAAAGATGGAAGGAGAAAATGCTTCTTTTCCAATCAAGGGAGAAGAGGAAAAAAAAGGGGGAGAGTAAGGATCCCAGGAGAAGAAATTGAGATTTTGTGATACAAACATTACACAGCCTTCTCCCTCCTCCACAAACAATTTTCCAATTCAGTTGGTCTTCCAGTTCTGTCAGAACACATAGGGATGGGGTATAGGACAAAGAGGTGACATCCTGTCAAGGAATTTACCATCCAGTTGGAGTCAAAATTCACCCAGAACTAGCAAGAAAATGAGTTACTTGAGTTCCACTCTGGACTCAGGATTCTCTTCTATAACATGAGAAGGTTGGTCCAAACTGCTCTCCAGCATTCTATGGTTCCAGGATGCTCTGTGGGAGTATTTGAGGTAGGAGAAGGACAGAAGGTTTTAACTGGGTGTGGTCAGGAAAGGCTCCTGAGAAGAGGTGGCATTTGGACTTGAATCTTGAAGGAGGTAGCATTTAATTTAAACAAGCTAAGGGGGGGGGGGGAAGGGATTTCAGGGAGGAGGAATCAATTGAGCAAAAGCTAGGAGACAGAAATGAGTTTGCCTTGGGAACACGGGAATTATGTGGGGAATATATAGAACTGTAGCATGGGGTAGGGGGCTTGGGACAATGACCTGGGGCATGGGAGGAGGCAGTCAGGAGGTGGAGATGGATGTACCCTATCCTTCAAATCTCAGCACTGATCCCATGACCACAATTATCCTGCCCCTACAAACCCTCTCCCCCCTCCAACCTCAGAGGTGGGACCCCCAAATATGGACACGAGAGTAAATCATATCAAGAAGATCCTGCCCAACCCCTTATATGAGGTAAGGAGATCTTTGAACTCTGGGAAGTTGCTCTCTGAGCTGTGTGTGGGACGTGGGAAGGGTTTTCTGATCAGTGTTTGGGCAAGGGGCAGATCTGCGAGCCCCGGCGGGGAGCAGGGGTATTCTCTGGGGGCGGAGAAGATCTCTCCCAGGGGCTCTCTTTGAGCTGATGGGGGTGGGGAGAGGCTGAGGGGTGGAGAGCTCTCTCCCCAGGGTGCCAGTGTCAGCGTGCCAAGCCTTCTACCCCCACCCCTGGCCAGGCCTACAGCGGGAGGGAGTGTCGTGTGCAGGGAGAGGCCCCCGCCTGCCGCACTATGACAGATGATTGACTCGAAACAATATCTAAGGCGATCAGGATAAAGTGCCGGCCATTTCAAGGCTCAGCAGAATTCAGATTCTAATTAGACTTCTCACCACATTCCAAATAAAAATGGTTCCCCTGGTATCCTCTTTGCCTATCAGGTGTCTCTCCCTGATCGCTGGAACAAAACGCATAAAGAAAGTGATTAAAGCCATAACAAAGGCATAAAATTGGAATTATCGCTGCCACCACATCTGGGAGCACGGAGTGTCACCACACCGCCCCCTCCCTCCCCTCCTTCCCCTCCCCTCCCCTTCCTAAATACGCACATGCTCACGAACACACAATCCACCCCATCGTCATTTACCCCATCACACCACCCCGAGATCAAGCTCCCTATGGTCTGGTGGGAGGGGCAAGGGGTCTGGGGGCCGAGGAACCGGAGGTCAGGGACTGGGGTGGTTGGGGTGAGGAACAGGGGTAGGGGACTTGGAATCACAGAGAGGGATGAGGGCCATGGTGAAAGGAGGTGAAAGACTGGGACTGAGAGGTTGAAGGGAAGGGATGGTGAAGTGAGACTGGAGGGGGGGAGGGTAGCAGGCTGGCGATCGGGGGTCGATGGGAAAGAGGGAAGTGAGAAGCTGGGGACCGAGAGAGTTGGGGATAAAAGTAAGGGAGGTGAGAATCAGGGAGCTGGGGATCAGGGGATGAGGGCCGAGAGCCTGAAAGGAGATTAAGGGACTGAGTGAATGAGGGGGCAAGTCCCAAAGACAGTCTATAGTGAGTGGTTCTACCAAATAATCCCAAAACGCTTTTTAGTCATCTACTCCACACTAGGCACTATGCCAGGCACTGAAAATACAAACACACACCGAATAATCCATAATATCCACAGGAACTGGACTTTTTTTTTTTTAAATAAAGGTGGAGCTGAGCCACTTTGGTCTCAACTTCTCATATTCCTCCTGCTAAAAGCCCATGAACACACATGTAGATAGAACCATAGAATTTAAGGAGTGGAAGGGACCTTGCCGTCCAAGCCACCCTCTCATTTATGGATGAGACAGACTTAAACAGAGTAGTGATTTTTCCAAGGTCAAATGGTAAGTTTTTGGCAAAGTCAGAATTCAAAACCATGCCTACTTGATTTAAATCCAGTGTTCTTTTCCTTATGTTCCTCTATTTCTATAAACATATATGAGTATACATACTTGCAATATGTGTTGCCAGTGAACAAGACATGCAGTATATACCAGCTGCCATCTTGGTGTTTTATTCCCAGCTGACCAAAATTGATCCCTTCAAACAGAATCCATTTAGTTATTCCTCCATATCCTATCCATATCCATCTCCATATTCATATCCCAATCAGTCAAACAGACCAACTGCCTGCACATGGACCTTAATTATGGACCTCATATATCTCTTGTACCCTCAAAAGGGCATACCCGTGGAGACCACAACATGTTCCTACCTTACATGTGCACACAAACCTTCCACAAACACACTCAGCTGCATATGCTTTTAACCATATACACACAGATAGAAACACATCTGGATCACTTTCTGGGCTTTGTGAAGGTTGCCTCCCTTCACCCCCCAACAATCCTTTCCAGTGAGATATCCTATGGCAGTTTTTTGGATCTGTCAGATTGTCCCTCCCAAACTTCCTGCCCTCCAGTACAAGTCTGTGGCTCCTAGCCCTGATCCTTACATACCTTCCCCACCCCAACTGAGGCCTAAGTCTCTACTCTAGCCCCCTGGTATCTGAGACCCCAACAGCTAGCTTTGATCCCCTGATTCAATACTCTACCCTCCCACTCAGTCTTAGTTCTCTGTGCCTTGTTCCTCCCCCATCCCCACCGAACTCAACCCTCTGTCTCCCCCCTAAGTTCTAATCCCCAGTTCCTTTGATATTCTGGGTTTCCTACCCCCCCAACCCCTAATGCAGGGCAGGCTGGCGGGAGGCAGGTCCAGAGGAGGGTGAGAGGGAGTGGGAGCGGGATCAGGAGCGGGGACGATATAAAATTAAAAGGTAAAAAGCAGGAACGCAAATGGAGGGTGCTTTCAGCTTTCACATTATTAATGACTCTTCAAAAAATCGGCGAGTTTTCCAATCTTCTCCGAGAAGCGCTTGAAGGAGCTCACAGATGAAACTGACCTTCAAAATGTTCTTTGGTCTTTAGTTAAGAAATTCGCTCGCCATTATGGCATCATTAGGGAAACAAGGATAAAATTACTCCATGGTTAATGACCTATAGTATCTCCCCACCAAAATTTGTTTCAGATCTAATAAAACTGTGCTTAACACACTCGGATGAGTTATGAGGACTGTTCTGCAGGGTATTAAAATGTGGAAAATAGATTTTCCGAAGCTGGGGGGACTGGACTTTTTGAATCAGATAGCAGAATGGAATTTTCTGGGCAATAAATTCTTCCATGTCTCAATTTCATCTCGCTCTCTCTCCTGCCTGCCTCTCTCTCTCTCTCTCTCTCTCTCTCTCTCTCTCTCTCTCTCTCTC